>JARBWK010000004.1:34165091-34582591 GCA_030556195.1 Anolis apletophallus | reverse complement strand
GAAATATCATATAAGGCCACATTGTATTTATTTGTTACAACCCATTTAAATTATTATGGCATTCTGTAGATGATACCCTTGACAATACATACTCAAAAATAGAGGATATCTGTAAGGACTCACCCATTCTAGGTAGGCCGGGGCCTGTTTTGCAGTTTGGCTCCCTGGTGGAAATAGCTGGCATCCATCTTGTGCTAGGCTGTGATTGAGAAACATCTCAGCCTTAGCAGTCTTGAAGAGGCTTTTGGATAAGCAACATCCTAGCCTCTGAGGTGAATCTGAAACAGTCTATTCTTTTTTTAAAAATATATTTTTATTGAGGTTTTCACAGGTATTGGAGGGGGGGGGTAAAGTTGTGGGGGGGAGGGAGGGGATGGGGCGAGGGAAGAACAGGTATCTGGGAAGGAAGGCTGGGGGGTCAGGATGAAGCCAGGACCTGGGTGGGTTCGGGGAAGGGTGGGTGTTGTGGGGACCCAACCGGGGCGAGGTGTGAGGGGGAGGTTGAAAGCAGTCTCTAGGGAGCCCAAAGTCCTTTCTCTTCTGGTGTTGGTTGGGTGTAGTTGGGTGTGTGCTCTCCTTTCTCCGTTGTAGTTTCTTCCCGGACCTATGTTGAGCCCCTCTCAGTTTTACATTGTTGAATGGATCAGTTTGCCCGTCAGGCACCTTCTTGCAGGGCAGTCAGTCTGCTGTCTTCCTCTCTTAATTTTTAGGATCCTTCAATTCTTTGGTAAGAGTGTCCATTTCTGTTGTCCGTTCCTTGTCTTATAGTATGGTCGTATCCGTCCCTTTCATCTGCCATGGCCTCCTTCCTAGCCGTACTCTTTGGGAGATTTTAGACCTTCTTCATCCGCCTCTGGATCGTCACAACTTGGGGGGGCCATATTTTGTGAACATCCCTGGAAAGTAAGGATGGTTTTCCTTTGAGGTGTTCATTCTTTTTTGTTGCGTTGTTCTCCTTCGACTTCTCTCTCTATTGAGTTGCCCCCCACTCCTTTTGGCTTTATTATTATTTGTACCCCGAGTGGGTCTTTTGGACAATGAATCAACCTCCTGATTCTTTTCCTCTTTTTCTTTTTGGGGAGTAGAGGCTTCGGGATTCTTATTCGTCATTTGAGTGACTCCCAGTGTGACTTCCACCCTTTCTTTGCAATAAAGTTCTCTTTCTCCTGATGCTTTCTGCCATTTAGTGACCCCCTCTACTCTCTTCTCTAGATCTTCATGTACTGCTGCATTTTTTCCCTTGACCTCAGGGTTTCTTTTCCATCCTCATAGGTGATTGTTGGCTCCAGCCTTGTGGGGGGTCGCTTCTTTGGATGAATCTAGCCTTGCGTATTGCGGCTGTTGCTGGATGAGTTCAAATTGCTTTTCTTGTCGGGTCATCATTAGATCGATCTTCTGTAGACACCCATCCTGTGCTTCTCCTAATTTTCGTAGTTCATTAATGATGTCCTTTAGGGTTATTGTTTCTTCCTCTGACCACCTTCCTTGCATTCTCTCTTGATCTTTTACTTCTGTGTTTGATTCGTTTAATGTTGGCATACTCTATTGTCGGTTATTCCATTCGCTGGGAGGATTTGTTCTGCTCTTTGGCAGCAAGGATCCCTTGTTGCATATAAGGGAGGCCTTGGAAATACCTACTTCTCTGATCCCTCTATCACAAGTGCGCCTTTTCCCTCCCACAAGATGGCGCTCCCGCCAAAAGCTCTTCTTCCCTGTTCTCAGATCTATGGCAGCTTCTCTGCCATTTTGGGTCCTCTGGGGTCCTTTTATCTCTCCCGAATTGGCTTTGCCTGAGGAATTTGGCTGCCCCCCGGTGAGGTCTTCCTGTGGGGGGGGGGGGTTGTCCCTCTCTGACTTCCCCAGCACTCACATTTGTTCGTCCCCGTCTCTTCTTCCTCTTTGGGCCCCGATCTTGGTGGGGTGGGCTGGGCTGGGCTGGCAGTTACTGCGGGTCGTCCCCCGCTTCCCGTCCCTCGACCCGCTTGCCGCCACGGCTGAAGGCCGGACTCGTTCGATCTCCCCCTCTTGAGGAGAGGGCGATCCCTGGAGTCGGCGGCACCTTCCCTACGGCTTCGCGATGCCTTTAGACGTGGCTTCGTCTCTGGGAGGGGGCGCAAATCGCCCTCTGGTCGAGGAGACAGTTGGCACTCTGAGGAGCCTCAGAGTGTCCGTCCTGCCGCCATCTTTGCCCGCCGAGAACCTGAAACAGTCTATTCTTTAGTGGATCACCTAGGAATTAGTCTGTTCTAAGGGGTCAGCTAAGCTGACAGGTCTTAGGGACAGCATAGGATTCAGGGGGCCACTTAGAAGGGTAGAGCCGGTATACACCTTGGAGTCTCTTGTTACAGAGAAAGGTAGGCTCTTAGGCTGGGGGGAAGCTAGCACGAGTCTGTTAGCCCCATTCAGAAGCAAGACTCAGGGAACTGTCATTGTAGGAAGTTCCTGGTTGAAACAAGCTGTTCACACTAGTTGCATTTAGTGGAACAGGGCTATTTCCAGTCACGACTCAGCACTGACTGGAATTGCTGGTTTTAAGATCTAAGATAAAGAAACCTCTGTTGTAACTGTATGCTCCAGCACACTTAGATCTTTTGGAAACCATACGCTTTTGCCATTAATTGTTTAACCATACGCTCGTTACCTCAAAGTGAATAACCGTACGCTTGTTACCTTGTTAGTAGTTAACCATCAAGCTTGTGCCTCGTTTGTTTGTAAAAGTTAATACTTTCATTTTAACTTTTACCTCAGTCTCCATCGTATTTCCTAACAGTTTCCTCACAGCCATTTATTTAAATAGGAGCCTAACTGAACATCTTAGTTAATTTTTAAAATCCTAATTAAGTTAATTAGGTTGGTGGCAGTGATTTGAATATTGGGTGCATCCGAAGTCGTCACAATATCATATTGTGGAAGAAACAAACATTTTTCTCTATGTATTTCCCAAGTGCTTAATACACCAAGGTTAAATTCACATACGTAATTGTTGAATAAGAAATAAATGTATGCAGTCATGAGGTCTTACCCGTGCTCTTCCCTCTTGTGCATGCTTTCACTTTCATTTGTAATTCTCATCTTGCCAAATACATTTCATAATTGTCTATTAAAACAGAACTGGAAAAAATATTTAAAAGTTGCATGCCTGATAATGGTTTCAGGGGTAAGCACTAATATTATAGCAAACAGTACAATGAATCTGTGCATAAGAATGTAGAAAATATAGATGCCTTTGACTTTTGTTTTAGCGCTCTAAATAATTATAAAATGTTTGAAAACTGGCTAAATTCAGCCTATGATCAAATTCCCATGCAATCAGCTCTCTTCAAATCATATATTGCTTTTTTAGACAAAGTCATTTATTTTCAATGCTTAACTTATAGAGAGGCTTATTTTCCAGACTGCCACAGGCCATGATATTTTTCTGTTGTCCCAAGTCAACAGAATGAAAACATAGCCTGAGGCATATATTAAAATGTGAATTTTAAAGAAAAGTTAAAGATTCTTTCTGTTACCTTGGATCAGCAACTAGACCAAATGAAGCTTTTAAATCTGTTTATAGCCACTCATTAATATTCTCAAATGAGATATATGTTTAACAAGATCTCTACAGTGAATCCCATGTAGTTTTAATAATTAATTTTAATGAATTTGAGTTTCTGATATTTATAGAAAACTGGCAAGGATGTGGAGACAGCAATTTGGCATTTATAAAATATCAGCTTTCAGCAGATAAAGAAAAACTGAATATTATCTGTACCAGCCTTCATTAAAATCTTAGCATAGGTAAATAACTAACTGAACACCATCTGTCTGTTTATACTCCTACTAATAAAGATCTCTCTAACTCAGATTAAGTGTATTGATTCTACTCCCTTCAAAAGCAGTTTTAAAAATGCATTTATTGAGTTTAGAAATAGTGGGTGATCTCTTTCAATAATGAAAATCTACCTAGAATTAAAGGCCATGTACAGGCAGAAGGACATATGTTTAGTGATAGTGAGGTGGGATTTTTTGCATTTCTGTTTGTATTTTGGAAATGCTTATTGTGAAGTGAAAATTAGGTCACTGTTAAACACTAGAGAGAGATGTATATCTCCTTCTCACATCTTAAATAAGCCTAATTTAAAGAGTTTTTGAAAATTCTTGTTCTAATTTAGTAGTACATTGCACTGGGAATTTCTGGCAAATTCAGGAGAGACTTATTAAGAGAATGGAAGACAAGCTGTGCAGGGGAATGTGCACAGGTGCAAGTTAACATATTTTTATTCATGCGATTCATAACATAATCAAACAAGCCTGGCCCGTGCCTCAGATGAACTCTTAAGTGCACCACACATATGCGTATGTTGAATTTTTGTTAGAATTACTCCTATTACTATCAAAACTATTCTCTATTGGGATTATTCCAGCTTCTTCTCATAACTGCCCTGTGAGGTACGTCAGTCAGAAAGAAAGCAGCACAACCAGGGGCTGTTCCCTACATGAATTTTACTGCACTTCAAAACCAACTCAAGGTCACAGTGTCTACACCCCCCAATGTACTCTGCGGCATGATCAAGATAGAAACAGAATATTTTTAAAACTCTGTTGTAGGTTATTAGTGTAAAATCCATGAGGGGCTGGAATCAAAACTGAGAAATACAGGGTACTCATTAGGACAGGGCTAGCACTGATGAATTTGATAAACCCCAAACACAGATCGCAGGAAGGTCAATAAACACCTCTCCCCCAGAGGAATCCATAGCATTCCCGTGAGAATACCTCCTTTCCACCCCTTTGCCTCCATTTGCTGTGCTCTGTCTTGGTCTAGTGATGATCCCAAATGGACATGGCATTGCTCATTACGGCTGGTGATGCCAAAGCCCACCAGCGCATACCACAAAATAAGGTAAGAAAAATATTCATGGGTTCAGATCGAGTTGCAGTCAGTAGATCTGGCCATAGTCCCAGTTTACAACCAGTTCCTGGGATGCTCATGTAGGTACCCCATAGCAAATTGGTTTTCTTTAATTCTTTTTCTGACTTGGTTTAAATGGTTGTGTAGAATTACTCCAGAGTAGCTAAGCAATGATCTGTATATTTCAATTCCAATATTGTATTTGTTACACAATGTTGCTATTCCAACAATGTTGCTAAGTGCTGGACCTTAGCTGTAAATTCAAAAATGTTCCTGAAGACAGGCAGCTAAAAAACTTCAGTCTAAGGAGAAAAATATAATGCCTGGCTTTATACTTGCCAAGATGGTCAAATGCTGAAATGAAAGATTCAGATCATGGCAACATGAGTGTAATAAGAAATTCAATGTGCAGCTTTGACAAATTTGACAAATTTAATATGATGTGTGGGAATGGAAGAATGGAAGGATGTGTGGCTGGAATTAATAATTTTGGAAGCACCAGTAAAATATTAAGGCCTGCAATGACTAACTACCAGCTTGCTGGATTGTAATTAAAAGTAAGCTGTGATAAGAACTGTGACAGTGATAACAGAAATGTTTGCAACATTCCTTATGTTAAGAAGAAAGTCAACACAAGCCTTGTGTTTGTCAACACCAATCAAAAAGAGTCGACATTTGGCCAGGAAACTGAAATGGAGCCAAGATGGAAGATGTCTATCCTTCATTTCCAACTTTGGGACTACATCAACAGAATATTCCTATAAAAGACTCCGTCTAATAATACTCAAACTGTGGCAGTCCTGAGGAGTCTGTTCCACCCACTATGCTCTGCTCCATGGGAAGGAGAGAGATTGTGTACCTATGGATAGTGGCAGATTTGCATGGGAGCAGTCTTGTCACTTTGGCCTTCTTTCTCAAGGGAAGAGGAAGAAGTGTGCCTTAGAGTCTTAGATTTTGTGCAGGGAGCCAGGTTCTGCTGTATGGAAAACAGAGATTTGGTCCTTGGCACTATGCTTAGGGTAAAGATGCATTTTGGCATTTTGAAGTTATGGTGTTATCAAAGTTTTGGAACTGTGCATTGGCAGGCTGCAGGAAAACAGGATCTGGCCTAACAGGTGATTATCCAAGGAGGGAGAAAAAGATGTGGTAATACGTAATATTTGGATGCATGATGATGGATGCATGTACATGTGGTGTGAATGTTGAGAGAAAATGTAATTCCCCTTTGTTTGTTAGCCCTGTAATTGTAAATCCAATGTAGTTGTATAGAATCTGTATGTCTGTATGCCTAATGTCATTCTTTGTCTAAATGTTTTCTGTAATCCGATCTACCCTCTCACACTGGAAATTGCAATAAAAAGAACCCATGCTTCAAAGTTATTGGAAAGTCATTCATGATAGGTGCTTTTTAAAAAAAATCAGTGTATTCTTCTTGATGATTATACATATAACACAAAATAATAGGATGTCTATTTTCCCCAAAAACTTTGTTTTATAATGTCTTAATTATGATTTGTCTGCCACTTCTTTTGTTTATTTCAAAAATGAAACCGTATAAGAAATTGATAATGCATTTGATGTCATTTGATGGCATAGATGCAGCGATAGATTGAGAGGTGAGATGTCCGCTCCACTACTATCTCACTCAGGTTTTTAACATTTTAAATATTTTATCCTTTACATATGGCCTTCTCATTGTTATTGTGTCTGAATAATTTTATCTTGTTGCATTATTTTATATTGTTTAGTGTATTTTATGATTTATTTACCTTATCATGTTGCTTTTTGTGTTTTGTTTTATATTATTTTATGATAATGTACTGTTGGGCTTTGCCTCATGTAAGACGCCCCGAGTCCCCATTGGGGAGATTGTGGCGGGGTATACATAAAGATTATTATTATTATCTTACTCTTTTGCCTTTTAAAATTTTTCATTCTCTCTTTTATGCGTGATATTATTAACATTGGGTAATGTCTTTTCCTTTTATCCTATAGGTCCAATAATGCAATGGATGAAGAAAAAGGACATTTCAGAGTAGTTGATCGGATGCCTTGGATTTTAATGGTAATTCTGCTGGTCTGGAGCGATTGTGGCAATGGACAAGGTCAAGGTAATATGAAGAACTAAAGAAAATATTGTTCACTGTAGTCAGCAGGATCTTAGGTTTAATTAGGGCTGGTCCTTGATTACTTGCAAGTAACTATTTTGTCTTCTTGCCTATTTTAGTCATTATCTTGGAAAACATAAGTTAGTGAATTTTGAAAAGTAGTTGGTTGTGTTACAGTAATATTGGCCTGTACTGAATATTGTAATTGTGTTCGTTATTCTTGTGGAAATTGTTTTTTTTTGAGCTAGCACAAGGATGACACAATATTTCTTTTGTTGTACAGATGTTTATGCAAGTGAACATTTCAAATTTGGATATAGTGTCAGAAAAAATACAATTGTTTAATGTTTGGTTACATTGATTCTATGGTTTATTTTTGACAATTTTAAAATCTTTTCTTTATTAGAAAGATTGGAAATTAAATAATGATTGGTTAGACAGGGTATATAGCAGTGGTTCAGAAGTTGAGAGCTGCATGAATAATGTCTGAGATTTTGAAATAACTGGAGATAACTGGAACAGTTGAGCTATATGCTAATTTATAAAATATAATTTTGAGAAGTTTTTGCTTATGACATTCTTTGGAACTTGTATTGAATGAGAAAGCTTTCTGCTGTTTATACTATAGGTGCATATTTTCAGGCTTTTGATATTGTCAGTTCACTGCAAAATTCTGCATTTGCCATGGTTGTTGAACTACATTTTAAATACAGGTTTGTGATTTAGCAGTATCTGCTTCTGTTATGTTTTTTTTGTTTCATCTGTGTTGGATTATGATACTGTTTATGATTTTGAATATAATTTTGAATTTATCTTACTGATTGGAGAAAGTATTCTACTGTATAATACAGGAGTATATTTAATGCAGGGTTTTCTGTTGTAGTTATTTATAGCTTTGGTAATGAAGGTAACAGCATGTTTTCTACAAGTCAAAGTAGAGATATTGTTCGCTCAATCCTTGAAAGTATTTCATTATAATAATATGCTGCAGAAGAATAATAATTGTAAACTGAGTGTACAGAATTGCTGTGCTTAATTCTATAGGATGAACACAAAATGGGTTCTACCAGAGGTCAAGGTTTTATTTTTTATGTTTTAATAGCAATTTGCAAGTACTTTGAAAGAACTACAGTGGCATAGAGTCTGATTATGTTATCTGTTACATTTAGTCACCCCCTCTATTGGAAGAAAAGAGTACAGAAGTAGGAAAAAAGAGATGACCATTAATTAATTTTCTTACATCCATTCAAGATGATCCATTACATCTTGTCTAACATTGATACTGGCATTCTGGTTACAATTAAATCTCGTGTAACTGTGTTTGGGCTTTAAAAATCTTGAATATCTCTGGAATCTTGTTCAAACTGGTTGAACATGCAGATATATGCAGCATTAGGACTTTTGGATGATGATAGTGTGAGATTTTGATTAAGGTGAACCTGTAATTAAAAATGTCCTTGTTCAGAAAGTCTTGCACTATTTCAAACCGGTTCTTGCTACTTTTGAGATGGCTTAGAACTAGAGTGAAACACAACCGCATAAGCCCTTGCTCCTATTACAGGTTCTATCTGCAGTACCTGAAAAAAAACCTACATTGTGAATAGGGATGGCAGGTAGAAGTGCGGAGAAGAGGCTTCATAAAGGTATCACACATACGTGATCCGTAGAGATGGAAAGCATGGCATTCAGCCTATGTTGAAAGCAATTTCCATGCTGGCATACCAACTGTTTTTGAATTTGAGTTTTAGACCTGATAAAAAGATAAATCAGACATCTGGAGAATGCCTTGGATACAGCTGCTACTGTTTTTCTTTTTCTTTTTTACATGTCTGGCATCACATTGAGATTGGGCCAAAAATATAACTGATAGCATTACAAATGTAGGCACATAGCCATGAAAAGTTACAAAAACACCAAGCTGATCTAAACAATCAAGTTTGCTAATTTAATCACAAAAGAAAGTATGGGGAAAAGGAATCTTCTGTGTTAATATATCTTTATAATTCTTCTTATAACTGTAGTACAATTATCTCTTAAATTCAACAAAGGTGCCTATAAAGCATTTTTAACTATTTAGTATTTTTTACTGAATGATGATTTCAATCAGTACTCATTATTCAGTAAAGTTTGTAAATGTGAAAATAGGAAATCCATATTTTGTAATATAGTTAATATTATAATGGAATAACTTGGAAATAGAATATTTAGAATAGCCCCTTAATAACCCAGCTAATATGTAGAATTTCTGTCTCTAGGAACATGATCTTTTGCAAACTTACCATGATTGGCTTGATTCAGTTCATATTCCCCAGACCATGCTTTCAACCAAGTCTAGGAAAATTAGGTCTTTCAGATGTTGTTGCTCCAGTTAATATCAGTCCATACTAGCCTGCATAATAGTGAGAACTGATTTAATTAGTCATTTTTCAACACTGAGGAGACACTACACAAGGAACTTTAAATCCCAGTGTAGCTTCCCAGGCTCTGCAGTTCTTTCTAAGCTTTGCCGCATTCATCCATTTTCTTTTGCTGTGTGATTATTCATGTGTATATAGAGTTGACATGGGTTCTGCACCCAGAATTCTTATCATCTGTGTCCAGCTAATTGATAAAGTTTGAAGTCACATATTTAGACTCGGAGGATGTAGCACAGATTCAGTCTAGCTCAATTAGGTGGTGGATGTCCTGTCTACACCCCTGATACCAGTGAGAACATGCTGAGTCTCTCCTCAGTTGGATAATCTACTGTCCTTTCAAAGGATATGGCATGAGGTTTCAACTGGTTTCCAGATTTAGGTACCCAGGTCAATAGGCCCATTGTGAGAGACAAGATAGGATGGGTGTTTTAAGAAATGCTAGTGGTGTTTCATAAGTTTCCATCTATCACATAATCAGTAGTTAAATGGAAGCTAATGAAGTGAATACTAAATTATCCTTCCAGTTATCCATTAAACCCATGTGTTAGTCTAGAAATGTTAGTAACTCTCAAACTTGGATTGTCCTCTCTCTCTCTCTCTCTCTCTCACACACACACACATATATATATACACATAGAACCTATATGTGTATGTGTATGTAGCCTGTTCAATCCATGGTTCTAAATGGTTCTAAAGTACTTACAAAACTAAAGTTTTGGTGGTAAACATTTCAGAACTATAACAAAACTTTCAAAATTTCATTATAAATGGCAGTTCCTAATTGGTTCTGTCTTAAAAATCACCAATAATGAAATAATAATGAAAAATTGAAAGTTCTGTTAGAGTTCTGAAATGTTCACCACCAGAACTTTAGTTTTGTAAGTACTTTAGAACCATTTAGAACAGGGGTGGGCAAACTATGGCCCGGGGGCCATATCCGGCCCGGTAGCCGATGCTGTCCGGTCCTTGGCTCTCCCAAGGCTTCCTCGTGAAGAGAGGGAAGCAAACTCCCATTGGGGCGGCTACAAACGTGAAGAAGCAGGCAAGCAGGCAAGCGGAGGAGAAGGGAAGGGAGGTGGAAGAAGGGGAGGCGGCCAGGAGCAAGAGCATGCCTTCCCCTCCCCCTCCCCCTCCTCCTCCCTTCACTTCCTCCTCGTGCGCTCCCCCCTCCCTCTTGCCTCGGCACTCTTTCCCTTCTTCTGTTTCCTGTTTCCTTCCCTCCCTCCCTGTCTGTTTCCCCCTTTCATTCCTTCCCCCTCCCACCACCTGAATGCAAGAGGAAAGGAGGGAGTGCATCGAGGGAGAGGGGGCGTGGCCAGAGTGGGAAAGGGGCGGGGCCAAGACTGGAGCACACGGGGGGGCATCCATTCCCTTCCCGGCTTCCTCCTCTTCTGCCTCTTTGGGCATATGTAGGATTTGTGCCAAGTTTGGTCCTGATCCATCATTATTTGAGTCCACGGTGCTTTCTGGATGTAGGTGAACTACAACTCCCAAACTCAAGGTAAATGCCCACCAAACCCTTTCTGTACTTTGGTCTCATGAGAGTTCAATGTGCCAAGTTTGGTTCAAGATGGCTGAATGGCCATCTGTGAGGAATGCTCTGATTGTGTTTTTACCTTATCGCAGAAGGAGGTTGGACTGGATGGCCCTTGGAGGTCTCCTCTTTAACAACCTGTTGCTATTATTATTATTATTAGCAGAGGCTGAATAAATATTATGCCTTAATATCAAGAGTTATAGGCCTGTGTGGAAAGTCCCTGTGTTACCTAAATTCCTTTCCACACATCTGAATAAAATCCCATGCTATCTTCTTTAAACCAGATTATATGCCAGTGTGGACTCAGATAACCCAGTTCAAAGCAGATATTGTGGGATTTTCTGTCTTAATATTAAGAGTTACAGACCTGTGTAGAAGGGCCCTGGCAGAAGGAGGTTGGACTGGATGGCCCTTGGAGGTCTCCTCCTACTCTATGAACCTGTTGTTGTTGTTATTATTATTATTGGCTGAATTGCCATCTGTGAGGAGTGCCTTGATTGTGTTTTTCCCTTATGGCAGAAGGAGGTTGGACTGGATGGCCCTTGGAGGTATCCTCTGTTGTTGTTGTTGTTGTTATTAGCAGAGGCTGGATGAATATTATCATCATTATTATGAATAAATTCAGGGGCTTATTATACTCACATTTAGTTGAATTCAGTCTTAAAATATATTACATGGCTCTCACTGAAATAAATTTCCAAATATTTTGCTTTTATAGCTCTCTGAGTCAAAAAGGTTCCTGACCCCTGATATAATGAATCACAAATGATACAAATGTTCACATTTTGTTAACCATTTTTTTTAAAAAAATTAGTGAATAAATGTCATTTTTCTTATGACAACCTCTCTTTTTCATTGCTCATAACATATACTCTTACCGGTCTTACGAATATATCAAAAATGCAATGTAGTGCCTTTTTATTATTATTAAAGAAATTCAATTGATATTATGTAGAATGTAGTTCAGCCTTTAGGTGCAGCCCTCCATAATATTTTTTGGCTCTCATGTGGTCCCTTGGAAAAATAATTGCCCACCCCTGATTTAGAACCATGGATTGAACAGGATCTATCTATCTATCTATCTATCTATCTATCTATCTATCTATCTATCTATCTATCTATCCCCTTCTGAGTGGAATGGTGAGAAAGGCAAGAGCTTAGTCTGTTCTGGGAGAATGTAAAAGAAGCACCAACCTTTTCTATTCTCTTGGCCATGACACCACTTTTGCCTTTTTGAATACCTGGATGGGGAAGTGGCAGTGGCAGTGGCCAGGGATGGTTGGCCCTCTGTGGTAGCATTGGTGCTTTCCTCACTGTGCTTATCCAAGGGCCATATCAAAATCCATAATTTTGGCCCCAAAATTTGACCTCAACTTATACACAGAATCATATAATCATGGAGTTGGAAGAATCAAAAGCATCCCCAACATGAGGTTGGCTTGTACATAAGTATATATAGTATACATTTTGAACAATGAACAATGAAAACCACATCTTAATGCTTATGTGGTTTTTAAAAAACTGAATATATTTTTAAATCCATGTTAATTGGAAGAAAGCTTTTTTTTACTTTTAAAATATGGCATACGCAAAGAGAACAAAACAGATGTATTTTCTCAGACATATTTTTGGCAGCTATATTGGTATTAATCAGGGAAGCATTATAGAAATAAAGAGAATTGGCAGTGAAAAGAATGATACAATGATGGATAAAATATAGCAACTTTCCATCTTGGAGTGCATACAAGATCTAAGTGTACTAATGTGAGTTTGCTAAAATGCTGCTTAGATATTAATGTATATTGCAGTTTACATAAGTTCAAATCAGAAATCAGAAATTACTTCTTTAGCTAAAGAGACATATTCATGTTGTGTCAGTCTAGTAGAGTCATGAGATGATAATTTTTCAGTAAATGCATTCAATTTCAAAACCGGTTTTGCTTTACCTGTTTTGCATTGAGCATTGATTTACAAACATATTTTTAAAAATATTAACTATTTCAAGTGGTATTTTTTAAATGAATTGAAATTTGTGTTGGTTTGTTATTTTCAAATTTTAAATTGATCTATTTGGGACATGGATACATCCCTCTCTAAACTAATTGTGATGATAGAGAAAGGGGAGATTTGTTCAGTTTTTAAACTTCCAAAGTCTAAATCAATGTTTCTCAACCTGGGGGTCGGGACCCCTGGAGGAGTCGTGAGGGGGGTTTCAGAGTGGTCACAAAAGTCCATCAGGAAACACATACTTCTGATGATCTTAGAAACCATTTTGGCAGTGAAGGCTGAAGATCTCTCCACCTGTCCTTCTCTTCCTTTTTGGTGTTGGTAAACTACAACTCCCAGAATTCAAAACCAGCCCCCCAACCCCACCAATATTCAATGTTGTCCATGTAGGTAATGTGCTAAATTTGGTACAGATCCATTGTGGGTTGGGTTTAGAGTGCTCTTTGATTGTAGGTTAACTATAAATCCCAGCAACTACAACTAGTAAATGTCAAAGTCTATTTTCCCTAAACTCCACCAGTGTTCACATTTGGATATATTGAGTATTCGTGGCAAGTTTGGTCCAGATCCATCATTGTTTGAGTTAGGTGAACTACAACTCCAAAACCCTTCCAGTAATTTTTGTCAGTCATGTGGGTTCTGTGTGCCAAATTTGGTTCAACTTCATCATTGGCTGAGTTCAGATTGCTCTTTGATTGTAAGTTAACTATAAATCCCAGCAACTACAACTCCCAAATGACAAACTCAATCCTCCCAAACCCCACCAGTATTCAAATTTGGACATAATTGTGCCAAATTTGGTCCAGTGAATGAAAATACATTCTGCATATCAGAATGCATAGCAACTGCGACCGTACCTCGTGAAGTTGGATCTGGTCATGGTGGTCCATGCCTTAGTCATCTCCAGATTGGATTACTGCAATGCACTCTACGTGGGGCTGCCCTTGAAGACGGCTCGGTAGTTTCAATTGGTCCAACGGGTGGCAGCCAGATTACTAACTGGATCGATTTACAGGGAGTGGTCAACCCTCCTGTTTAAGGAGCTCCATTGGATGCCATTCATCTTCCGGTCCCAATTCAAGGTGCAGGTTCTTACCTACAAAGACACTGTGACCCACATGCCAATATATATTTTTGGTTGCATTAGGGTATATATCCACTTTTGGAACATTGGGGAGTGTTTGCCCTTCTTCTCTTCACCTCATCCATTATTGGATTCTCTGGATTTACTACACAGACTGCAATTACGCTCCTCACAGAGAAAACCTACCCTTATGATATTTTCATGCATACCTGTATATTTGTCATAGTGAATCTGTGTATGTATTGGCTACATGTGTATATACTTACATTCATGACATATGTTTAGTGCTTTAGTGTTTTACTGATTATATGATTATGCATATGTATTTTCCTGTATGCCATTCAATGTTTTTGTAATACAACTTGATATTGCCATTGCTTTGTACCATGAGATTCTTTTCCTAACATGCAGCGTGTATACTGTGTTTGCATGGACACATTTACTCCTCTGAGCGTGCTCTAGGTATCCCACTGTGTCAGTCTTACCTACAAAGACCTGAACGGTTTGGGACCCACCTACCTGCGTGACTGCATTTCTGTTTACGAACCCACACAATCTCTTCGTTCATCTGGAGAGGCCCTGCTCTTGCCCCTATCCCCTTCACAGGCGCGATTGCTGGGAACAAGGGAGAGGGTCTTCTCCATGGTGGCCCCCTGACTCTGGAACTCACTCCCCAAGGGCATCAGACAAGCCCCCACATGGGCAGTCTTTAGGAGGAGCCTGAAAATGTGGCTGTTCCAGTGTGCCTTCCCTGAATAAAGGAAACAATGCCCTGCTCTGACCAATTCCCTACAAAATATCCACAGAAGCACTTTATCTACCCGTTGGATTGATCTCCCTACAGTCTCTATAACTCCCATGTCTAGACATGCCCTACTTTGTACACGGCCATTGTTTTTTTAAAAAATTCCTTACATTTGGCCTTGCCATAGTGTTTTTAAATCTCTATAGTGTTATTGCTTTATGTTTAGTTATATTATTTATATTGTTTTTTCTTGCATGTTTTGTTGATGCACTGTTGTATTTGTATTTGTACTTGATGAGCTTGGCCTCATGTAAGCCACCCCGAGTCCCTTCGAGGAGATGGTGGCAGGGTATAAATAAATTATTATTATTATTATATCAGATATTTACATTACAATTTACAACAGTAGCAAAATTACAGTTATGAAGTAGCACCAAAAATAATTTTATGATTGGGGGTCACCACATCATGAGGAGCTGTATTAAGGGGTTGCGACATTGGGAAGGTTGAGAACTACTAGTCTAAATAAATGCATATATTTGATTGCTTTTTAAAAAAAAAATGTTTATTGCCCCCCCTCTCTCCATCTTGTACATACAGTTTATGCATCAAACTACAGAGGTTACATTTGAAATATCAGTCTCAGTCTTAATTTTTCTACTCCACCTCTTAACACATTTTCTAAATAATTTCTAATTGGTTCCCACATCCTTTTTGTTATTATCTTTTCAATTTTATCTATATTATTCCATTTACAATTTGTTATTTCCACATTTAACATATTAATTATATAATTATACCAGTTAGGCAATGTCCATTTTGTTTTATCCTTCCAACCCCTCACTAAAACTATTTGTGCACACGCTATTAATTTGTCAATCAATTTTTCTTTTTGCATGTTCTTCACTCCTATTATCCGTGCATGTAATACATTTCTATTAACTATTACTATATGTAAATCTAACATTCTATTGATTTCTCCTTCAATCATTTTCCAGTATTCTTGCATTCTATCACATTCCCATATCATATGATTGAACACCCCTCTTTGTTCACAGCCATGCCAACACCTATCTTTCATCCCTGGTACAAAGCGTGAAAGTTGTGCAGGAGTTCTGTACCATTTTTGTAACATTTTCCTTCTGGCTTCCCTTAATGCAATATACTTTTCTTTTGCTATTTTACTTATTTCCCTGTGGATGTCTTCCCTCTCAATTTCCATGTCCAATCTCCATGTATGGAGAATTTCCTCTGTTATTTCTTCTTTTACTGTTATGATTTGTTCGTACAGATCTCCAGCCACTTTCTTCTCCCCTCTCAAACATTTCCTAATCACCTTCTTGAATGGACTATCCTGTTCTCTTATTTTTTCCCTTTGTCTAAAAATTTCCTGTCTTATAACCCAGCTTTGAATCCAATTCCCTGACCCGATCCAGTTCTGAATTTCTTTTCTATAGGGTTCCCATCCTCTGTGTACAGATCCTCTATTAACCTTTTCCCTCTACTTTCAATTAATCTCTGTGTTCTACCTATACTTTCATCATTATTATAATTCATTTGCCATATAGTTGCCATATATATTTGATTGCTGAAAGCTCAGAAACTTTTCAAAATCTTAATAGATATGTGCAAAACAAACTCTGAACATTGGCATTTAATAAATGATTATTATTTTTGCTCTTTTTAATAACTGTAGTCCATCACAATCATGGTACAGAATCATTATCCTATATGGAACCAACGTTTGTTAGATTTAAAAGGATTGATTGAATCATTACTTTTGTAATTGTCAGTGACTTCTAGAATGTTTGCAAACCTAGTTACAAAATAATGACAAATATGACTGAGGAAAACATATTTGGATAGTGTCAGTTTACTGTTGAACACCAGTTAATTTTTCTAGCCAAGATTTTAGGGAAAAATTAGGAAATAGAATAAGAAAACCAAATTGCAAGCCAGTCAAATGGAATGAAAGGAAGAATTAATGGTCTCAGTGTAAGGTCAGGCCCAATCACAGAAATAATAATACTAAGGTTAATTGTCTAGTCTGTTTTCTATTGACATTCAGCTGAGTGCTTCTCAGAAGTTTAATATGGAGTCAAATAATTTCTATCAAAAAGGAGAAGAGTAAGGACTTAAGCCAGAAGAATGAGAAATTAATCTATTTGAGGACTCAAATGGCAGGGTATGTCGTATGTGTCCAATTGTCATTTATAACAGTACTTATGTTTGTTCAATGACTTCATGAATAAATGCATTTAATCACTCAAGAAATGGAACCTTTCCCTATTGTATAGTCCAAGACGAGAATCATATTTCTTCCTCCAAGAAGGTTACTTATATCCATTACAGACGGTTGCTATGTCAAGTTTTGGGTTGTACCAATCACATAACAGATATTGAAACAGAAAGCTCTAATTTGGTATTTAAGAAAACAATATTTTATAATGGCCCTTATCATTACCTTGTAGAGGTTTATGCAGTTTGGTTGTTAGTAATAACCAAGTTAAAATAATTATACTTTAGTTACGCTGCTTAGATTGTTGTTGGGAATTGAATTCGATGAAAATAGAATATTATGTGAATTTCCAATAGTATTTTCCCTCTTGAAATGTTGATACAAGCTGGTTACACTATTAGTTGGCTAGATGTCATTCCAAGTAAATTCCATGGGTTGCATTGAACACAATAATTCCTTTTCTTAAAAATAGCAATATGATAAAATGATGAAATTCTTAGACGAATATCTAATCTAATGGCAGATGAAATAAAGTAGTTTTTACTCAAGTGTTGATTTACTATACTGCAAGTGATTCATTGTAGTAATTTTAATTGGGACTAGTAATTGGATTTAGGACACAGTCAGATGCCACACACCCCAAAGATAGGAGATGCCATTTAATCTTAGAAGCTAAACAAGGTCAGCACTGGTTAGTTCTTGGATGGGAGATTGTCAACAAATACCAGATGCTGTAGGCTATATTTTAATGGAAGGAACTGGCAAAACTATTTTGAGTATTACTTGCCGAAGAAAATTCATGAAGTCACCAGAAGTTGACAGGCAATGTGAACATGAATACACATACACAAGAGCTTTGGTACCTATAGAAGGGTTCATTAGTATATATGAAGTGCATTATATTGTTATTGAAGTAGGAGCCAGGAGCCATTCAATTTGAATCTATGTGCTGCTATATCATTAACCACCAAGATAACAAAGGAGTGTGCTCTAAGCAAATGAATGTCCTTAAAGCTATGTGTTAAAGGTGTGTCTGAAACATAAATTAATTGTATGTTTACACTTGAGTATCATCTCCAAGTTATCTAATTGCATATATATAAAATCTAAAAAAACCAATCCAAAACAAAACACTTCTGGTCCCAAGCATTTTGGATAAAGGATGCTCAAGCTGTAATATCATATTCAAGTAATCTGTATTTCCTCTATATTCTTTTGAAAATGCGTACTTTGCCTAACAAAGGTGTTAGTTTCACAATTTTGTGCCTGTATGGAATGAATGTTATGCCTTTTGTGGTGGTATTACCACAATATGATGTTAGGAAGAAATTTGTAAGGTTAGGTTTTTTATATATATACAGATTGTCATGGGAACACCCACCAAGGAAATGACAGCTGCTCTCATAGGGGTATGGATATCTGGACCATAGTCAATCCTGTTGTGTTGGGACTGAGATCCAATTCAAATGTGAAGTCAAGTGTGTAATAAAAATGTAACCATGCAGTTTTCCACATGGCTGGCATTTCACATAAACCATGTACTCAAACTACTCTGCAGATAGTAATAGCTTTCCTTAACAGAGTCTATTTGCATTGTATAAGTGTAGTATGTTAGAGTTGTGTTCATATGTGAAACAACCTAAAGACATTAATTGCATGCAAGTAGTAATTAGCAGATATATTTATTTCTAATCCATTCACAAATTTATTCTATCTTAGTTTTACTGTGTGTGTGTGTGTTTTAAAAAAACTGTGTATTCCATATTTGATATATCTTTCCTGGAAACTATGTATTCATTTATCAAAACATCCATTTTTCCACATGTGCCTCATCAAAGAACACATATTTTAAAATATACCTAGGTGTGTTTTTGAGTCAAGAAAAGCATTGCAAAATTCTGGAAAAATGCAATATCAGATGGGTAATAATTATATTCGAATTTGCATGTTAGTTCATTATCAAAGAACACACATTTTAAAATATACCTAGGTGTGTTTTTGAGCCAAGAAAAGCATTGCAGAATTCTGGAAAAGTGCAAAATCAGATGGGTAATAATTATATCCCATCTGATATATCTGCATGTTACTTTGTGATGTGCTCAACTCACACTGAAATTGGCAACGATCTACTGTCCATGACTAATCTCCATAGGTGCTTTTTTTCTCATATGCCTGGCATTATATTTAGATTAGGTTTGAAATAAGTCTGAAAGCAAGTTTTACACTGTGATTTACATGTGTCTCTATCTACATTTCTGAGCCCCCTACATCTTAGCCTTAGAATTCTTGAGCAATTTAATGTTTTTTTAAAAACTCTGGAGACCCACTATGGGCATTCATGGGCAAGTCTCACTCACTCAGCATAAGAGGAAGGAAATGGGCAAACCCCTCTGAACAGATTTTCCCCATATAATTATATGAGGAATTGTGATGGGTACAAGAGTGAATATAGAACAGGGGCATTTAAAACATCTTACATATTTGTCTTCCATTGTTGTCCAATACAAAAAAAGAGGGGAAAAGATAATTTCTTTTCTACTCTAAAACAGAAGGATATAAAAGCAGGTATACAGTGTTTTATTTATTTATTTTTATTTATTTATTTATTTATTTGGATTTATCCGCCGCCACTCCCATGAAAAAAGAGATAGAAAAGTTGAGAAATGGAAAAAAGAAAGCCCTAACTAAGTCTCTTTGCAAACAGGCCCTATATCCCAGGATCTGATCCCAGGCTTTCTGTTTATCCCAGATTATCTGGCAGTGCATACTCATATAATCCAATTTAAACAGGAAGCAGATCCTGAGATATAGGGCCTGTCTGCAAGGGCCCTAATGCTTCCTACCCTAGCTCTGCTGTCCTCTTCATAATAAAAAGATCTATTTTTCCCCATAAAGTTTCTTATCTCTGGTAGATTATCTTTCCAGGATCCTTTGGATATAACTAGGATTCCTTATATACTTATCATTAAATTCTCTATTTTTCCTTGTTATTCCCTATCTCTGCACTACAAATTTCTCTTAATGCTATAAAAAGCCCAATATTTTTCTTTTCTTTTCTTCTTTTAAATAAATAAAAGGCTCTCATTCAACTGGTGATTGTTTAAGCCTCATCAATGTGTCAATCTCATTATTACAGCATAAGATTTCTTGGGGGGTGTCTAGCAAGTATTTTTCCTGTTATTACATGTAGTTTCTAATTAAAAGCAACTGCTCCTTCAGATGAACTTAGCCTGTTCTCTTCCTGCGTCACTTCCTATCCTGCCTTCCCTATAGTAGAACTGATAATATATTTGGATTTTGAAACCCAAATTGCAAAACACACAAGTGAGCATTCACCAAGTTCTTATCTGATCATTTTTTTCTTTGCTGCCTGGATAAAATGGGTATTCAGCATATTAGAGATTAAATTGAGTCTTCCAGCTTTTCATCACACATGCATAAACAAACTTAACAACAGAAACAGTATTTAATTCATAATGCATGAACTATCTTTTAAATAAGTAGTTGCTTAGAGTGCACGGTCTGATATATCAATTTGTGTATGGAAGGTAGAAAGATCTTCAGCATCAAGTGTTTTGGAATGTGTCCAGTTGAGCATTACTGTCACATTTGATTCTTTATTGGGCAGTGAAAGTGCCTGCTGGAGAACTGAGAAAATAAGATCTAGCCTACATATTAGTACAATATTGGTGTGGTAAATAGCTTTATACCACATTTTGGCTTGTTTATTTCCAATTAGATGCCATGTAATGCAAAATAATGCATTGTTAATGCAGTCCCCTGGCCTGCATAGATAAAACCTGCTGCAACTAATTTACTGTAAATGGTAGTAATTCTGCAAACAACTTGGCAGCATGTTTTAACTCAGAATAGTCTTGACTGCGTAACGCTTTATTTTGCTTTCCTACTTTAGGCTCAGAACTGTTTTAGTAGTAGCTTTTATTTTTGGCATTGATTTCCAAGAAACAACAATTATCTTCCATTGTTTAACTAGAGCCAGGTCTTACAACAACATATCCTTTCAGGTTGATTTTGGGCCCTTCCCCACAGCCATATAACCCATAATATCAATGTACTTAATCCACAATAGCTGCTTTGAACTGGGTTATCTGAGTCCAGTTCAATGTGGATTTTATACCGCTATGTGGAAGGTGCCTTGGATGCTTGATTGCAGCTTCATGGGATCTCAACTAAAATATTTACAATGTGTGTAATATAACTTTTCTTTTTTGCTTATGCACAGTTCCAAAATGATTGTATACATCTTACTGCTTGCGCTCATGTAATGTATATCTGTTGAACCAATTGTTGAATCAATGGGTTTATATTATTTAGGGCTAACAATGGGATTCAGCTCACTGGGTGCTAATAGAAGGATGTCAAGTAAAACATGATATCAAAACAGGTGTGTTTAAATATGAATTACAAACACTTTTAACGTGTAACATTTGCTCTGTAACCATTAGACGGAAACTTTATGGTCTTTTTCAAGCAAAAATTGATTACAAATATGAAATCTGTGACACTACCTAGATATAAATAAGCTCAGTGCCATCTAGTGATGAAATTATAGAATAATTGTATGCATACAGAAATATTTTTAATTTCTTGCTACTTTGGCAGAAATCTTCTCAAAAGCAGCCTTTGACTTTATGACCTGCCTGAGAACCTTTGCTGCTTGAAAGGGACCCATCTCCTAAGTCAAGAGAACACAGGGCCCTATATAAGCGCATAGGAACTGTCACAAAGAGGAAACCAAATTTTTGGTTGAATTCACTGAAGGCCCTTCCACACAGCCCTATATCCCAGAATATCAAGGCAGAAAATCCCACATTATTTGCTTCAAACTGGAATATATGTGTGGACTCAGATGACCCAATTCAAAGCAGATATTGTGGAATTTTCTGCCTTGATATTCTGGAATATAGAACTGTGTGGAAGGGCCCTTTGACTCTTCGACCTCCCAGTCACCCTATCATCAAGAGCCCTACTCAGATATTGCAGATTCAGGGCCTTTCTACACTGCCATATAATCCAGAATATCAAGACACAATAATCCATAATATCTGCTTTAAACTGGATTATCGGAGGGCCCTTCCACACAGCCCTATATGCCAGAATATCAAGTCAGAAAACCCCACAGTATCTGCTTTGAACTGGGTTATCTGAGTCCACACTTAAATAATGTGGGATTTTCTGCCTTGATATTATTGGTTATAGGGCTTTATGGAAGGGCCCTCAGTCTATACTGTCAGATAATCCAGTTCAAAGCAGGTAATCTGCATTTAATACAAATAACCAAATAATAAATGTACCCCAATTCTCTCCATCCATCCCAATTCTGCTGTATCTTCATAACTGGAGATTCTGGATTAGTCTTCCTCAAAGCAGCCTAGGTATTTTATTTTTAGTGCTCAAACTCTCATTACTTGTCAGAGGGCAGAAAATCAGGAAAGTTGAAAAATAAATTCTCTGCACTTGTCACTAGCACAGAAAGGTTGTGTATGGATAATATGAATGTGAGAAAGAAGGTAGTGACAGAATTTTTCCCTTTCCCCTGTTTCATTGGCTTTCTATAAAAATTCTTATAAAGCTTCAAAGCCCTTATTATTGGTCTAAGACGTAGAATGTATGTGCGGTTTGTGTGCAAGAGAGAATTAGTTGTGGGATAAGGACCATTTCACATGGTTACTACATCAGGTTTAACAGAATTGTATAGAAAGGAAATTGCTACATCATTAGGTAGCTTCTAGGGATTGTTAAATGTCCCTTTTGACAAAGTGATGAAGTTCATTCAGAAGTGGCATTGAAGAGAAAGACATGCCTTTAGGCCATGTGGGGGGAAAGACCAGGAGTGATCCAGTATGGTAGTATTTAAATGCCTTGGAGAACAGTCTCATTTGCATCTTCATCTGGTGGTGTGTGGCCAGTAAAATCTACACCGTCCAGTAAATCTGTGGATAGTCCAGAGCAGAAATGCTCTTGACTGGCCCTAGATCAGGCTGTTAGGAATTTTGGGAGTTGAAGTCCAAAACACTTGGAAGGCTGAAGTTTGCCCATGCCTGCCCTAGAGGCATCCACACATATCCTGCTGAACTTTTTGCAGTGCAGTGCAGCAAGCTGAGGCTGCATGGGTCCTGATGGATCATCATCACATATTCTGTGTCATCATCACTCACCACTACTCATAGCTGGCCACAGTAAAATAAATCTTCACTTTTATTTCACTTCACTTATTTAACAACAACAACAGCAACTCAAAACTTTAATACAATTGAGATTACAATTGATCCCCTATATTTGCAGTGTTGGTTAGGGATGTAGGGAACCCCTTTAGAAGTGGAAAAATACAAGTGTCTCTGAGAGCAGGACAAGGTTTCGTTGTATAGCCACTGTGTGTCTGGGAGTGGTGCTGTGTCTTTCCCGAACCACCACTGAAGTCTACAAATCAGCAGACTTTGGTGGATGGCAATTATCCTGCACCACTACCTGAAGCTACAGCACACCCATTAATAATTAACATTGTGAATGCCAAACCTATGAATCTGGAGGGTAGACTGTACAAGGGATTTTTTTTCATATTTGAATATGATTCACATTTTTTGGGATTTTTTGAGTAAAAAATTCATATTTGTTTTTGCACAAAAAGTATTTCCCACAAATACTACATCATTTTCTATGTATTATTGTTTATTTTACCCTTTAGAGCAAGCATGGGCAAACTTTGGTCCTGGTGTTTTGGATTTCAACTCAGACAATTTCTAACAGCTGATAATCTGGCTGAGATTTCTGTGAGTTGAAGTTTAAAACACACGAAGAACCAAAGTTTGCCCATGCCTGCCTGCTTTAGAGGATTGATAAGTATGTAAAAACACCAATCTTTCAAAACATCCTAAATCTGACAAATTAACAGAAAATGGAAATTTTGCAAACATTATTTACATAGCCCTTACATTCCTGATTTAAAATATCATTTTGCCATTACAGTAGAGTCTCATTTATTCAACCTTGGCTCGTCTAACGTTCTGTATTATCCAATGCAGTCTGCCTCCTGCCTGGATCCACAGCTGTTTCAGTACATTACGATATTTTAGTGCTAAATGAGTAAATACAGTAATTACTACATAACATTACTGTGTATTGAACTGTCTTTTCTGTCCAATTTTTTGTAAAACAGGTTTTGGTGCTTAATTTGGAAAATCATAACATAATTTGATATTTAATAGGCTTTTCCTTATCCCTCCTTATCATCCAACATTTATGTTGGATAAGAAAGACTTACTGTACCATCTTTAAAGCCAAAAGTACCGTAATTAATTATTTTTAATATTCCTTTATTTCCTTTATCTGATTGTCGTCAATCCACTCTTGAGCATCATGCAAACCTACCATTTGTCAAAATATAGGATCCTGTGCTATTCTTTTCTATTTCTGACAGAATAGTTCAAATTCATTTAATATTTTGACTTTGGTATTTTAACAATTAAATTTTGTGGCAGTGTTGTTCAGGTTGCTAGCCCTATAGCCACTTGTCCTTCCATCAGTTCTGGGGCTCAATCCTTACTTTTAATATAGCAAGATATAGATATATATATAGATAGATATATATATATATATATATATATATATATAGATATATATAAAGATACAAATGGTCTCAGTAGTAAAACTTCACAACCTCGATAAAGCTCATTGTTAGTCAATGGACTAAGTATCTTTGTTCTGTAAATGATATATTTTTATGTTTTATAGGATTAATTTTAGTAATTATGGCACACTCATTTTCCAAGTTTTCCTTCAAGAGAGATTTGTTGAAACATAAAACTGGTATTTGATTTCAGTTAATTCTTTCAAGGCTTGAGTGGTAGCTCATCAAAGTAATAATGTGTTCCTTAAATTACAGATGACATTCCATGTAAATTACTTGAGATACCTAATTTAAATGTGTTTCTAAAAAGTATTTCTACACTCTCTCTATAAATGGAGACAGAGAGAGTGAGGCAATTAAAGATAATACATAATATTACAAATTATACAATTTGCTTGACATATAATTTTATTTCAATGTATTTACACAAAACAGCAAAATCTTTTAAATGCTTTGGATGATGATGTGAGAAAAAATGGTTTTATATAGTGCATGAAATATTCTGTGGTAAATTGAACAGTCTGGACATAATCAAGTGTTTTGCATAGATACGGGAACAATCTTTCACATAAGTTTATATTGAATTGTTTCCTGGTTAAATTAACATATAATGTCTATATTCATGCAGACTGACAAATATATTGACCCATATTTCCATCTTTTTTGATAGTTTTCCCCACATTCATCAAGTTCTTCCACCACCTCACTATATAACTGGATAAACAGTCTTGAGGCTTTACAAAACTACTGATTAATAAATTAAAAAACCATAGAAAATAGATAATGTAGATAAACTCTTAAAAGTAGTTTGCAGTTTTAGAAATTAAGCCCATTAATTTGTTTTGGAAATCCTTTATGTGAAATTTACAGCCCTGAACATGTATTTTTTTGTGTTGCTGTTTTTATTCCCTCAAACTGAATGCTATGAATAATTCAGTTCTGACTTGGAGAATCACAGCTTCCAGAGCTTTCTGGCATGTATTTATCCACTTACCTTACAGCCCTATCAAAAATCCAATCAGGCTAAGAGCATTTTAATGCACCTCTAATGTGCCCATTGCCCTAGGCTTTGGATTAAAAGAGGAAAGAGTTCTTGTGATGGTATTGAGAGATGTTCAGGTTGCTTCAGTAATAGGAAAACTAGTTTATTTCAGCATCCATTTGATTTTGAAAGAGTATTCTATTCAAGAAAGATTATAGTCCACTACTATATATTTAGTAAATAAATGCCATAAGTAGTATCTCTATAACTAACTGCATCTCTGGTTCTACTACATTGAATTTCTTTGCCATTACTACACGTGTAGGCTTAGCCTTTTGCAATGTCATTTGCATTCATAATTGAGAAACAGTAATTATAGTAAACACCATTATATCATTGGAGATAAGGGATTGTCTCAATGCAATCACTGTTGTATTTGGTGTGAAATTATTTCTTCCCACAAATTTCATGAAATGGTCATAATTTCATTAATATTTGTGAAATGCAGTAGTTCAAAGACAGTGTCAATGATTCTCTTGAGTGTAAGAGGGAGGAAAAAAAGCTTGCCTTTGGACACTATATGTAGAATCATAACATTATAGGATCATAGCATCTTGGAGCTGGAAGGGATGACAAGGGGCTATCTAGTCCAACTGCCAGTGCCATGCATTGCTTCTGAACAATGCACAATGGACTGCTGTTTCAAGATCCCACACAAGGCAGTTTATTTCACTATCAAACAGCTCTTGCTGATGTTGGGTTTTTCCAGATGTTGATATAGAATCTCTTTTCTTTTAATAGAGCAACAGAAAATAAATTTTCTTGGGGAGTGGTGGACTCTTCCTTATTTAAAGGTATTTTAAAACAGGTTCAGCAAGTATCTTTCAAGGAATGGCAACATGCCTGGATGAGCTATTTGACCTCTCTGCATTTGCAGAAATGTGTTGATTTGCCAATCTGAGATCCATGACCCTACTTCTTCTTAATCTCATAACTCTGCCTTCTGCAGTTCTGCTGCTCTGTAGTATTTTTAAAATATTTTTTCGAAAAGCAAATTTGCAACTACAGATAAGATTATATTTAAACATAGAAACAAAACTTTAAATCAATTAATAGTGATAGGGTAGAAGAGTGAAAGAGGAGGAAAATCTTGCCTTGTGAAATTACTTCAGCCATGGTATCCCAGTGCAAAAATGGAATTATCTTATCATACCACATAAGTTATGGGAATTCGGCATGATTTGTGGGTATTGAATAATAAGGGATTGGATTACCATGGAGAGGAGGCATACTGGCAATGGGATGCCCATGCTCCTGTACAATAGAGACCATCACCGCATGTGATGGTCCTGATTCAATGCCAGTTTGCCTCCTCCTTGCAATAAAGTCCTATAAGTAAGATTAAAGGATCCACTGAAAAATATGAAAATGGTTGGAAAGGTGGAAGGAATCATTACAGGTGGATTGACTTAATCAAGGAAGCTACAGCCATTAATTTGCAAGACAGAAACAAAGCTCTTGAATGTTTCTCATTCAATGGGTCTCGATGAGTCAAAGTTAACTTGCTGACAAATAACAACAAAGACCTTGTTAGAGGCAGTCATTCTTGCTTGATTAACTGACAGACAGATGTCCACCTAACTATGCCCTGACTTTTCTTCCTATGTTATCACTGAAAATAAAAAGGAGCCTCCAGTGATGCAATGGGTTAAAAAATCAGCAATTTCAATATGGGGAGCGGGGTGAGCTCTCTTCTCCAGCTTCCCATGTGGGGACATGAAAGAAGCCTCCCACAGGATGGTAAAACATCCTGCAGTTTCTCACATTGCTCCTGACACACACACACACACACACACACACACACACACAAAACAAACTGAAAATATACACAATATTTAGGCTGAAGTTATAGCTATCTGTCCAGCAGATGTTCCAAACACATATTGTACCAATTTCTTCTCCTCACTTATGTAGATTCTAATGGGATAGGGATAAAAGGGCGTCAAACCAATTTGGGTTCGCCCAAGGAGACTCATGGAACTCAATAGGTTCCTGAATGCTCTGAGGGATCTGGAGCCTGCCAGCGACTCAGTCGAAGTGCAAGTGGATACATGGAACACTGCACTATCCAACACACTAGACGAGATCGCCCCTAGATGCCCTCTCCAACCCCGCCAAAACTGTTCCCCTTGGTTCACTGAGGAGCTTCGGTCTTTGAAAGGGAAAAGAGACGGCTAGAGGGCATGTGGCGAGAGATTCATGACGGAGCATCAAGATCAGCTTATAAGGTTTTTATGGAGACCTATGAGTATGCTATCACTGAGGCTAAGCAAATTTACTATCCCTCTCTGATAGCGTCTGCGAACTCATGCCCAGCTCAATTGTTCAAGATAATTTGTTCTTTGATGATGGTCCCTACTGTCCCAAACAATAATGATCAGGCCCTTGCAGCGGAGGTTTTTCAGAGTTACTTCACAGACAAGATCTCGTTACTCCCCTGGGAACTCCCTGCCACAATTGATACAGTCAGTGAGCTCGATACTCTGTGGTCCTCTGCTGGGCCCACCCTTGATCGGTTTGCCCCACTGGACGCAGAGGCTGTCGACGAACTGTTAGCTGCAGTGAGATCGACCACATGCTCCCTCGATCCGTGTCCCTCCTGGCTAGTGAAAGCTAGCCTGGAGGGATTATGTGACCCTCTGTTGAATATAATCAACAGCTCCCTTGAGCAAGGAGGTTTTCCAGAGGGCTTAAAAGAGGCAGGGGTCTCCCTGCTACTGAAGAAACTAAATTTAGATCGATCAGTTCCCTCCAATTACCGCCCAGTTTTGAACCTTCCGTTCCTGGACAAGGTGATTGAGAGGGCAGTAGCGGGGGAACTGCAGCAGTTCCTTGAGGACACAGCTGGCTTAGATCCCTTCCAGTCCGGCTTCTGCTTGGGGCACGGGACGGAGACTGTGTTGGTTGCCATTTCAGATCAGCTTCGATGCCAACTGGACAAGGACGGTTCAGCGCTGCTTGTGTTATTGGACCTCACAACAGCTTTTTATATGGTCCATTACAATCTTTTGGCCCACCACCTTGCCGTTGTTGTCCTTTCTCCACAATCGGGGACAGCGAGTGGAAAGGGGTGGTTTGGTTTCCGAGAGGGCTCTGCTTATCTGTGGGGTCCCTCAAGGTGCCATTCTTTTCCCTTTATTATTTAACATCTATATGCGACCACTTGCTGGTCTGGTTCGAAGCTTTGGGCTGGAATGTTATCAGTACGCTAATGACACCCAGCTTATTCTGAAAATGGAAGGCTGGCCATACTCCGTACCTTCTTGTTTCCAACAGTGCCTTGAAGCTGTTACTGGTTGACTGCATGCCAGTAGATTGAGGGTGAATCCAGCAAAGATGGAGATACTGTGGCTGGGCCGCCCGGTTGGTGGGGAGGCCCGACTGCCTAGCTTGGATGGCAAGGCATTATGCCCGACATCCTCAGTTAAGAGCCTTGGGGTCGTTTTTGACCCGTTGCTGTCGATGGAGGGCCAGGTCTCCAGCGTCAGCAAAACCGCCTTTTTCCATCTGCGGCAAGCTAGGCATCTGGCCCCCTACCTATCCAGAGACCACCTGGCCACTGTGCTCCATGACACAGTCATGTCGAGACTGGACTACTATAACGCCCTTTACATCGGCCTGCCCTTGTCAGTGATCCTGAAACTTAAGCTCATCCAGAATGCTGCTGCACAACTTCTCACTGGGGCTCCAGTGAGATGTCACATAACACCTATCCTCCAGCAGCTTCATTGGCTTCCGGTCGAGCACAGGATCACCTTCAAGGTGATGGTGTTAACTTTCAAGACCTTGCATGGTCTGGGGCCGCTGTATCTAAGGGACCGTCTTTTCCCCTACCAACCCCAGAGGTCACTTCGTTCCGAACAAATGAACCTCCTGGAAGTACCGACCTTCAAATCAATCCATCTTACATCGACCCGGCGCAGAGCCTTTTTTTTGTAGTGGAGCCGTCAATATGGAACACTCTTCATAGCGATGTACGGGCCATGCAGGACCTTCTCTCTTTCCGCAAGGCCTGCAAGACTCATCTTTTCTGGCTAGCCTTTGATTGCTAGGCCAAAAATCTTTTTAAAGATAGTTTAATATGTATGCTTTTACCTCTGTGTGTTTTACCTAATTCTAAGCTGCTCCGAGCCCCCGAAGAGTGGTGGCGTACAAGTCCAAATAATAAATAAATAAAAATCATAGACTTCTAGAGTTGAAAGAGACCCCAAGGGACATCCAGTCAACCCCATTCTGCCATACAGGAGCACATAAGCAAAGCACTCCTAACAGTTGGCCACTCAAACTCTGTTTAAAAACCTATTGAGAAGGAAATCCCAACACTCTCCAAGGCAAAATATTCCACTGTTGAACAGCTCTTAGGAAGTTCATCCCAATGTGTAGGCAGAATCTCTTTTCCTGCAGTTTGAAACTGTTACTCTGTATTGTAATTTCTAGAGCAGCAGAAAACAAGCCTCTCCATCTTCAATATGACTGCCAAATCCCACACCACTGGAAAATGACCTATTCCCTTCACAATTCTAGCAAAGCTGTATAGGATGCATCAGTGGTAGCTGTAGATTTGGGGGAAAAAACCCCTTTAGGACCCAAACAAAATCTTCATTTTCATTATCAGAAACCAATTTATTGCTGTTAATGTTTTAGAAGAGATCCCAAGATAATGGATGGTCTGCAGGCTCCCCTGTGGTCGTATGAGACTTACACAAAATACATCAGATGGCTCTCTTCTTGCTTGCCAAAGCTTAAAGCAGAAGGCCCATTCTTGCAGAGATTCTGCTATCAATTATGTTTAGCAAAAAAATAGCCAGCAAGCAATGAAAAAACATCTGGTAATTTAAGTTAGGATGGTTGCCAAGATGTAATGGTTTTCCTATGGAACACTTCACGGTTAAGGAGCTATTTTTCCTAATCATAAGCAACGGTGCACATATTTCATGAATTAGAGCAAGCAAAGCAAGCATTATATTGATTAAAATCTTTAAATCTTAAAATCAATAGAAAATAAACAATTAAAAGGACAACCGTCTACTGATTGGTACATTTTGCTTTGGTATAGATTTATTGAGTAACATGTTGCAAATAAATATCCAAAATCAGGTGTGTGCTTTTGTGAGAAGAATCCTAAATTTTAAAGGGCTGGACTTTGTTCATCACTGAAATATGCAGAGTGAAGGGGGGAAATAAATTAAGTTGGCCAAGCGTGTATGTTGCATGCTTTGTCTGAATGCCTGTCACAGAAAATTGTTTTGTTAATCATTCATAACATACATTTTACAACATTAAGACTACAACATTTTACAACATTACAACATTAAAACTTCTAAGGAGATGTCAAAGTTTGTATACTTTTCCCCTTGAAAAAAATTGATTATGAATACAACTAGAAAGGTGTTAGGGCTGTCTGAAGTAATATATCAGTATTGAATAGGGATGGGATTCTTTTCCAGTCTTTATTCAGCAGTTGAGAAAAAAGTTCAGTTAGCTTGCTCTTGGAGTAGTTTGGAAATACTATTCCGTTCAACTCAGGTCCATATCTGAGTCTCAGTTCAGGAAAATAAACCTTCCTCCCATTCGCTATCATTTTAGACCAACATATGCCAATAGCCCTCCCTCTCCTTCCATGTTTCGTTGACATTGGATGAACTGCCAAAATCTTGTAAAATTTCTTCATAGAACAGACTGAAGTTATCTGGAGTTGCTGCCTTAAAGAGATCAAGCATGTTAATTTTCAGGGAAATCCATTTTGGGCAAGAATAGCCTTTGCAGTTTAAGAGTTCACAAAGAAGTGTTTCCTGACTTTTTAAAGAAGCTGTTATGAAATTTTCATGCAGAACAGAGGCTTTCCTAGTTAAGAAACCTGCACAGAGCACATGGCATTGTTCAAAAGGAGTCAGGGAGGAGAAAAAGTGTCTCTCTCTGCAAAGGCCATATCTTTAAAAGATGGCATGTGTAATATAGGCATGCCTAAGTAGGAAACCTACAAAATTTCCAAACAATAGTTGTTTGGATAGGGCTATAGAGGACTGATAAAAAAAATCAGTTCAATTTTTTAATGGTACTAAGGCCAAGGATTTGGAAGCATGTGAAACAGATGGATGATACTGACATTAAAAAGAAAAAGGGAAGAAAAGCTTCTCACATTTTGTAGCACAGTTAGGATGTGCCACCTGATATCTTTTTCTGCTTGATGCCAACCACTCCTTTGCAGGGAAGCATGCAAACTAGTAGCATAAGATATGGGTTATATAGTACAACACCCATTTTGACAAAAATCGGATCCATGGTTTCTTTTATCAATGTATTGCAATATATGTCTTCTTTAGGCATTTTTAGGTTCTCCAACTTGACTGTATCATATTCTTAAAGCAGAAATACTTTATATGCAAATCCATGTAAAGTCTGGGATGTTTCCCTGCAGAAACAGAAGTTGTGGTCCATTTTTAGCAAATAAAAAGCTGCCGCTACTTCAACTACATATATATTTTATGTATATCAATGTAATTATTTTTTAGGCTGCAATCCTAAGTACGGTTTGTAGGTAGTTAGGCCCACTAGACATACGGAACTTAATATGTACAAAATTTGCACTGTTACACCTGATATTGTGTCAATCTATTTGTTTCTTCAGAAAATGTGAATTTTTTTGTCTTTTAATTTTCTTATTACTTTATTTAGGGGTGCCTTATAATAAAATAACTTTGGGTTAGTGGAGATTTATTATTATTATTATTATTTAAAACACAACAAAATGAGTCCACAGCAAACAAGATTGCTCTGCTGGCTGTTGTATTGGGTCACACATCAGACACTTCCCAAGTGTCTAGGACTTTGTGATGTATTGGCGAATAATGTGTGTAGATCCCAGTAAGGTGGCCTTCTGCAGCTGGCAGATGGTAATTTTGTCAGCGTCGATTGTGTTTAAGTGCAGGCCAAAGTCTTTAGGCACTGCACCCAGTCAGCACTGGGACCACCTTTACTGGCTTGTACCAGAGTCTTTGCAGTTCTATCTTTAAATCCTCATGTCATGTCAGCTTTTCCAGGTTTTTCTCTTCAATCCTGCTGTCACCGGGGATTGCAACATCAATGATCCATACTTGGTTTTTCTTTTTTAATTATTATTATTAATTTTTATTCTTGGTTTTTCAACACAATGGCGAGGTCAGGAATATTGTGCTCCAAAACTCTTATCAGTCTGAATTTGGAAGTCCCAGAGTAGTTTGACATGTTCATTTTCTGTAACTTTTTCAGGCTTGTGATCCCACCAGTTCTTTGTCACAGGCAGATGGTATTTGTGCCATTATTATTATTATTATTATTATTAAGCAGTTAGAAACAGTCACAGATTTTGGTCAGTGCTGAGAAAGAAAATTATCACCTTTAGATCAACAATACATGGGAGAATAGTCCAAAAACACATGGAATGGAAAATACTGAGTTAACAATTGGGAACATTATTTCCTGGACTATCTAGTAAAAATAAAATGGGCATTTTCCAAACTGCTTTCTGTCTTTGATGCTGATTGTTGATTGGTAGGCTTGACATGGCTACTGTGCTCCAGGGATGTTCATTGTCTTATGAATTTAACTGAATTAAAAAAACAAACCCTGAGACAGGTTAAGCAGGAACTGTCACTGTCACCATACATCTGAAAACCTGAAAGTGTTAAGAGCATCTAATATTTATGAATGCCAGTTGTTAAGCTGCTGACATGACATTAAAATATGGAGCACATTACTTGTGCCTTGAGAATGTTATACAGTAGGAGATCTTTGTAGTTCACTCTGACTAAGAAAACTGAATTCTTAAGCAAGTTAGAAATCTTCCTTCTGCTCCTCCTTGCCACTCCTTGTATTGTGTTCTGTAATAGTCTTTCATATTAGTCTTGACTTAATAAAATATATTTTTGATAAAAGAGGACTGAAAGATATAAGCAGCTCACCTTCTCTGAGTCAATTTAGCAATGAAACTGGGACAAACACATCCTATATTTGTAGAATCTAGGAAATGACATTAATGGATATTTAGCTGTTCTGTCCCACCAAAACTTGATAGAGGGTGGAATTGTGTTTCTTCCAATGGCAGCCAAGGCATCGAAACTGGGTTCCTATCTTCTTCTCAACCATTTCACTTTAGTAAAATGCAAGGATGATATTATTAGAAAATTGAACTAGACAACAATAGCTGGGATACCCAGTCTAATGAGTTTCTCTGGTTAATAGCCTTCTTGCAGAAGTTGAAATGCAATGGGGAAAAAACCTTAGCAAAGTTGGTTCTCCAAGCTGTTGATTATCAATCTGAGATTAGCAGACAATAAACTAAAGGATAGCGAAGCTGGAATTTTCCAGGTAAGAGCTTAGTCACTATACTACTCTGCTTATTTTATAGTTCTGCTCATTCCCATACATTCACTTAGTTATATTTGCACATTTATTATGACTCTATGAACACTTATAATTTATTATAATTCATTTATCTCAGACATTTATATCCCATCCTTCTTATCCCTGGAGGAGGACTCAGGGCAGCTGACAACCAGCAACCATGAGATGTCAACAGCAATAGTAATCAAATCACATTTAAGCATTAGTTAAAACATCAAAATTAAAACATCCAATTAAAAAGAGACAAATCCATATATTTATTCATAACCATAAAGCCTGTGATATCGTTCTATGCTATATAATGTATTCCCAAACTGCATTGTATCAAATCTCATTCTCTATGTATTGTAGTACATGTACCATGTAAAATACCCCGAATCAAGCATTTAAGAAGAAATTGTTATGCTCTGACTGAATATGGATATGATCAGTAAAGCAAAAGCTAGCAAATTAAACTCTTTGTCTGCAATGCTTCTTGATTTTATAGTGCAAAATCTACTTGAACCACTAGATGGCACCATTTCATCTTTCTTTTTGCAGTTTCATAATTCTGAATGCAGTGCATGACCGCGTCAATATTTCTACCATGAAAAAATAAATCACAAATATCCGCCGTCCTTGTGGCACCGTTCCTTGAACTTGTCTGAGTATAAAAATGTATGTTTGGAATGTTTTCCTGCTGTAACAAGGCTTACATATGCAAATGAAATAAGGGAATGATTTCCTTTTTTCTTAAGATGGTATCTTTTTACCTCAACATCTTGAAGTGTCTGGATGTGGGACATGAAAGTTGAGTTCCCTTTGAAAAAATGATGGTGATATGCTAGAAAATCATGTGGTAAGTTTAGGTATTGGCAGGATATTGAAACTGAATAAAGACTTTTAGCCCCAAAGCTTTGGGGTTATTTCCCCTTGAAAACATGTTACATGTTGTCGACTGGTAGTTGTATCTGTTGAAAATAAGTCTCAGAAAGGCTGCTATGGATAAGACAATTTCCACTGGCAGTGTTGCTCAAGCATGCCTCAGGGCCATACTGCAAGATAACCTTATTGATTAATGGCAATGCATATTGCCATTAATATGCGCTCTACATTGGCCTTCCTCTGTCGGTGACCCGGAAGCTCAAGCTGGTGCAGAACACTGCCGCCCGGCTCCTGTCTGGCACGCCAGCAGGTTGCCACATAACACCTACCTTGCAGGATCTGCACTGGCTGCCAATCGAGCACCGGATCACCTTCAAAATGTTGGTTCTTACCTTTAAGGCCTTGCACAGCCTGGGGCCAGCGTATCTGAGGGACCGTCTCTCCCCATATTGCCCTATGAGATCTCTCCACTCTGAGGATACCAACCTCTTGACTGTCCCCTCTGCAAAAGCGGCCAAACTGACAGCCACTCGCCGTAGGGCTTTCTCGGTGATTGCACCGACACTTTGGAACACCCTTCCGGCAGACACGTGGGCCATTCACGACCTGCTCCCCTTCAGGCGGGCGTGCAAGACCCACCTCTTCCAGCTTGCCTTCCATGGGTAGGTCTTAGTGGGACGCACCCCCCTGTTGGAAACAATCCTCAACCCAGGTCGTTTTTTAATTGCTGTATTTTGATATTTTAATGATGTTTTATGCTCTGTTTTTATTCTGTTTCGCTGCTTTTACCTTTGATCTTCTTTTTAGTGCTGTGAGCCGCCCCGAGCCCACCGGGAGTGGCGGCATAGAAGCCGAAATAAATAAATAAATAAATAAATATTGAATCAAAAGGCAAAGAAGGGAATGTGCAAGGCCCATCATACCAAAGTTCAGTTCTAGCATGATGCTCAGTTAAAGAGTACTCATGTTATGCATGTCCATTGTATACCATGTCAATTCATTAGTAACTCGCTTGTTTCACATACTGATATCCCATTAATATTCGCAGTGGCATAGGACATATTTCATAATATTAAGAAGCAAACAGAACAATGTATTAGAGGGAGGGGGAGCCGCAAAATAATTATTTCAGATTCCAGCATGTAACCACAATGTTTCCCATAAAACGATGAATAAAGACAAAGGTAGAGGAGGAAAACTTCAGCCAAACTAGACATAGTATTTATTATTTCAATTTATTTATTATTTCAAACTTCTATACCGCCACTCCCCGAAGGCTCGGAGCGGTTTACAGTTTGACATATAATAAACACAGTAAATACAAAGTAGTACGACACAACAACAGGGGAGGGGTAACTACATTTAAGACAGAGGGGAAGGGAAGGGCCGTGGCTCATGACCGCATAGGTCAATGAATGTATCCCTCTCTTCTTAAAACTTTGATTTATAGCATCTGAAGAAGGAGATTACCATGGGGTTTTGGTATTTTAATAACCTCCCCTGCTGGAACGTTCTAATGAATAATAATAATACATTCATGATGATACTACATCATTAAAACAAGAGTCTCCTCGCGGAGATAGGGTGAAATACAAATAAAGTTTATTATTATTTAATTTATTATTAAAACACTATTAAAAGACATACAACAAGATACATCAAGTTAAAATATAAATTAGAATCCACTGATAAAATGCAGATTAAAATTCACAGTTGAGAATATCTCTACCAAAATTTGCTCCTTGCCCCGAGAACAAACGATCCGCATACCCACTGTTTTCAACTAGATCAAATCGTATCAGCTTCAGTGGGGAAGATGAAGTGGAAGTTCATCTTCTACTCATGACCAGATCTAGACTGGAGTGAATTGGAAAACAGCTACCCCTAATATGCTACTAAGGGTGGGATGGAATTTGCCATTTTCCCATATGGGGTCCAAATTGGAGCACCTGGTCCTTTTGGAAATTGGTGTGGGAAGAACAAAAAGTCTGTACAACATTGCCAGGATTGTGTTTTTTTTCTTTGCAGCCCAACACTGCACAGCTTTAATTGAAAACTTTTTCCAGCTGACATATACAGGATACTATTTTTCCAGTTTTCCATACCTTCTCCTCCCGCCTGCCAACTCAAAATTACACAGACTCCATCAGCTGTGAAAAGATGCTACAGACTTATAGAATCTTGCCAAGATTTCTGTGAAGAGGGAAAGTTCTGAAGGGAAGTTGTAGAAGAAAGGAAAGTTGCAGATGCCTGGCAGCTGACAGTCTAAATCTAATTTCTCTCCCGCATGCCCCAGTCTTTACAGAAATCATGACTAGAGGCTATGAAAAAATGTCAACTGCCTATCCCCATCCCCTGCCTCCTGTAGAGCCTAGTTCCTTTAGCAGTTGTAACATCTTTTCACAGCTAATAATTTCTATGCAACCTTGGGAGTGGAAGAGAGAAGTGAGAGAAAGTTGGGGGAAACAGTAGCTGTATACAGTATGCCAGATGCAATAGTTGTGCACTTTTCAATGAAAGTTGTGCCATTTCTAGAAAAAGCTGCAGTTCCCTGTCATCTTAGGGGGAAAAATCCACATTGCCTGACAGTTTGGGACAAAAAATATATGGATTTTTCCCCAACATCTATTCGGATGGGGAAAAAAATCAAAATTATCATCTCCACTTGTGGTCTCTTCTCTGTCACAGATGTGAAATAGTATTGACAGCTCCCACTGTTTTGGATGTTGTGATTAAACCCACTTCCATAATTCTAGAGGGGTTCATAGGACAATATAATGTCTCCTCCTTTTTCTTTTAAAATATTTCTTCTAAACTGTGACAATAGCTTTTGTGTTAGACAATGCTCTGTAGAGGAGCTATGATTGTTGCCATTGCCTTCTCCACTTCTTTGAAGAATGAAAGGACACAGATGTGTAGCAGGTACAAAGTCCAAACGTAGGCATCATAGTGTGCTTTCTTTCATCTAAACTGGTATGGATAATTTGGCACTCCATACCACTCCCACTGTCAGTTTTGGAGATCCCTGTTCTTTCTTCACTCTGCAGGTTGGTTAGTATTAGAGTAACTGATCCATATTTCTCAAAAATGCTTCCCTCTTCTGTTTTTAACAGAAGGAAAGTGAGTAACTCAGATTCCATGATCCATGAGGCGGGGTATAAAAATTAAGCAGTAGTAGTAGTTGTTATTATTATTATTATTATTATTAGATTTGCCATTCTGAGCTAAGAATAATGGGATACACAAAAAGTGCATCATTATGAAGTGTTATTACATGCCCATGTATTCCCTCGTGAGAATTCTCGAGGGAATACATTCTCATGTGAGAATTCCTTCAGATGTTATGTTACAACACCCACCAGTCATCACTATGGCATGCACTGGATTGTGATCCTCTATGTTGAACCTCAAAGTCCATCATCCCTCACCCATGAGCCATGCTGGCTAACATTGATGGGAATTGTGGTTAAACAAGTTATGTGTAATGACTGCAGAACCTTGTTAGCAATTAAAATTCACTCACAAGGAAATCTTGGAAATCACTATACAGCAAAGTTACAAATGACAAAAACATGGGCAAGTCTCAGTTCAATAACCCTCAAAAGCCCCACCTCCACAATTCCCAAAAGTGTCTCTGTAGTATAGCTTCCAGGTCTTCCAGTCTGAGCCGGTTCATCTTATCATGCTCTTTCCCACATAGGGCCCCAGATCTTTTCATTTCTCAATCTTGGCTGTGAACTCATAGCTTGGAGGTGTCTTGAACACACCAGATACGCATCCATGGCAATATAAAAGGCTATATGTTGTATGACTCTTTCATCACATGTGTATTCATAAGCATTTGTATGCATCCTTAATGTTTTCTTCTTTTTATTTTTGTCACAAGACTTCCATCATTTTGCTCCCTATATTAGTTAATAGACTCACAGAACCATAAAGCTGGAAGAGACCACAAGTTCTCCAACTCCCCCACCATACAGGAACACATAATTTAAGCTGTTCTGACAGATGGCCATCTTTCTCAGACCCACTAGATCCATGCAATCCTGTTTATTTACCTTTTCTAAGCCATTACGTTATGTGAACACATGAAGATATTACTTCTACTTGGTATTGCCTATAGCAAGGGTCCTCAAACTTATAAACAGAGGGCCAGGTCACAGTCCCTCAAACTGTTGGAGGGCCGGATTATAATTTGAAAAAAAAACCCATGAATGAATTCCTGTGGGCACTGTACATATCTTATGTGTAGTGCAAAAACACTTAAAACAATACAATAATTAAAATGAAAAACAATTTTAATTAATATAAACTTGTATTTCAATGGGAAGTGTGAGCCTGCTTTTGGCTGATGAGATAGGATTGTTGTTGTTGTGTGCTTTCAAGTCATTTCAGACTTAGGTTGACCCTGAGCAAGGGCTGGGTAAATGATCTTGGAGGGTCATATCCAACCCCCGGCCTATAGGATGGCATGGGAGAGGGACTATTCAGGTAATACAATGGATTTGCTGAACATAGTAAGACTGTCATGTTCAAGCAATGTCATTCTTTATATGCAAGCTATTACTAGAGCAGAGGGACAACTATTAGATAATCAAATGAAAATATAGTAGGATTTGTAGGTCATATTGAAAGATACTGAAAGAAGGAACAATAACAACAATGAGTTTCATCTGAGAAAAAATTGGTGCAATCAGTGAAACACTAGGTGAAATTGGATGGAGAAAGTAATATGGAAAAGAATATAGAGGGTAATGGAAAGTTTTCCAAGATAAATTAAATGTAGTCCACAGGTTATGAATGTCAGATGACAATAAATATAGTAGAAGTGTTGGAAAAGGCCAAGGTGGAGAACAAGTACATACAAAATGCAATCAGGGATAAGAAATAAGGAATATGAGAGGTATAAAACATCAGGTACAGGGAAGAGCTGATAAGAATACAGAATGAAACAGAGAGAGTGTAAACAATTGATAAGGAAAACAAAGAAGGGGAATGAAAAGAAGATGGCACAAGAGGTAAGATAAAATAAGACATTCTCCTTTCTTTAGCAGAAGCAGAATGCAGTTGGCAAAGGATCTTTGACACAATAAAAATAATTTATTGGAGGATGATGGAAATGTTTCTAAAACACTTGCATTTTTAGCCTTGGTGCTCAGGGAGAAAGATGGAACATAACACAGGTGCCAGAAACATCTATAAATGTGCCAGGGGATGGGAAGAGAGAGCAAAGAGAAATAGGATTGTTCCAGAGAATGTGACTGTAGAATTAATATGGATGAAGAGTTACAGAAGTTCAAGACCACAAGGTATTTGTCAAGAGTTTTAAATAAAGCTGCAAAAAAACATGAGAAGCAGACATAGGACCAGAGACAGCTTGTATCTCATCCTTATACAACTTCACACAATTTCCAACAGTAGAAAGGGAATGTTCCTTTGCAAGGTGAAAGAAGCTTATCTTCAACAATGGTGATAGTGGGAGTAAACACTGATAGCAATTAATTAATAATTTTGAAAATGTGTTTTCAGTTTCAGAAATGCTGCCAATATTTTTATTACAATTGTAATGTTAGACTTTAACACTAATTGACAGCAAAAGCCCAGTTTATTAATTCTTTGTAATCTTGATTTACAATTCATTGGCTGTTGTAGAAGCCATTGCTTGATATGGCTGAACATTAGGAAGAATTTCCTGACTGTGAGAGCCATTGAGCAGTGGAACTCTCTGCCCCGAAGTGTGGTGGAGGCTCCTCCTTTGGAAGCTTTTAAACAGAGGCTGGATGGACATCTGTCAGGGGTGCTTTGAATGCAACTTTCCTGCTTCTTTGCAGAGGGTTGGACTGGATGGCCCATGAGGTCTCTTCCAACTCTATGATTCTATGAGTCTATGATTCTATGATATGTGATTTGTAACATTGTTTCCATCAGTATTTTTCCTGCTTCTCAGTTTGGGGTATACAGAAGCAGAATAAGACATTTCACAGATAAATGATTATTATTCATGTTTTTCTGTGAGCTTCTCTACTTGGATACAGTTCAAGGATATTCCCTAACATCTTAGGATAGTTTCTTGCAGTAAAGACAAACCTCTAGAAACCTCTACAAAAAACCTCTAGAAAAAACCTCTAGAACAGGGGTGGGCAACCTATGGCCCATGGGCCGGATGCGGCCCCCTGGCTGGTTCTGACCGGCCCAGGGAGAAAGGCGTCGGGGGCGGGGCCAACCAAGAAGAAGGGGTGCCACTGCCGCCATCCCATCGCAGCGGCTTTGGAGTGCCCCAGGCTCTCCTCCCCCTCCTCCTGCCTCCGGCATGGAGAGGCTTTGGATGGTCAGCATGGGAGAGTCAATGCCTGCGGCGTGGCGGGGAAGAGCCTTTGGACGACTTCCTGTAGTCCCGGGTGAACTGGCTGCAGGCCTGGATTACCCATAAGGCCACCCTAGGCCATGGCCTAGGGTGGCGGCCATGGTGGGGGGGGGGAGGCAGGTCCAGACCCCCAAAATTAATTTTTTTTAAAAAAAGTTCGATCTTTGGGTGCTCCTGTGCCTGTGCGTGGAGTGCCATAGGGCCTAGGGCCTCTGACGCGGCTTCCCGCCACCCCCTCCTCACTCACGTTGGCCCCGCCCCTCCTTCCTTCAGTGAAGGAAGGTGGGCTGACGCCGACGCGAGTGAGGAGGCGGCGGAGGGAAGTCCTGTCATCCCCTCCTTGCTCGCATTGTCCCTGCCCCTCCTTCCTTCAATGTATCCAAGTAGAGAAGCTCAATGAAGGAAGGAGGGGCGGGGCCAACGCCGACACGAGCAAGGAGGAGGTGGAGGAAAGTCCCACGGGCCCCTCCTCACTCGTGTTGGCGTTGGCCCTCCTTCCTTCACTGGAGGAAGGAGGGGCGGGGCTGATGCAGATGCAAGCGAGGAGGAGGCGGAGGGAAGTCCCGCCACTCCCTCCTCACTAGCGTCGGCCCCGCCTGTCCTTCCTTTAGTGAGGAGGAAGGAGGGCCCCCCGCAAGCGGCCCCACCCCCCGCAAGTGGCCCTGCTCCCGCAAGCGGTCCCACCCTGCAAGCGGCCCCGCCCCCACAAGCGGCCCCACCCCCCACAAGAAGCTCAGCCCCCGCAAGTGGCCTCCACCCTTGCAAGCGGCCCTGCCCCCTGGGGCGGGGGCGGCGCTTCCAGAGTGTGGTCTAGGGTGCCACAAACAGTTAATCCGGGCCTGGCTGGCTGGGAGACATTCTGGGAGCCCTAGGAGTCAGGAAACTACGGTCCCCAGAATGGCTCAGCCAGCTCATCCAGGGCTACAGGAAGTCATCCAAGGGTTCCTTCCCGCCATGCCACCAGCAACCGGAACCTCTCCACACCGGAGGCAGGAGGAGGAGGTGGAGGAGGCAGAGAGCTTGGAGCTGGTGCTGCCCCCACCCTCGGGCCCACTCTCACTCCACTGACGGACGACCCTCCATGCCAGAGGGCCAAAGCCCAGGATCACCACCGCGAGGGTCGCTGGAAAAGGCAGGAAGATACCCCTGCTGCCCTGGTGCAGCCCGCAGCAGCCCCCACTTTGAGGCAGGACCATGGCAAAATGGCCTGCTGCTCCTCCTCCCTGTGCCCTCCCTCTGCCCTCCTCCTCCTCCCTTCTTTGCACCTTGTCTTCTTGAATTTTATTTTATTTTATTTTAGCGGTTTTTATTATTATTTTATAATAATTTTATTATAATAATATAATAATATAATAAATCATATAATATAATGTTATATTATAATGTCAATGTATTATAATGTATATACACACACTATAATATAATAATTATGATATTAATACTAATAATATATGAATATTTCTTGTTATATTAAAATGTTAATATTAATGATGTGTAATATATAGTAAATATAGTAAATAAATACATAAATACATTATTTAGATTAGAATGTAGTTCTGCCTTTAGGTGCGGCCCTCCATAATATTTTTGTCTCTCGTGTGGCCCCTTGGAAAAAATAATTGCCCACCCCTTCTCTAGAAACTGCTTTCTTCATGAATACCTGCCCAAATTCCTCATACTGCTCTATTCCGTTTGCTTTTTTATAATTTGCCCAAAAATGTAAAATCATATCAGAAATAAATACATAAAGAGTGAATGAATGAATATTTATAACCAAACACATGTATGCATGTTGTATTAGAAGACGTTATACTGGGTTCTGATCTGGATGATGCAGACATATTATTTCCGCTCACCAGAGTGGCAAGCCAAGTTGTTACACTGCCTTACTTTAAGTACTGCCCCTCTCTACCCAGTGGTCCTGATCTTTAATTAAAGTATTTTCTTAGACCTGCATATACTCCAACTATCCCAATTGAACCACAAGAATCCAATTCATCTTCAGCCCAATTTTTTTCACCTTCTATTCAATATCAAAGTTTCTTTCTTCTTTTTCTGATTTTTAGAAATACAAAGTAGCTTGCAGGACTAATCTATGCCAGACAATTTAGCTACTATGTAATCTGCCCACAAACAGCCCCAAAACCAGCATCCTCACTTCCTGCATGTCATCATTGGCATCCCTCCTAGTCAGTCATTGAGCTATTTCCAAGCTCCTGGCCATTGTGGATACCTCTGCTGATCTCAAAAGGAGATACCTACACAACCAGGAAGAAGAGGGGAGGGTTGCTTCTTCTCTGTTTTGTGTGTGTGTGTGTGTTGCGAAGTATTCTGAGCTCTGCAATATTCAGAGCTCAGACATAGCTCTGTGGTCATCTAGGAGTAGTGATGGTGGGGGCAGTGGCATGAGCCACCCCCTTTCCCTCCACTGATGAATTTCAGGGAAAGAATGATGTTTCCAATGTTCAGTCTGTACAGTGGATCAGGCCAAATTAGAACCTATCCTGCTGTCTAGACTGTTTCAAAGCCTCAGGACACTCTGGAAGTTTCCAGAAAAATTGCCAAAATATGGAAAAGTCATATTTTTAAAAAGCCAATGTGATACTTAAAAGAACCTACTGCGCACTGTGTGCACAGCCAGCAATCCATTCATAGTAAGGACATTTTTTCTGTTCTTTTCTTTCTTTCTTTCTTTCTTTCTTTCTTTCTTTCTTTCTTTCTTTCTTTGCAGGTATTTCTTTGCCCTCACTTTAGACACCAGTTAAAAGAAGAGAGTGTAATCTCTTTCTGGCTAGTTCAGGCAAAAGCAAATGACTGCAGCTTCTTCAAGCTTCTAGTCCAGTGATGGCAAACGTTTTAGAGACTGATTAACCCATAAGGCCCATCCCTATGATTTTATTATCCATATGAAAATGTTTTTATACATTAATCAATGGTGAATCTGCTTTATATATTCCCTGCTCTAATAGGGGTGTCCCCCCCACTCTCTTTCCTTCCTTCCTTCTTCCCATTCTTCCTTCCCTCTTTCCTTCCTTCCCTACTTCCAATCCTTTCTTCCTTCCCTTCTTTCCCTCCCTCCCTTCTGTTCTTCCTTCCTTCTCTCTCTCTCTCCCTCCTTTCCCTTCCTTCCTCATCTCATTTCTTCCTTTCCTTCCTCTCTGCTTTGAACATTTGCTGTTGGTTGTGGGGGTTCTGTGTGGGAAGTTTGCCCCAATTCTGTTGTTGGTAGGGTTCAGAATGCTCTTTAATTGTAGGTGAACTATAAATCCTAGCAACTACAACTCCCAAATGACAAAATAATTTTTTTTAGTGATGGTCACTCCTTGTAGGTGTCTTGTGGCCAAATTTGGCAGCAATTCATCCAGTAGTAAGAAATCAGTTTGTGTGTGTCAACTGTAAAATAGAATGTGTGGAAGGGCCCTGTGTTATCTGAGGTCCTTTCCACACAGTTGAATAAAATTCCATGTTATCTGCTTTGAATCCGATTATATGGCAGTGTGGACTCAGAAAACCCAGTTCAAAGCAGATATTGTGTTATATGTTTCACATTTTTGTAGTGGGTAGGTAGATCATTTTGACTTGGTTGTTTTATAAGTAGCTCGCATGCTGAAAAAGTGTGAACACCCCTGTTCTACAGTAACATCTATGTTTTAATTGTAGGGTTTCACACGTGTATTGAAAGCTATTCCTATATTAAAAAATCAGTTTTTCCCCAAAGCAATTTATTTATGAGACCAAACTTTTGCCCTTGCCATAAACAGTTATCAGATCTAACATACATCCAAATCTTTTTAAAACAAAACCACTATTCCCATAATGATTAGTTTCACATTGAAGATGCAGAGAAGTTTACTGGTATGCAGGGATAAAAATAGGTATACAATAGGCTTGTGCAGTTCAGGTGAATCCCTATCTGTTTCTGCTTGCTGAATACCAGAAGCCACCCATATCCTTTTTCTTGTGCCTCTTGATAAAGGGCACACTGACAAATGGGTGTTTTCATTCAACATCTGAAAAAATTGTTATTTTTTACTCATTGGCAGCAATAGGAACTTACGAGGCTTTACTCTGGGGGCCTTTCCTTTCTTTCCTTCAAGAGAACCTGGGTGTCAGCAACGGGGTTAAGAAAGCACCCTATCCAGCCCATTATTGGGGGGGGGGGGGGAGGAAACTTCCCACATACTGTCCTTCCATATCTTTCATTAAGACCTGGATTTAAAAAGCATCAGAATTAAGATACTCTGTATGGATCCTTTACTTTCTGTTTATAAAGGAAACTGAATTTAGGTTTAATACTTCTTAAAGCTGTTTCTCCTCTAGAGGAAAGACAAGGGAACACATGCTTTTTCTCAACAGCATCAGAAGCATGCCACACCCAGCTTTCCAAGGCATTTTAAGGAGGCCCAGGGAAGAAAGGGTGGTGACGTGGAGCTCAGTGGAGACCTATCATCCCTAGACTACCTTTTAAAAAACCCCTCTGTCTCTACTGCCTACCAGTGCCTGCAATCTCCTTGAGGTTTTGCTTCCTTAAAGCTGCCTGTTTCTACTTTCTACTCTAGAGGAAAGGTAGGCTTCTCTAGAAGTATCTTCTAAAGGAAAGGAAGGGAAGGAGAAAAAGAAGCTAGGGCTGACTCTCCAAGCCTTCAAAGGAGCATGCACATGCACCCCACACACCATCCCTAAGATCCCCAACTCCCAGTCAGTCCCACTAAATAAAAAGAATTAGGAAAATAAAGTAAAATCAAAAAGATTTAACTGTGATGCCAAACAGGGGAGGAGGAGCCATGATCAGCTGCCACGCGGTCCCTTTTCGGATGGGAATCCTTGATGACTGGCCCCTGGCTCTTTCAAGCACCAGTACAAAATGGATAAGCCAAATGGCCGAAGGTACCAGCTAAAAACAGATCTGTGCATAAATCTAATATACAATCCCAGATGCATGGTAAAATTTTGTGTGTGTGTTAGGCATGCCTTGTAGCAAAGCAGCTTGCTTTACTTTTGTTCTCACATGTTGTTTACCAATATGGTGAAGAAGGAAAAAAATGCAAGTGTGGTCTTTGAAGATTGGGAGACTTAATAACAAGGCAAATCAAACATCAGATTCAAAGTGGATAATTTATTCTTAGAAATTCATTTTAGGAATATGTGATGTAGGCTAATCCTAATTTAAGTCATAGGTCACATTGAGACCATTGTGACATTTAGAATAGCTCTTACTGTGGCAAGCTTACAGGGTGACATTTAGAAGGAACTTTTTAGAAATATATCACGTTCTCTAGAAAGTACTGCAGAGTGAAGAAGATTTATAGAGCTGTGAGCCTATTATGCAGAACTGTAGATCTTTGCTGTCTACCAATGAGATGAGCTTTTTTGCTAATATTCGCCAAGTGTCCTTTTATCTTCCACCTCTCCTTGCTGAAGTAACAATTCAACATGATGGTTTTCTTTAATACTTTGAGAGGAATACTAACACCCCACTTTTAATCATGCTTTGCATCTATTTGATGGTTAGAAACACTTGTTTCTGTTTTGCTGTAAGCAGCAGATTTGTACCAAAGGCTGTCAGAGCAGCACAGTCTAAATATAATAATGTAGTTAAGAATTGAACAAGACACTCTAGTATACATACACCATATGCTTGCATACTGTATTTACACAGGAGGAAGGACAAAATAAATCAGTGCAAAGTAATTCCAGGAGTGTGATATTACTCTTTGGAGTGCACTGTTATCCTGAGACAAATCTACCGTTCGGAAAGTAGAAAACATAAAAAGAAATGTATCAAATGCCTGCAGTTAACTTGTGTGTGTGTCAGGCTCTGTGAAATGGCTATTATAAAACATTTACATGGCACAGTAAATTTGCATGGGGTTTTATGTATTGTAGATAGCCAGAGCTTCCTAGAATTGTATTACCGGTACTTGATAATTTTGTATAAATGTCTCACATTCTAATAAATTTGTAGGGACCCACAATTTCCCACTTCTTGATGGCCTCCATATATTTTGTCCTTTCAGAATGTTTTAAATAGCATGATCTATGTCACTACATTCAGTATTTACTTCTAAAGTACTGAAAATGGCTTTTGAATATTTAATGTATAATGAAGCATGTATCCCAGCCATATTCCACCAGCAGAAGAAGCAGGAAGAGATAACCTAATCAATGCAATATTAGTAACGTTTTGATTACATGTCTAGAAATAATATCTTGCCTCTGTTATTCCCCACAACCTTTACCACCTATTCTGACCTTGATGGCTCAAGGTACTGACATCAAGGTACTTATTAGGCAGTGTGAGACATCCATGTGTGTTGGCAATTTAAGGGTTCCTGAAAGGCCAGCAATTTTTTTACTTATTTACCCTGTTACCAGTGCTTTTGCTATTACTACTACTACTAGTAAATATAACATAATGACACACACACACACATATATAAATACATATTTATATTTTTATCAACAGGCATAACGAAATGATGTCTCCAAATGATGACCCACATAAAAATGAATTCTGTCGAGACAAAGTAGAAAAACCCTGATGCCCTGGTTATCTTGTGCATTGTATATAGCTCTTGTAGTTTTGTTTTTAAAAAATATTGTTTGTTAAAAACCCCCCCAAAATCCCCCCAGATTAGTGGATGAGTGTAATGGTCTGAGACTTGGTGGGCTATCAGTGTTAAATGTGTGGTACAATTATAGCAAGTTTCATCACAATAGTTCTAGAAATGAGGGGGAAATGAGCCCTCAAAACTTCCCACTTGCTCAATTACTTAACCAAAAAATAAGAAACATTCATTACTTTGTTATAGTCACAAAAAAATTAGGTCTATAATTTCAAAAATACCCTCAAAAATGACTTGCCTCCCTCCCCAATTTTGTAATGAGTATTGAAACATTTTTCCATTGATCGCATAGGCCTATTAGTTATAGATGTGAAAACTAATGGCCGTTGATTAGTTAGAATTTGATATTCTTATTCTCTATTCCATTTTTGCTTTAAAATCAAATATTTATTTATTTATACATGTTGTATCTGGTTACCTTGACACATGCCTTAGTCACATTACATTTGGTTACTGTTACATGTGAAATACCTTTGAAGAGTGGTGTAGAACTTGTGGTATTCCAGCCTAGTGGCTCGGGTCAGGTCCCGGGGGTCCTGGGGGTGCCCAGTCTAATGCCAGCTGATCAAGGGCAAGGTGGGGCTGGACTAGATGATCCGGGGCAGAGTGAGGAAGAATGGCCGGATGGTTATGAATCTTCCAACGAGAGCTTGCAATGGGATAATGACTGGATGGAGAGATATCAAACGAAGGATGAGCTCACAGAGGAATCTATGGAGGAGGATTCCAGTTCAGATTATGAAAGGCCGGGAGGTTTAGGTTCCCAGGAAAGAATACCTACTCCCTTCCCAGATCAACCGATGGGAGAAAGGGAGCTGCCAGAGTCCTACTCTGAAAATGGCGCAGCTGGTCCCGCTAACGAGCAGGTGTTTGATAGAAGGTCTAACATCAGAAATTCCAGGAAATCGTGGAGCTTGAGTAAGGGGGTGAGATGGGTACACCGAGACTAGCTTCTATATTAGCCTTGTGTCACCCTCTAGGCCCTTGGACTTGACCTCCCTGGATAAACCACACAGCAGCTGAGGTACAACAGGTTTATTGTGAATAAAAGGTATAGGAAAGTGTTTGGAGGCAATTCTATAATGCCTCCAAATAGCAGCAAATAACAGGAATCAGCAGTGGATAAATAATCCCGTGGCAACAGGGATCCAAGCGGATGGATTCAGGAAACAAGCCGGATGCAATGAAAGTCTCTTAAAGGTTCCCAGCTGGTTTAAGATGGCAAGGAAGGTTTTCTTGGAAGCAATAAAGTTCAGTAGCTTAGAAAGTCTTTACAGGAACAACACAGGAATGTAGCACTGGAGCAGGATCAAGACAGCCCGATGCTGGCTGGCACAGGCTTCTGGAAGGCCCGAAAGCGGCCTCTCTCACAGGAGCATCCTTGAATGCGGAGTTGGTACGAGATACCTTCAATGGGCATCTCCAAGCAATTATACTGTCCAGTGGCTTTGATCTGGGTACGTCGAGTGTCAAAGTGCCATGATGGATGACTTGTCTGTATGTTTAGCTACCTCAGTCTCTCCGGAATGCACAACTTGTTAGGAGCTCACAGCTGGCGAAGGAAGCTGGACTCGAAGCATCTCTGAGGCGCTTCGCTTATCAGGGGAGGCCCGTTTGAGTAACTTTGGCCTGTTCATGTTGTGCATTCAGTACCTCCTTCTCACGGGAAAGGCAAAGGGGTCCAGAGGGAGTCTCTGGAGTGAAACAAGCTGGCTTGGAAAGTTCTTTGCAGCTGGCATGGCTGCAGTCTTGCTCAAGCAAAACTGAGGCCTGAGGCCCTTGAGTTGTGACACCTTGGCTGTTGGACTCCTAGAAGGAAGGACTCCTAGCCAGATCTGACGCCACGTTTGGATTGGTCACGTCTTGCTGCCAAGTTTCCAGGGAACCGTTGGTACGGTTCAGATTCAAGCCTTGTTTCTGCTGCCATTGCGGCTGCTTCCAAGAGCCTTGTTCGGCCGCAGGAGCGCCCTGCCTTGCTGGTGAACTTTGCCTTGTTTTGGATTCTGCCTTCTTTGGACTTAAGCCTTGCCTGCTTGAAACTATTGAACTCTTTGAAATTACTATTTGGATTTTGATACTTCATTTCATGGACTATTTTTGAACTCTATATTCTTGGACTATTCTATCTTTCATTCTAAATAAATTTATTGATATTGCATCTGCCTGTGTGTGTGTGATCTAGGGAGCCTGCTAGGTTCTGAGGTGCCGAAGTCATAGCCAAGGCCATAGCTAAAGCCCTAGGGAGAGCTTAGCAGTCCTTTCATTATTGTCATTCCATTGTAAGGTACCGATGCTAGAGAAATGTCTTTTTTCTCAAGAAAGGGATCTTATGAGTTGTACTAGTTTTTTTAATTATAATTTTTGAAGTATTTTATGTTCAAATGTTAATAGCAATTTACATTTTAATGATAACTTTTTGTACGATCGGTGTAGATCTGATTTTATTTGTATGCTGCCCTGGGTCCTAATTCTTAAAATAGGAGGTTTTTTTTAAAGAAATGAGGATAGCATCAGTAAGACAGTTGAACATACACTTTTTCACATGGTAAGGGAGGAAATACTTTTACTAGCACCTTGTACATAGTATATAGTGACACATACTGTATGTCTTCAAAAACATTTGCATGTCTTTGTGATTTTTTTTATAATGTCTGTATACTCATGTATTGTGAGTAAAGAATGAATAAAGGACTTGTGAAAGACAAAATTGTTGGTGTCATTTTAATGACTGCTGATGTGCTTTGACATTTGGAAGATGATGATGTCTGCAAATCTAGAGATTTGTCTGGACAGGCTAAATGCTTGAAAGTGGCTTGGTTTTCAGCAATATTGAATATTAAGAGTTAAAATAAAGTTTACAGTTAAAATAGGGCCACAATATAGATAAAGTATGACACAAATAAATCATCAGTGGCAGGTATGAGGTGCATTTACAGGGTAGCTTTGTCGGGAACTAAAGTACAGAGATATACTTCACTAGTGCCAGCTATATGTCTCCCACTAGACCACGTCTCTCACCATTAGGACTTCATAATTTAATGCATTGTGTTGCATTTTCCTTCAGATCCATTTATTTGAGAGAATAATAGATCATATTAAAAAGGATTTTACATCAAATTCTTATTATAGTCATGACTCTGAAAAGGACAGATGGGCAATGGTGAATCAGACACCTTGCCCTGTCTCAATTTTTAGTTTGCCTCACAGCTTAAATAACTAAGCTGCCTTCGATCCAATCCTTGAGAAAGGCAAAGTATAAATCCAATAAACAAACAAACAGTAATGACTTAAGTGATAACACCATTCAGGCTGGAAGGTGTTGATGTTGAATACTAGACCAGCCAATAGGGGGGGGGGGGACGACAAGAAGAATATACAGCATTCCCTCACTTATTGCAGGGTTACGTTTCAGGACACCTCCCACCCCCCTACATCCAGAGAGCACTGTGGACTCAAACAATGATGGATCTGCATCAAACTTGACATGAATACTCAATACAGGGAGGGTGGGAGCCCAAGGCCAGCCATGGAGGAAGTCCCAGGAGACAAAAGCCCCTCCCCTTCAGCCGAAAATTGGGCTGAAGGCCCAAAGCAAACCCACTTCCAGCCACTTCCAACCAGCGCTGCTGTGTCCCTGCTGCTGCTGCCACCGCCAAGTTCGCCACCAAGGGAAGGCACGCTGCATGGCGTGGCCTTCCACAGCCCAGCCAATTGGGGGAGAGCAAGGTGCACCTCCCTTTGGCTGGCCACTCCACTGGTGGGAACTTCTCCCACTACCAAAGGGGGCTGCAGGGAAGAAGAAGCCTATCCAGTGGAGAGCCAATGATCTGAATATCTGTATCAGGCAGCAGTAATGGAACATGGTTGAGGTACTTTTCATTTACTAACGAAAGGTCTCCCTGACTAAAACAATGGAGATTGCCTCATGCTAGGTCTCTAAGGCTATTATATTAGGCAACTACAAGTTGCATTGTGAGGTCATCTTATTTAGGACAACTAGGGTTTCCATGGCTAATGTAATTACCATAAGCCTGTCTCAATTAAAATGTAAACAGGATCTAGCTCAAGTGTTAGCCCCACCTACCACAGAGTACACTCTGCGCGTCTATAGTATGCTTTTATCTGGGCAAGATTGTAGTTGTCAGATGCTTATTGCCATCTATAATCTATTTATCAGCCCATCCATTCCCTAATTCTCAGCTCCTTGATATACTATAATTATGATTGGTCAAAGGGTGGATGGATCCAATCAAACAGAAATAGAAATGAAAATCATTTTATTACAGCACTGGATTTCCCAATGGTGCAATGGGTTAAACCCTTGTGCTGGCAGAAATGCTGACCAACAGGTCAGCAGTTGGAATCCAGGAAGAGAGGGTTGAGCCCTCTCTGTTAGCTCCAGCTGCCCATGCAGGGACATGAGAGAAGCCTTCCACAAGGATGGTAAACAACAAACATTCAGGTGCCGCTTGGGCAACGTCCTTGCCGATTGCTAATTCTCTCACAGCAGAAGCAACTTGCAGTTTCTCAAGTTGCTCCTGACACACAAAAATATTACAGTGCCAGGTTCCAACTCTCACTATGTTTTCGAGGGATTAACAAATTTTCAGAAAAGAAGGAAATCTACAAGGATGGAGGAATCCAGACCAAAAGCACCAATTCCTGTTCATGAATCTTTTCTCATAGAATTATAGATCTTACCATATTGTATAATTAGGACAGTACATTGTACAATATTAACTGAGTTACTGTTAATATTACTGAATTGTAAGCCGCACATCATATGAAGTGTAGTCAGATTAATCTTTTCAGAGATTAGTACAAATGAAGTCATGGCTTTGTAAAGCACAATATCTGTATGCTTTCTCAGTGATTAGGGATTAATAACTAATATTTTCAAAATATTGAGTTAATAAAAACACCATGTGTTATCAGCAATCATTAGCCTGATTTCTGCCAGGACTTTTATATCTCCTTAGTGTACTCCTTGAATTTTTAAAGGCTCATCATTTTATCTCACCTATGTTTTGGCTGGGGATTCCAAGATGGCGCCGAGTCTGAGCTGCTCGGCGTCCTCAACCCCGCCCCCTGCATGTCCCAGGGGCTGAGGCCACCCCCCCTTCCGACTGTACACTGGATCAATCACTGTTGGCGAGACCACCACTAGAGACCACGCCCCTGGCAACCTTCACTACGGAGCAGTCGCCATTACCGGTCTTGCCACCGGAGGCCGTGAGTTCCCCCTTACCGCTGCCCGCGCAGCCCTTGACGGATGCGCTGGACGTCTCGAGGGCCCTGGCGAGGGTTCCTGGGGAGCGGCCCCGGCGACGGGCGGGACGGTTGCCGGCGACCTCCATGGCCACGACTAGCTCACGGCCTTTGTCAGCGCTGGATGGTGACTGGCCTGCTGTCGCTGACAGCCACGCGGCCGGGAACGCTGTTGGCGCGGGGGGTCCCGCGACCAATCCCCTTCCCCAGTGTCCCGATGGGTTGCTCAGGTTGGGTAAACATCTGGCGAGGCGGAGGCGGGGCCGAGGGCGGGGCAGGGGGCAGGGCCGGAGGAAGTCCCTGCCCTGCTCTGCAATGCCTCCCCCCCATAGCTGCTGACCCTCGGAAGGCGATCCCCGGAGGGTCTCGTTCCAGGACTTTCCGGAACGCTGCCTTCAGGCGCGGGGTGCCTCTACCGGCGAACCTCCAATCTAGGAGGGTGGACAAGCCGCCGATGACGGGACATAACCCACAGGCCGGCAACGACCGTCACTGTAGCGACCGCCACTGCATGGACTTGGAGTCTTTGAGGACGCTCTTCGATCTCTGGGACCCCCCCGCCCGGCTCCCCCCTTTCGATGGGCATGCTTGATTGCTCCACCGGGTGGCTCTGCCCTTTGGGCATGAGCTTGGCTCCCCCCTCCCTTATCTGCTGTTGGTTGCCCTGTTGATGTTTTTACCCTGTGTACGCCCTGTATGTTTTATTTATGTATACTATGTACTCTGTGTTTGCCTTCGGCTCCTGTAAGCCGCCGCGAGCCTCAGGGAGTCGGCGGCATAGAAGTCCGAATAAATAAATAAATAAATAAATATGCAAATGTCTTTCTTTAAATTGTATTTAAATTGGTCTTGAGCCCAGCTTTACAATGCACAAAGAATGCCTCTATCTCTTTGGGTCAACGTTGATGAAGGAAGAAAGACTTTTCAGCATATTTTTAATTAATCCGAAATGCATTTTCATCAGTGGTTTTATAAATGAAATATGAAGGATTTGCACTTGTGTAATTGAGCATTATCAATGTAACACTAAAGCAACCAGTTGCCTTATCCTCTGTCTCTGCAACCTATGAACCACTTATTGAATATTCTGCTTAGTTGTTAAAATGGCTCTAATTGAGGAATTAGAGCTGGATTACAAAGAACCTTTATAAAACCAGAAAAAGTAGGACTATAATAGGTGATTTGTTATGATTGACCACCCCTCCCACATGTGGCAGCTCACCCCCCGTTTCATTGCGAATGAATATTATATCATTGCTGTGGTTCTTAATAAAACACAAGTGGAATTCTTCACAGCATCAAAAACATGGATCTTAAAGAGGTGCCATTTCTTTAATGTGATACATACTGACCTTTTGTACTCCTCAATATCTGTGACCTGAGGCAAGTGAGTCAATCTGCATAGTGACAGGACTAGTCTCTCACTGGTGTGCAAGGACGGACATGTACAGGAGAGATAGGGAGAATTAATTCACTTTTGGAATGTAACAGGAAAATGGAATAAATAAACCAAAATTTGCCCAAACTCTGAAAAATGGCTTATTTCGGATTTATATGATGCAATTACAGCAGACTGTACTGTGTGCCCTCCACGACTATAAAACACCTGGTCCAAATTAGGTGGGATGCTGAATGCATACAGTGATTTTTAAAAAGCTGACTTAGAGGAATGTGTTTTCTCCAGGTCTGCAATGTGCATGGAAGATTTACCCTCTTGTTATGGACCTGATGAAAAAAATTGGCCCTTTCCAAACCTAAAATCATTCCTGAAACAATGTAAATTGATTACAATGTTTAGAGTGAATATAAAATTGATTTTAGTCCAAATGGGTTGAGTGAAAAGTAATGCCTCCATCTTCGTTACTTGGGTTTAGATGGGAATATTTTAATAAATCAGACACAGAAATAATCCTTAGAACGTGCTCTTTAACTACCACTATGCACTTTCCCACATAATCACCAGACAATTGGATACATTTCTGCCAACTATGAACAAGTTTTCTAAAGCCGTCACGGAAGAAGTCGACACTCACCTCCCTCCTTGGACATCATGGTTCTGTTAATAAAAGTTAATAAAATTTCCCACACCTGCACATGTTTGGTTTTTTTTTTAAAAAAAAAAACAACACAGGAAATTATGAAAGTATTTACATAGCATCTTATTGAGTTTAGCCTTCAGAGACTTAGCTAATATTCTTCAATATAGGTTAGATCTTCAAGTGAATAGCAAATGTATATTGGAATACGTTGCAGATCTGTTTATATAAGTTGCTAACAAGAGTATGCAACTCTTGTTAGCAACCCCCATGTATGGAGTCAGCATGATTGTAAACACCTGGCAGCTCAATCAGAAAGACACCTTCTTTATATTTCAGAAGTTCAGACTCTTCAATTTCTCACTTGGATTTTACACAAATGTGTCACATCCTCATTTAACTTCTGCCAGAAGACTTAATTGCTTTAATAATTTGGTGCAATATTTATGAAATGCTGTGGTGGATCATATTGGATATAGCATACAATCAATCACAAATCAAATTACAATTAAAACAATCAATCAATCACATTAAAAATGCAGACAGAATGTAGACTAAATTTGAGATATAGGCATGATGATTTTTAATAGAAATATTTATTTATTTACTTTATTTTTGCCCCACTCTATTTCACCCCAAGGGGGACTTGGAGCGGCTTCTGATGTTGGTAAAAATTCCATGCATAACAAAATTAAACAATACATAACGCAATTAATCATTAAAATCAAATAAACATATAAAATATAAATTGAAACCAGTAAAACATATAAAACAGCACCAATCCCAAAATCGTCATCCAGGTTGCTTCTTATGTCGGTTCCATGAGAGTCTATTGCACTTTAATTGTACTACTCATTAAATGCCTTCTTTTACATTTGTTTATTATTTCCCGCATTTCTATCCCGTCACTTCTCAACCCCCAAAGGGGGACTCAGGATGGCTTACATTGGGCTATTACAAACAATTACAATTAGAAAATCACAAATTAAACATATTATAATTAAAACAAAGCATAATTAAAAACCATACATAAGCCATCATTAAAACAGTAAACCAGTCTCATCAGTCATATCATCATGTGGAGGTCTGCAGGGGACAAGTGGCCCTTTAGATATTCCTGGATGGCAAATCCCACCATTGCTTCCAATTTGGTATACTGGCTCAAGCTGATAGGATTTGCAGACCAAAACTATTGTTGAAAGATTCCACATTGTTCATGTCTGTATCATGTTTTATTTATTTATTTATTTATTTCCTTGGACTTATATGCCGCTAACTCCATACGGCTCGCAGCGGCTTACAAAGTCTAGAAATCACAATACAAGATAAAAAGGACAGATAAAACAATACACCAGAAAATACATGAATGGATATACGATATAAAGGGTAAGACATCACAGGGTAAACGACAACAAGTGGAGAGGAGAGGGAAGACCAGGCTCATGTCAAGGGGCAGAGCCATCCGGCGGAGCTATCGGGCGACCATCAAATGGGGGGAGCCGGGGGGGGGTCCCACAAATTGAGGAACGACCTCAGAGACTCCAAGTCAAGGGAATGACAGTCACTGTAGTGTCGGTTATTGCCAGCCCGTAGACCAGGCCTCGTCATCGGCGGCTTGTCGGCCACAGTCAGGGGACCGTCGGCAGCCGCCCAAGACGCGTTGCCGGGGCCGCTCCCGGAGCCCTTGCCAAGACTCCTCGATGTCCACCACATCCGTCGCGGGCCGCCTGTGCAGCGGCAAAGAGGGGCTAGGGGCTTTGGGCGGCGGGACCGGCAGCGGCGGCAGCTCCACGACTGGGGCCGCCAGGGGGGCGGTCCCAGCCGCTGAAGAGGGAGGAGGGGGCGGAGTCAGGGACGCCGGGCTGGGTGAGGACGGCGCCATGTTGGGACAATCAGCTGGAGCCCCCATCGTCGGGCCCGGGGGGGGGGCAGCGGCCCAGGGCCGCCCACGGGCTCCACCACTGGACCGCCGTCGTTCTCCCTGGGGTCTCGGCCGTGGGCGGGGTCGCCTCCTCTGAGGGGGGGGGCCCTCGGCGGACCACCGGCCTCCCTCCAGCGATTCGTCTGTGGGGTCGGGGCTGGCCACTCCACTCGGCCTTCTCCCCTCCGAACTCGGGTGCGGGGAGGCCGAACGAGGCGGGCCCCGTGCTCCACCAGCCGCACTCCTTCCAGGCCCAGGGCAGGAGCCCGGGCAACGAGGGGCGGCCGCGCCGCACAAGGACGCCAGCGCCGGGCCTAGCCTGTCCAGCTCACCCAGCCAGAAGGCCAGGCGCTCGATCAGCTGGCCGAGATGGTGGGTGAGGCCAGCAAGGTCCTGCGGTGCAACCCTGATGTTCCCGGGTTGATCACCAGCGTCCCCCTGGGTGGGGTTGGAGGGGGTGGAAGGCCCGACCTCCTCCAGGTCCAGGCCCGGCCAAGGTACGGGGGACTAAGTCAGGCACCCCTGGGAGGTCGCCGTGGTCGCCGCGGTCGCTGCAGTCCCCCAGCCGGGGGGCCTCACAGCAGCGTCCCTTAGTCCAGCAAGGGCCCGGAGGACGGAGGACGGCGCCCGAGCAGCCTCCAAGACGAGCTCGGCGTCGGCCTGCAGGGCCTCGAGAGGGGGGAAGGAGCGTCTCGGAGCCTCGAGCAGCGCCCCCCCTGAGCCAGGCAAGACAGGCCGGGCAGGCAAGTCCGGTGAGTTGTCACCCAAGCAAAGAGCTACCCCCCTCAGCAGTGGGGGTGCTGTGCTGGCCGCGACACGGAGAAAATTACCAGAGGCCCGGCGGAGCTCGGCGTTTGCACGTCCGCTCGACGCGGCCATCTTGTAGTGCCATGTTAAATCTTTTCCCACCTGGACCTTCTAAACAAGTATGAGAAATATGTTATGGTGACTAATTGTAATAATAAATATTATAGCCAAATAGGATTTTAAAATGTGGCCTCACTGACTACTGCATCAGACTAGTGCCAAAGGGAAATCCAATATTTTATGTGGCCTATCATAGAACCATAAACTAACAGAGTTGGAGGAGACCAGATGTGCCATCTAATCCAACCCCCTGCCATGCAGGAAAATCACATTCAAAGCACTCCTGAAAAATGGCCATACAAACTCTATTTAAAAGCCTCTAAAGAAGGAAGGATAGATAGGATAGATAGATAGATAGATAGATGCAGTGCTGACAAAAGAAATAATATGAAAGTGAGAAGTGTGGTTTGAATTCTAATTATGCCAGAAGAAGCAAATTCTGTAGCTGTAAGTAATAAGAAGGTTCATGGCATGAGCTGTAAAATATGAGAAATAAAAGGTTTAAATGAATGTCAAAAGCAGTCATAGGTTAACTTTTATTACTGCAGACAATTAATTTTACTACCGAATCTATATATTATATCTGAATAGGGTTTTTAAAAAGCCCAAGATAAGTAGAAAAACGAACAGAGTCCAACCCTGTTAGTGAAATTTCTGGAAAAAAATAGCTTATGCATCTTATTGAAGTACCTACCCACTGCTAAAATTTTAAAAGTAGCTTTTGTACAACTCTGTCTTCTCTCCTGCTGCATGAGCTTCTTGGAGTATAAAAATCCTTTACCAGAGTTTCCCAACAGTTGAATGAGGGGATGAGAACTGCTGGCAGAGAGGTCACTAATTCTAGTGGAAGTGGTAGGGTCCAGCAGAAGATCATGGCCACAGGTTTAATAAATCAATACATACACTTTATTTGTATTCTGCTTTATCTCCCTGGAGGGACTCAGAGTGTATTATATTATACGGATATAAGGCAAAAATTCAATGCCCTTTACACAGTGAACAACCTACGATACACAAAAGGTAAAGGTCCTCCAGACCCTTTCATCTGCAGTATCTGGAGGCGATACTCAACTCCAGCCATGGGGAGGTGCTGTTGTCCCATTTTTCCATGTCAAGGAGCCTGTTGTCTGCAGACATCTCCAATCGTGTTTTGCCAACATGTCTGAATGGAGCATCCTCCCCCTCCCCCCACTGAGTTGGTACCTATTGATCTACTCACACTGCATGTTTTCAAAGTGCTAGGTTGGTAGAAACTAAGGCTAACATCAGGAGCTCACTTCAACTCATGACTTCAAACTGCCAGCCCTCCAGTCAGTCCAGTGGGGCTTATGGTGCTGCCTACATATCTACATCCATTGAGAATGCAGCAGTATATAGCAACATACCTAATCCTATGCAAAATTACATGGATATAAGCTATTAGAGCAAGAGAAAATAAATATCCACATGTTTCATTTCTGCATTTTTAGTTGCTCCTAGTTCTCATATGCATTTCTGCAATAACTTTGTAGCAGCTAAATAGAAAGTTGTAATAGAACGTCACTCTGCATGAACAAAAAATCCGCAAAACATTTCTCCCACTGGTTGAGATTGTAAGGGTTTTGTTATAATTTTTCAGATTTCAGGACTTTTTTGGTAGAAAAAAACCCATGAAGTTCTTTCACAGAAATATTGCTTTTGCACTAAACCAATATTGCTGTAAATATTTCTTTAGTGCAAAAATGTTGCTGAATAAAGGTCTGCTCTTTCATTCTAACAGATGGCAAAATATTCACAGAGGTTGACAACCTTTTGGCTAGGGATGTACATCTTTTCTTATTGTGTTTCATAACACATGAGCAAGGAATTTCAAAAGTTTTGCCATCTGAACAAGATTACAAGAGGTTTCTAAAAAAACAAGATATTTTTCTCACAAAAACCTACCTGCTAAAAATATTGGTTTTTTCACAAATTGAACTGAATAAAGTATTGTTTTGTGTATTTTTAAAATTCCCATTAAATATTATTTCAACAAAGACCTGAAATGCAAAATGTCTATTTCTTGCTAAAGTGTTACAGCGGATCCAGGTGTCCTTTCTCAGTGCAGACAGCAGAACCTGTGTGCATTCTTTACAGCCCTCACAGCAAAGCAGGACGTGTAAGTGGACAGTTTTTCATTGAAAATGGGGAAAATTGTGATTTTTAAAACAATTCCTGGACTATATAGATTCAACTTGAAAAACATATTAAGCTTTAACAAAGACTTTATGTCAACTTAAATACAATTTCTTAAATTCAATTAAAAGTGCAAACCCACATATAATGAAGTCCTAGTGCTACCATGAGATAGGACAGCCCGATTAGAAAAAAGGAAGTGCGCTTCCAACCTTTACTTAATTATTTTACTCATTCTCTAATTTCCAGTGTATGAATTATTATATGTTGCATATAGGAGAATCCCCTGAAAGCTTTGTTATAACCTCATTCACTTGTTGGAGCAATTGTCCATTAGTTACCCCAGTGCTCCAGCAGAAAACCTCATTGCATCTACTCTGAAAAAAAATCCTAGGTTGTGCTTATCTAATTTCCTCCCATCACTGTGTATAGATCAATGCTTCTTAAACTGTGTATCCCCAGATGTGTTGCCATTCAACTCCCAGAAATCCTAACAGCTGGTAAACTGGCTGAGTTGTAGGCCAAAACACTCAAGGACTCACAGGTTGAGAACCATTGGTATATACTGTAGATGATTTCATAAAGATTTCATCTGTATTGCTTTTAAATATAATACCATGTATTAAACAAGATGCAAATTTTTACAAAATACTTCAGATTGCTTAGAAATTCTGTTTCTCCTGCAGATTGATGTGTTCAATAGTCCTGTTCAACTATTAAGTTTAGAGCAAGGCTGGTAACTGGTTTCATGGTACCTTGAGGAATTAGGCACCAAATGTATAAGGGTGCATCCAGACAGCCCCTTTTATGTGAGACTTCCCACAATTAAAAGAGGGCTGCCCAGGTGATGTCAAATGCAAATTAAATTGCCACATACCAGGGAAACCCTGGTTTGTGGTGAATTAATTTGTTAGTGGCTTTATTCCGTGCCTTCTTGGAAGGTGTGGAATAAACCCACTACTTCTGGTGTCTGGCCTGCAGTCCAGACAAGTAGTCTCATAGTTTTACAGGCTAAATTAACCCAGAAAACTGTGAGAACAACAACCCTCTCCCCAAAAGCCCTTTAAAAAACAAAAGAACTTACCCGGCCTCCATTAGAGGGCTGCAAGAATTCTCCTGGCACATAGAAATGATGCACCAGGAGAAAGGGGGAAGGAGAAATAAAATTGTTCTTTCTTCTGGTGCATCATTTCTACATACCAGGAGAGCTCTGGCAGCCCTCCAATGAAGGCTGGATAAGTTCTTTTGTTTTTTAAAGGGTTTGGGGAGCTTTTTGGGAGGGGTTAAGGTGTCCGGGTTTTCTCCTGGAAAGTTCTGGGAGAACATCTGGACAGACACCCACCCCAGAAAACACACATTTTTAAATGTGAATGTTCCTGGGTTAATGAGCTGTGTGGAAGTGCCCTAAATAGCTATAACGAGACACCCCCCCCCCCACACACACACACTGTTGGGTTTGTGGCCTCTTTGGATACAAGGGCTTCTTTGCAAAGGGATGGGAATTTTTCATAAGCTCAGTTCTCTGGGAATCAGTCTGTTGAAACAGAGTAGATAAGTTAGCACCTGCGTTGATAGTTACAGCCGGCAGAGAAGGAATTTTAATTGGCAAGTTCCAAGACCGCTGCTCTGGGCCTGGAAGGCCAATTAGTGGATATCAAAAGGGATTGCTTTTTGTATATTAGTCAACTAGCTTGGGGAAAAAAGTAAGATTCAGCCAACGTCGGTCTTGACCAGAGCTTTGCATGGGATTTGCATTCATGTTCTTGGACTTAGGTTTTCTGCTTTGCCTTTGGAAATTCTAGTCTGAGTTTTTGGGATTTGGATTCTCTTGGACTTTATTGGACTCTCTTGGATTTATATTTTCTGTATTGCTTTTGGCTCCTGAAACCATCCTGCTTGGATTATAGAAGTGTTTTCATTTTACCTTTTTATTCTTCATTGCAGTGCTGGTATTACCTGCTTTTAATAAATGACTATATTTCAAGTTCTGGTGTTGTGTGATTGTATCTAGAGGGTCCAGGACTCCTGGAGTGTGACACACACTGCCCCAGTTCAATGTCTGCACATTGTAGTGGGCAACTGTCTGAGAAAAAAAACCATTTTCAAATAATGTATCTATACCTGCAATACCATAAGATGAACGTCTGATAGCCATGCCATGCATTATGTTAGTAGAATAAGACAGGGAGCCATTAATTGGATGTGCTTTATCCAGTTGGTGATATGTCATAATTCCTTGTAGATGAACTCCAGAATGTGATTCTTTCTGGGCATTTTTAAAGGATGTTTGTAGTGGTGTGGGAATACAATAAGAAATCATCTTTCTTTCTTTATAGCTCACCTTTCCTACATGGATTTTTTTAAAGTATTTCTCAGAAAAGAAATGTGACATTTTCAGAATCATACATTCATGAGAATATTGGTTATCAAGGAGCTACCCACTGCACTTCTGAATCAAACCTGGCCCAGGCATGTAGCTAGGAGGGGGGCTAAGGGGGCTTCAGCCCCCCCCCCCTGAAATTCTCAGGGTAGTCCGCGAGAAGGCCTTACTGGTACATTATTTAAACTGTTATGTTTATTCATATCATGATCTGATCACCATGCTCATTATATCCCACATTCATGGGGTTATTGGGATAACAATACAAAGGTTTGCTAGGGTAGACCCGCTTCCACCCAGTCTCAGCCCCCCGAAACAAACTCAGCCCCCTCCCGAAACAAAATCCTGGCTACGGCCCTGACCTATGATATATATATTCTCGAGGAATTATGTGGCTCTTCCCACATTGCATTTTTCATTCTGAAAATAGAATAGGAAGTAGCAGAGAGCTAGCAGTTTTGTTCTCAAAAACTATTTGTTATGACAATATAGACATCCTATTACATTACTGGTAAAAGTACCTAACTATACCCTAGTAAAACCCCTTAAGTCACATTATTAGTACTTCTCTTTCTCTTTACTTTGAACTTCATTTTTTTTAAACTTTCATTCTGATCTCAAATCAAGTGCTGGACTTATCCTTGAAGTTCCCTCTAACTCTCTGATTCTATAAATATATGATTTATGGGTGAGTGAATGCAGGATGGATTGAAGCTTGAAAGATAATGTGACCCTGAAAGGTAACCTTTATCTCCATTGCTTTCTCTCCTCTCCCAAACACATTAACTCCCTGCTTCTTAATACTTACAATATACAAAATTAAAATACAGGACGCTTATCCCAGAAATAAGAAGTTGACATTCTGTCTTCCTATTAGAGATTCTAGAACAAATACAATGACAAGCAACATCTTATGAAATTCTTCTGTACAAATGGTAAAAGTATAGGAACCCTTATTTCACTCTGTTTTCTTTATATAGGTGTGTGTATTACTCAGTCTGACACAATTAAAGAATCAGGAAAAGGCAAAGCTAATAATGAAATGGTTATAAACTGATAAAACCTGTCTTATTCCAAGACAGGCTGGCCATCCCTTATCCAGAATTTCAAAATCCAAAATGATCCAAACTATAGAATAATTCACAACAGTGGCTAAGATACTAACAGATCATTGTATACAAACTTCACTCATGCAAAACTTCACTCATGCAAAAAATTGTTAAAAATATTACATTAAAAATACGGTGTGTGTGTGTGTGTGTGTGTGTGTCACAAAATCTAATCACAAAATCAATTGATATTTCATATATATATATATATATATATATATATATATATATGAAATATCAATTGATTTTGTGATTAGATTTGGATACTATATCCAAGATAACTCATTTGTGTATTGTGAAACTAAAACAAAAAAAAAATCTGAAATCCAAAGCATGCCTGTTTCCAAATATTTTGAGTAAAGGATACTCAATTGATAGTAGCAAATGAAGAAATGATGGTTTTTGAAAGACTTCCATATTTCCCTTTTTTCACACACTTGGACCAGCTGAGGGTATTTGGACAAATCCTTCATGTTTCAGATTATAGGGATGATCCACTACTTCTGAGGAGCTATCTTCCTTCTTGGAATCAGGCACCTAGTAGCCCAGGGACACAGTGTGTTACTGTAAGTTATAGAGTTATCAATTAATGAAAATGAATTATATCATTTTAAACAAATAGCCCTAAGATGCATACTCTCAGGGTTGTCAGAACAAGCATACATGTTTTTGGTGTCTTGGTGTCACAGACCTGACCTATGGCACAGAGAGATGTACCATGTTGTCACACCAGGGCTTTAAAGTGGGCAGCCACACATTTCTGCCACCTGCCGAATTGATGGAAATGTAGTTTAGGGATGATGTTTGAATTCTCAGCTACATGGGTCCTTCCATGGTTGATAGACACATTTTGTTGTAAAAGTGAATCCCAGCACTTAGAGGGAGTGAGGCAGACACTTCAGGCAACAAATGCTGCAACTGAGAAGCAGCAGTAAAATGCTAGGGAACAGAGCTGGATGATCAGAGTTGAAGTAAAATTCATCTGTCAGTCTGGTCAAGTTGTATACATAGATGAGAAAGAGAAGCTTGTTCTTTGCCTCAGGCAGCAAAGAGTGTCAGACTGGTTCTACCTCAGCTGAATTCCTGTTTAAGATAAAAAGATAAATTACAAGATCTTTTGGCTGCATCCTTTGAAAGAGAAATGTGCCACATGCAATATTAAATACACAAAAGTACTGGGTCATAACATTACTTCAGTGAAAATATGTTTCATACTATGTAACTAGTTAAGAAAGTCTGTGCATATTTATTCAAAAGTTAAATCTCATTTAGTTTCATAATTTGGGCCCCATTATTATTAAATGATTTGTATTTTGACACAATACACCTATCAGACCAACGAGTGACCATCACTCATAAAAACACAGCAGAAAAGTCTTCAAAAGCAAAAAAAGCAACCCCCCCCCCAACGCTACAGTGCATGTGCAAAAATGACTCCCCTGGCAAACAAAATACACAATAGCATTTCCACACTCTCTTCTGGACTACAGCTCCCAGCATCCCCTTTAGGAGGGGAGGATGATCCAAATGCACTGCTTCCAAGATGCAAGCTTTCTTCTCCTTTGATTTCTTTGAGAGCATCCCAATCCCTGCATATTGCCAATTTCCTTTTCCTGGACTGCAATTCCCAGCAATCCTCAAGATAGATAGATAGGGCTAGGTAGGTAGGTAGGTAGCTTGATCAAGTGAACTGCTGGGAGTTGCAATCCAAGAATAGGTAGAGAAGGAAGAAAGAGGAGAAAGAGGAAGGGAAAGAAAAGGGAGGAGGAAGGGAAGAGGAAGAGAAGGAAGGGGGAAAAAAGGAAAAGAAGGAGAGAAAGAGGGAGGGAAGGTTGGCCACAGCAACACGTGGCGGGTACAGCTAGTAGATGATAAAGTACAAGACAGCAATAATTTGTTGTCTAGTGGTTTATAATCTAGCAAAATTTAAATTAATCAAATGAGTAGGAGTTCTTGAAATATCATTGTTTTGCAATTCGGTTGGGTTCAGCTGCCAAGCAGCCATTTCTGGTTTGCAAACCTACAGCTGTTCCTTGGTGTCTAAATACAAACTTTTGCATATGATGCACATTAATCATCAAGACAAATTACTAAATCCACATGCAGATATTAGAAAAGCCAATACTTCTGTCAAGTCCAATCTGTTCACCTGTTCGCTGCAATTTGTTATCAATGTTAAGTGATGATTAATAATACACTTAAATTGCTATCATAACATTTCAAAATACATAAATTGCAAGAAACACTGGCATTGGAGTATTAGCAAAAGAATTTGCCATTGATATGATCTTTAATGTTAAACTCTTTCAAGACTCAACGTTTTTAATATGGTGTTTGACAGAAGAGGAAGGTAGTTGTGGCATTTTAAAGATTAAGAGATTTTTGTCTTTCTGTGGGTGTAAATGCCACAATAAATGAGATAGTATTTGAGGGGCAAAAGATCACATTTTGTTGTATTTGGGTCTAACTCACTAAACGACTGCCGCTAAAAATAGGTAAGACAGAAGATATTAGAAGTAAGTTCATTTGAACATAGGAGGACAATGTTGGTTGTGGAGATAATCGTTAGATTTGCACTGTAATTTTATCCTTTTCAGCAATGAAACAAGCTTCCTACCAAGTCTGCGGGAAGCAATTCTGTCTAAAAACTGTGTTGAAAACATGGACTGGGCATTTTTTTTACTAATGGCTAACTCCAGTTGCTTCATTGTATACAACAGAATATGATCATCAAAGACACAAGAAATGGGAAACTGTGACACTGCAGATATTATTTGATTCTTCCTCCTTATTGACTTTGTTCACATATACATCTTTATTTTTCAGTTCCATCAGATATTGACCACACTGCTGGAGGTCATGGTTGTTGTCATACACTATCTAGTCACAGATTCCCTATCTGTGATCAATATGCTACTTTTTGTTGTCATTCATATCTGTTTTTTCCCCAAAGCAAAGAACTGAGATTCTCCTTCTAAAAGCTGTTAGTATTTCCATTGAATAAAAGACTCCTAGAACACTTCTACGCATAGCTACTTCAACGAGTTACACATTTCAACTGAAATAAAGACCTGGCCTTTATTCCTCTCACCTCTTTGTTTTCCATCCCTGTTGCTGTTAAAATGTTCTACACTAACAGACTCTGAGCTTTACTTTGATCATTAAATTGAAACTTTTTGATCTGCTAATCTGTTTCTGATTATCTGTGCTTTTTCATATCTCTTAAGGCAGAACAGCAAGATGATAACTTATGAAATGATTTATAAAATGGTAGTGCCCCCCTACCATTTGACAAGAAGCCAACACAACCATCTTGGAATATTCCTTGCCTAAGGAAACCCTATGAAATTCATGGGGCCACCATCAGTTGACAGCAACTTGAAGGCACATACACACACATCCTAATTTTTCACAGGTTGGAATATTTGAGTGTTAAGGCCTAATTCAATATTCATCACTGTATAAGCTTAATAATTGGAATAATTTCTCCCTACTATGTATCACTTTTGTCATCCTCTTCTTCTTGTTCTCAGCTCTTCTACTGCTCTGGCATACATTTGTAATTGTTCAACTTATTTCTTAGATGGAACTAACTTGAATAATTCATTACCAGCTGCAAAGGTATCTGTAAAAAGTTGGGCAATTTTGTCTTCTATTATTTTTAGAACTCTTGAATTAAATGTCCTCTTGCTCTGATTGCTTTTTTAACAGTTTCATTTATCAGTTTGTGTCTATCTTCCTTCTCTGAATTCTAAATGTTATGTCTTGTCTTTGTACTTCCATCTTCTATTGTCATGTTTGACTATAATCATGTATCATGTTTTGTGAACAGATGTTTTGGGTTTTTTTAATTATTCATCTCCCTCCTTTGGACGCTCCAGTTACACTGATTAATACACATATGAAAAGGGATACCATACTTAATTCATTACCAAACACAGTTCTGTCTAGAATTGATGTATTAAAACCAAATGTTTTGGTTTGCTCATTGTAGAGAAGTGACCATGTACATACATTTAGAAACTTACACCTTTACCTGTGGGTCAAAATGACACTTCGTCACACTCCTGCATACATGAAACAAGCTGTTGAGTGTGTAAATAAAATCTATTTTAAAATATTGCATTTGAAATTAATATAGGTGAATATGCAGATTTTATATGTGATGTGTGATGGTAGTTATCCACTTCATTTTTCAGATATTGTATATGCGCATGGAACCATCCTAGCAAGTGCCATAATCTTTAACCAGTTTGCCATAATATTTAGAATATTGGACAGGTCTGCAGAACTCTGGGTTCAATTCCCCAATCAGACAATCAGCTATTAGGAGAATTCTTCTTTTAGGAGTCAAATAAAGTTTATTTCTTTTGGCCAAAGGCCATTGCAAGTTCAAAATAATAAAATAGTACCCACATAAAACAATACATATGAAATTTATATAGAGCCGATAAATAATTAAAAAGTTACAAGTTACTTATATGGCATATGTACATTAAGAATCACATTTGAACCTTCTTAAACCAAATTATCTCCTTTATGTAGCATAGTATAAAGGATTGGACGCTTGTCCACAGTGGCAGGGCACTGCTTGCTACTAAAACGTTGAGGATAATTTTATTAAATAGCTTGAGCTCTTTAGAAGACCTTCGAAATAATGCTGCCACCAACCTTATTAATAAAAAGGTTTTCAGGATGTAAAGTGAACTAAGCTCTAACATTGATGTAAGCATATTTAACAAACCCTGGCTCCCAGGCAAATATTAACTGTGAGGATTTCTGAGGTAAATTATCCTTTTAAAATGCAAGAACTGGCTGAATGACTTCTTGACAGAATGAGGTACACTTGAGGCTTGACTTTAAACGTGAACAAAGAAAGTTTATTGATGCAACTAACAACTGAGAAGGCACATATATGTATTGGTTACAAAGGATAATAAAGCTTGGTGGTTTCTTAAAATGGTTATCTTAGAATCTTAGTTTCAATAGTTCTTCTTTAAATATAACACAGGATCTCACTAACCGAATTCTCTTCTGACTAGCTTCTCCCAAACTAGACAAGATAGTTTGTCTCTCAAAACGTATCTGTATGTTAATTCCCTCATCCTAATCAAAGAGTAGCGGTGAGTTTCCCACTAACTGAAACAGGACTTTATATATATATATATATATATAAATTTTTATTTTATGCATATAAAAAGAGTACAAACAAACAAATAGCATCGTCATCCTTTCTCCTCCACTCAGCATGCATACATCTAGAAAGGACATACCTAGAGCTCAAGAGATAGATAAACAATACATCTTACATTCCACAAAAATCACCTTCCATACCCCCATTCATTCCCCTCCCCCTAAAAAAATAAAAGAAAAAAAATTAAAAGAAATCTAGAACTCCCTAGGCAGTTGTGATGATCTTGTGGTTTTTCTTTCTTTTTGGCTGTTATATTTGCCTCCCGGGCATTGCTAAGTCTTTATTTTTGTATTCTTAAGTTCTGATGTTTCACTCTGGTGAGGTTGGGTATTTCCTGATTTCCAGTCTTCCCTTCTTCTACTCATTTTATATATTTATATTTGCTTCTTTTGATAAATTCAATGAACTTATCCCACTTGGTGTTTATTATGTTATTTGTACATGTTCTGTTTTGCGCCAATCTCTGGGTTAGAAGGTCCATATTCATAATGTCCATTGTTTTTATTATCCAGTCATCTACTGTAGCTGTTTCCTTCTCCTTCCATCTGCATGCAATACAGATTCGCGCTGCTGTTGTAAAGTAAAAGAGGATCTTATCCTCGTTGTCCTTAATCTTGAAATCAAATATTCCTAATAGGAAGTATTCCGGCTTGAACTCAAATTTCATCGACAGAATTTCTTTTATCCTCTGAAAGATTTCAAGCCAGAATTTTTTCACCACTTTGCAGTCCCACCACAGGTGTTGGAAGGTCCCTGTTTTTTTTCCGCATTTCCAGCATTTGTCACTGATTTTTCCTTTGCTGTATTTCGCCAGTTTTTCCGGGGTTAAATACCACATGTAGAACATCTTGGCCCAGTTTTCTTTGATTTCATTGGCGTATGCGTATTTGAGCTTTTTTGACCAGACCTCTTCCCATTTTGCCATGGTAATACTATGTCCAACAAGTTTCGCCCATTTGATCATCACTTCCTTAACCTGCTCACCTTCCAATTTCCATTCCAGGAGCTGCTGGTACACTTTTCTGATTAATTTTTTTTCCGCTTTCAGTATTTTGTCCCAAAATGTTTCTCTTAGTTCGAAACCCTTTTTTTAATCGACTTTGTAGTCCTCCAGTAATTGGCGATATTGAAGCCAGGTTATTTTTGGAATCGCTGTTTTCAATTCTTCGTAGGATTTTAGCTCGACCTCGTGATTGTTGTTATTTAGAAGGTACTTGTAACTAAGCCATTGGTCTGGGGGTATTTCTCTTTTATGATTTGCTTCGTTGGGGGAAAACCAGGTGGGCGTCTTACTGATCAGCCTTTCTTTGTACTTCTTCCAGATCTTTAGCAAGGCTGACCTGATAAAGTGGTTGTTGAATCCTTTCTCGACTTTTTCCTTATCTCTTACCAGGTAGCTATGCCACCCTCTACGTAGGTCCGCTCCTTCCAGCGTTAGGATTTTTTCCTTTTTCAGGGTTACCCAGTCCTTAACCCACAATAGGGCGGCTGCCTCGTAGTACACGGATAAGTCCGGTAGAGCGAGTCCTCCTCTTTTGCCGTTGTCTGTTAGATGTATATAGCTAATTCTTGCTCTTTTCTTTTGCCAGATATATTTTCTGATATCTTTCTCCCACGTGGTAATTGTGGCCCTTGATCTTAATATTGGTATTGTCTGGAATAAATACAGAACTTTCGGCAGTACGTTCATTTTTATGGCCGCTATACGTCCCAGGAGAGATAGGTTTAGCTTTTCCCAACATTTCATTTTCTCTTTGATCTGTTTCCATATTTTGTTGTAATTATTTTCCAATAACTGGGCATTGCTGGCTGTAATTGATATGCCTAGGTATTTTACTACTTTGGCGATCTTAATTCCTGATTTTCGTTGAAGTTCTTCTTTTTCTCTTCCTCCTAGGTTTTTGGTTATGAAGTTGGTCTTATTTTTGTTGATTTTTAGTCCAGCGACTTCCCCGTATGTCTCAATTTCTCTCCACCAGCTGTCCCATTGTTTTATTGGGTCTTCCATGACACATACCAGATCGTCTGCATACGCTACTGTTTTAAACCTTTTGTTCATTACTCTAAGCCCCTTGATGTCTTTGTTGTTTCTTATGCTTTCCAGTAGCACCTCCATTGTTAGTACAAAAATCAGTGGTGATAAGGGGCAGCCTTGTTTGGTGCCCTTGGAGAGTTTGATTTCTTCCGTGCTATTTCCGTTCACCAGGATTCTCGCTGTTTGTTGCCTGTAAATTGCTTTGACCGCATTGATGAAGTTATAGCCAAGATCCATTTCCTTTACTAGTTCCACTACAAACCCCCAATTTACTTTATCGAAGGCCTTCTCGGCGTCGAGGAATAGAAGACCCAAGCTATTGGTCGGTAGTTTTGGACTTTGGATGGATCTTGGCTTTCTTTGTGGATCAGTGTGATGTTCGACTCTGTCCATGATCGTGGCATCTTTTTTTCCTTCATGACATTATTCATCAGTTTTTTTAATGGGGTTGCTAATACTTCGATGAAGGTTTTATAGTATGTTGCAGTGAAGCCATGTGGCCCGGGGGCCTTGTTTGGGGCTAGATTTTTCACCATCTCTTTTATTTCTTCCTCCGTTATCATTCTGTTTAACGCCTCTCTCTGCTGTTCTGTGATCTTTTTGATTTTCCTCTTTCCCAGATATTGCAGTACTTTTTCCTTAGGGATGTTGTCATCGGTGTACAGCTCTTTATAGAATCTTACAAATTCCTTTTCTATATCTTTCTGTTGGGTGTAACACCTCCCATTTCCTTCAATTTTTGTAATTTTTTGTTTTTGTTGTCTTTTCTTTGTTCTCCAGGCGAGCCATTTTCCCACTTTGTCGGCATTTTCAAATTGATATTGTCTCATGTATTTGAGATTTTTTTTCAATTTCTTCTAGTTGAATTGTATCAATTTGTTTATACAGCAGTTCCAATTGCAATTTGATCTTTTTATTTTTGGGGTTTTTTTTGAGCTCAGTCTCGTTTCTAACAATCTCTTCTTCTATTTCTCTACGCTTTCTGTCCATGTTCTTCTTTCTCCATGCATTTTGTTGTAGGAACAGTCCCCTCATATATGCCTTAGAGGCATCCCAGATCACGTCTGGAGGGGTTTCTTCTTCTGTATTGAATTTGAAGAATTCCTTAAGGAGTTCGGTGTTTCTCTCTCGGTTCCTTTGGTCTTTTAATAAGGAATCTTGGAGGCGCCATCTGAATATTCCCCCTGTTCTCCTTTCTGGGTCTATTATTGCTTCCATTGGGGCATGATCTGAGTTTATTTTGGGGAGGATTTTAGTTTTGGTAGTTTTTAGGACTAGATCTTTAGATCCCCACATCATGTCGATGCGGGACCAAGATTGGTGTCGGCTGGAGTAGTATGTATAGTCCCTTTCTTTCCTGTGGTGATGTCTCCACAGATCCTCTACCCCTAATTCTCCCAGTCTCTTTTGAACCATTTTTGAGAGCTCTCCTTTGGACCCATTTCTTTTATTCCGCCCTCCTTGTGTTTTAGTTCTATCTATCTCTCCATTGATCACGCCATTGAAGTCACCCAGGATTAGCAGTTGATCGTATTCCTGCTCTAGTATTTTGGCACTGAGTGAGTCGATGAATTCGTTCTTGGCACCGTTTGGAGCGTAGATGTTGCACACCAATAGATTTTTACCTTCACACTCAACTATGATCCCCAACATTCTTCCCTCTTGATCTTTAAATACCTGTTTGGACTTATATTTTTCATTTATATATGTGGCTACTCCTTTTTTCTTTTCCCCACATAGTGAGACGAAAACCTTGCCCAGCTGTTTTTGTGTTAAATGGGAAATGTGGCTGTGTTTAATATGTGTTTCTTGTAGCGAAATGATGTCATACTTCCCTTTCTTTATTTGGTTCCAAATTTTATTTCTTTTATTTGGGCTATTTAACCCATTTACATTATGAATATATATCTTAATTTTCTGTTCCATTTTCTTCTTCTACTTTTCTCCCTTCCTCTTTATCCTTATCCCTGTTCGTTGGTAAAGAGAAGTCAGTGGGTGATTTTTGTCTGGGTCTTTTTTTCTGCCTTTCCATGTATTGTTCTTCTGGGCTCTGTTGGTCTTTCTTGTTGGGTGATTCTTTGAATCTTTGTTCATTTTTGGTTGTTTCCCTTTCCTTTGCTAGGTATTTGTCGTAAAATGATTTCGCCTTCATTTCCGATGTGAGCCAGTGTTTTTCTCCTTCCCATGTCACCATTATTCCTTCTTTTTCCCATCTAAATCGGATGTTTCTTTTCCTTAGAGCATCCGTTAGATAGGAGTAGTTTTTTCGCCTCTCTAGGACAGTTGTTGGGTGTTCTTTCATTATTACTATTTTTTTTCCTTTGAAGTAGACTGGGGTTTTGGCATTTTCCTTGAGGATGTCATCTCTAAAGTGTTTTCTCCCAAAGCACACTATGATGTCTCTTGGGGTGTTGTGCTTCTTGGCGTAATTTGAGTGAATTCTAAAGACTCTATCTACATTAGTCTCTGCGTCCTCCCTTGTAAGTTGCAGCATGTCTGCTACTATCTTAGCTATTGTATCTCTGATTTTCTCATTTTCCTCTTCCTGGACATTTCTGAACCTCAGTTGGTACTCCTTCTCTTTCATCTCTAGGGTTTCCTGCTGTTGTTTTAAAGTTGTTATTGTTCTTTCCATTGTTTGGATGGTCTTTTCCATCCCCTTCTGTTTTGTTTTGATCTCTTTATTTTCTTTAAGACATTCCCTCTGCCCTTGATTTAGTGTCTCTATGTCTTTCTGCATCTTTGCCAGTTCCTCTCTTACTGCTATCTTCATTTCCTCTTTCATGTCTCTTTTCAATTCTATCCTTAGCTCTTCCATATCCATTTTGATGCTGTTGTATTGTTTGTCTTGTTTTTCATTTACCTGTCTTACTTCAGATTGAATTTTTAAAATTTCTTTCATTAGATCCTTCATAGTGAGTTCTTCCCCTACAGAGTCTCTTTTCCCCTGTGGCTTTTTGTCCTTATCCCTGTCCTTATCCATTTTTCCCTTCGGAGTTGTCATGTCTTGTCTTTGACCTTCACAGTGAGTTCTTATCTATCTTTCACCCTATCTCTTCGCTTTTAGTTTGGCTTTGAATCTTTCTTGTTTTTCCCACTTATTTACTCCCCACTCTCTTGAGGGGGGGGGTTATTGAGATCTGAGATCTGTAAGATCGAGGGGAGGGGGGTATTGAGATCTGTAAGACTGTCGATTTTGTTGCTCCTCCTCTGCTTATTAACTATTTGTTGATGTCACCGGGCAGGGTTTGTGTATAGAACTTAGTCCTTCTCTTTCCTTGATTATGTAGACTATAGTTGTGGATCCTTTCTTCCTAGTCCAGAACGTCAAAGAGGTAAAAGTATATTTGGTGCCCGCAAGTGCAGAGAGATACAATATGATGTAATTAATTCATATGGATTATTGTCCTCTGGTGGGAGCTGTAGTCGGCTCCTCAAACTTAATCTGTCTTGCCTTCCTGCGATGGCTTGCAGTCTGTCCTAATCCCTTTGTTAATACCTTACTCTTTATTTCTCTCGTTATATTGGGTCTTATATTGAGTCTTTTGGGTCTGAGATCCTCAAAGCCTCCTGTCTCTTCTTTTCCCTTCTTTCCTTTATTCTGATGAGGTACTGTCCAGTGGAGTATTGTCCCTTCTTTTAATTATTTGTAAGGGAGGGTGCTGGCAGGTGCAGGCAGGTCTATTGTCTCATCACCCTTCTGCTTCTTAGGCTTTCCCTTTTGCCCGCTTTCCCTTTTGCCTGCTTGTTTGCCTGCTTGTTTGCTGACTTTTGGTTCACTCCTTTCCTCCGCTCCGCCTCCTGTCGTTTTTTTAAATTGTTTTGTTACTCCTCCCCTTGTTTTGCCACTCGCTGTTTGCTTCCGCGTCGCCCCGCGTCGCCCCGCCCCGTCAGCGTCGTCTACGTCACCACGTTGTCCCGTCGTCCTCGTCCGTGTCACGCCTCCTCCTTCGCGTCCCCTGACGTCGTTGTTTACGTCCCACGTCGTTCCGCTGCTCCACGTCGCTGAAACAGGACTTTTGACCACACTAACTCTTTCCTAGAGCTTCCCTAGTTAGCTAACTAGTCTCTGTGCCAATCTCTCTCACTAAGCCACAAGAGAGCTCAAGATTGCTGTTTGATTTTTCTGTCAGCTTTCTCAGACTCTCTCTGACACTCAGCTCTGTCAGATTCCTTCTGACGCTTAGCTTTGTTAGACTCTCTCTCAGACTGACTGTTCTCTTAGAAGACACTTTTCCTCCTTTCCAGTTTGGCTCCTCCCCTCTGCTCCTAACCAGACCTGGGCAGCTCTGTTTCTACCCTGAGGAGTTCCAAACCATTCCGCCTTTCTAGCAACACGTTCCTAACATGGCTTCCTCACCGTCAGTCCCCTTTCAAGATGGATGCCAAAACAGTTTACAGGCCTTTCCTCACAGGCTTCAGCCTACTAGGGTAAGAATCATTACACATAGCTATTAGGGGAATTTAATTCAGTTATTATCTCTTAACTTCATTGACTCTGTAAGGACATTGTGTTGATAAAATTGGTATGCTTTGAGATCCTTAGAGAAAAGACGACATAAATCAGAGTTTCATGTCAATATTCATAAATATGTCTGTAATGTGATAATGCTTGAGCAATGTTATATTGCTTTGCAATTTATTTACATCAAACCACTTTCATGTAATAGCATATTAAAGATGGAAGACCCTGTCAATCCTCAAAGTAAGCAGGTCTTGGTAGTAGGCGATTCCCTCCTTAGAGGAACGGAAGCTGTCATTTCCAGACCAGATGGGATGGCTTGAGAAATATACTGCCTACCAGGGGCAAAAATACACCATATCACTCAGAGGCTCACCAGGCTCCTCAAGCCCCATCACTGTCCCCCCTCATATTGCTTCATGTAGGAACCAATGATACTGCTAGACATACTTTTCAAAAGATCATCAATGATTTTTGAGCTCTCGGAACAAAGCTAAAACAATGTAATGTACAGGTGGTCTTTTCATCCCTCCTCCCAGTTGTAAGACACAGCCCTATACGGGCCAGAAAAATAGTACAGGTCAAGAACTGACTTAGATAATGTTGTCAGAAGGAATGCTTTAGCTTCCTCGACCATGGCCTGCTCTTCCAGGAGGATGGCCTACTGGCAAGGGATGAGGTGCATCTCACACAAGTAGTAAAACACCTTTTTTGCTCACAGACTCACAAACCTCTTTAGGTGCACTTTAAACTAGGTCCTCTTTAAGTGCACTTTAAACTAGGGGACAACAGCCTTGCGAACAGTACTTTACCCACAATGTCAGGGAACCGCCAGAAGGCTAAACGGAGGGCTGCACAAACACAACCAGGACCAAGTACCGAAAACACAATAATCCCAAATAAACAGCCCAGGGGAAGATCTCAGAGGCTCACATGTCTTTACCCTAATGCACAGAGCATGGGAAATAAGCAAGACAAACTCCGACTTTTAGCACAACACCACAAATATGATGTCATAGGCATCACTGAAACCTGTTGGGATGACTCCTATCACTGGAATGTAGACATCGAGGGCTATAACCTCTTTCACAGAAACTGAACAAAGAAGAGAGGAGGCAGAGTAGCCTTATATGTCAAAAAATGTTATGCTGCAGAAGAGATGTAAGACAGCAATCCAGGAAAACAGCTTGAAAGCATCTGGATAAGAATCAAGGGAACTGGGACTCAAAAATATCTCATTGTAGGCATCTACTACAGACCTCCAAGCCAGGATGAAGAACTTGATGAAGTCTTCTACCAACAGTTGACCAAACAGGCACAAAGAAGAGATATAGTAGTCATGGGCAATTTCAACTATCCTGATATTTGCTGGAAAACAAACTTGGCCAAGAGTACAAAGTCCAACAAATTCCTTGCTTGCCTTGCAGACAATTTCATAGTCCAGAAGGTAGAAAAGGCAACAAGGGGGCCGGCTACTCTTGATCTCATCCTCACAAATGCAGAGGACCAGAGCGATGCGGTGGAAGTGGTCAGATCCTTAGGGGCAAGCGACCATATGCTCCAGCAATTTGAGGTACAAAGGAAGGCCGAAACTAAGACAAGTCAAACCCGCATTTTGGACTTTAGGAGAGCTGACTTCTGAAAAATGAAGGAAATAGTGAGCAGCATTTTGTGGACACAGCTATTAAAAGACAAGGGAGTTATGGATGGATGGGAGTTTTTCAAGAGTGAAATACTCAAGGCACATTTGCAAACAGTGCCAACAAAGAGAAAAAATAGGACAAGTGCAAAGAAGCCAGAATGGATATCCAAAGAACTTCTGACTGTGTTAAGACTCAAAAGAGACATGCACAAGAAGTGGAAAAAGGGAGAAATCACCAAAGAAGAATTCAAACAAATAGCCAACTCCTGTAGGAAAAAGGTCCACAAGGCTAAAGCACAAAATGAGCTCGGACTTGCCAGGGACAATAAAAACAAAAGGGCTTCTTTTCTTATGTCAGTAGAAAAAGAAAGAACAAGAAGGCGATAGGGCCTCTTCGAGGAGAAGATGGGACAATGCTGACAGGGGATAGGAAAAAGACAAAACTACCTAATGCCTTTTTTGCCTCAGCCTTCTCACAAAAAGAAAGTCATCTTCAACCTCAGCAAGATGGAGAGGATTAGTGGTTAGTTTTAACATTAAAAAGGACCAAATCCAACCCCAAATTGGGAAAGAAGTCGTCCAGGAATACCTGGCCGCTCTAAATGAGTTCAAGTCCCCAGGGCCAGATCAACTACACCCAAGAGTATTGAAGAGTTCTTGAAGAAGTCCCAGCAGATTGGAGAAGGGCCAATGTGGTCCCAATCTTCAAGAAAGGAAAAAAGGATGACCCAAACAATTACCATCCAATCAGCCTAAGGAAGTGGTTTGATACAGTTGGGTAGACACGGGGGAATCAAAAATGTAATGTAGACGTGACCTTTTTTTTGACTTCAGTAATGTTGGGATTCAAGGTCCCCCATGACCTTCTGGCAAACAAACTAGTCAAATGTGGGCTAGGCAAAACTACAGTTAGGTGGATTTGTAATTGGTTAAGTGGACGAACCCAGAGGATGCCCTCCAATGCTTCCTTTTCATCCTGGAAAGAAGTGACGAGCGGAGGGCTGCAGGGTTCCGTCCTGTTCAATATCTTTATTAATGACTTAGATGAAGGGTTAGAAGCCATGATCATCAAGTTTGCAGACAACATCAAATTGGGAGAGATAGCCAATACTCCAGAAGACAGGAGCAGAATTCAAAACGATCTTGACAGATTAGAGAGATGGGCCAAAACTAACAAAATGAAGTTCAACAGTGAAAAATGCAAAATACTCCACTTAGACAGAAAAAGTAAATGCAAAGATATAGAATGGGGCGAGCAATGTGATCTTGAGGTCATTGTGGACAACAAAAATATGCCAATGTGATTTTGGCAAAAAAAGCCATCAATAGTATAATGTCTAGGTCTAGGGAAGTCATGCTACCCCTCTATTCTGCTTTGGTTAGAGCACACCTGGAATATTGTGTCAAATTCTGGGCACCACAATTGAAGAGAGATATTGACAAGCTGGAAAGTGTCCAGATGAGGGCGACTAAAATGATCAAGGGTCTGGAGAACAAGCCCTATGAGGAGCAGATTAAAGAGCTGGGCATGTTTAGCCTGAAGAAGCGAAGGCAGAGAGGAGACATGATAGCCATGTATAAATATGTGAGAGGAAATCATAGGGAGGAGGGGGCAAGCTTGTTTTCAGCTGCACTGGAGACTAGGACAAGAAAGGAGATTCCATCTGAACATTAGGAAGAACTTCCTGACTGTGAGAGTCATTCAGCAATGAAACTCTCTGCCACGGAGTTTGGTGGAGGTTTCTTCTTTGGAAGATTTTAAACAGAGGCTGGATGGCCATCTGTCAGGGTGTTTTGAATGCAATTTTCCTGCTTCTTGACAGGGGGTTGGACTGGATGGCCAACAAGGTCTCTTTCAAACTCTATGATTCTAATTGCAGTTTTCCAGCCAAAACACAGGTGATTATAAACCTCACAAATGCTTATACTAATGGATCAATTTAATGAAGTCATGGTTTAAATGTCACATTGTGTGTAGTAGACAGGAAATAAGGGTATATGCCATTTTTTTCATCAGAGATGGACCTGAGAAATGTATGTACTCTAAAGGTCAAACTTAAATGTATTATTCTACAGCTTCCACTCTTAGGGAATATCTACATGGACAGTATACGCTGAAGTACATGAGAATCAGCTCTGTGGAATTTACATGATGCATGGCGCCATCTCGCCTTCATTGCAGAGGACAGCCACTTATGCCGATGTGCCCCATTTTAGGGAAGGTTAAAGAATGCTTTGGAGCTTCCTTGCACTTTGTGCTGGAGTAAATAGCTGGGCCAGTTCTGATTTGGAACCAGCCCCACTGTTTACATGAGCCAGTGCCACCATCCTTCTTTTCCCATGCTGTTATGGCCAGCTTTGAGAGTGAGGATGAAGAAGAGGGATTGCCTTTAATAGCATCCTACGCTGGACTCAAACACTAAACAACAGCATCTTCACCTGGACAGTTAAGAACTCACCACTTCACAGGCTACAGACCAGGAGCAGGATCAGGCTCCAGAGCTGAAAGGCAAGGAGGTAAGCATTCCAGCTCAGTTGCAGCTGTGGAGAGAAGGAATGCAAATTTGCAGGTCCAGCCATTTTGCAGAAAAGAGGATCAGCAATTCGGAACAACTGCAAAACTAACAGTCAGTTGCTGATAGCAAAGTCTTTGTGGGAGCTGTGGCCTTGAGTCCTTGTGTGATTCCTTGGACCTTGTGTGACAGACTGTATCTAGGATTTTGGCTTTGGATTTCAGATTATAGCTTTGGCTGTGTTTATTAGGATATCTTGGCTTTGGAACTTTGAAATGTATTCACAATTTGCCTTACTGCTTATCCCTTGTTTTGATGATTGATTGGTTATTTGACTTCTGTTGTGGTGTTCACTATTTGCTACAGAAACAATCTTGGGAGAAACCGGGCACATGCAGGGAAAATGGGATGGCACTTACTTATGTTGTACTATTGTCACCGTAGTGATGGCCATGGAACTCCAAAGAGCTCCTGACTATCCTTGTACACTGTGACGACCCAGAAGACGTCACTGTGGCAGGGCAGGTCTTTGGAGAAATCCCACTGCTGCCACCAATTAATGTGACGACCCAAGGGACGTCGGGTCACTGTGGCAGGGCAGGTCTTTGGTGAAATCCCACCGCTGCCACCAATTATATGTAATGACCTGGGCTATAAAATTTGGAACGCTGCCACCAACCTAAAAATGGTCTTTAGGATTTCTTTCAAAACAATAGCTAAGATAGGCTCCTAATCTAAACACAAACTGAGAGGATTATTGAGGCAAAATCTATCCCCCTTGACTGGGATGGTGGGAAAGCTGGAACTGGCACACTCTGATGTAATGAGGTACACTGAAAGCTTCTCTTGAAAAGTTAACAGATAGAACTTTTATAAACTTAACAGGCAGATCTTAAAAGCACAGATGCATAACGGTTATAAAGAATGGTACTAGAGCATATTGGTTACTGAAGATTGGTTTCTTAACTTAGTTACAAAACTAGACAGTTCAAAACATGTCTATCTAAACTTCCTCACTCTAATCCTATGACTAGTAGTGAGTAGTCCTCAATTAACTAGTTAGTTCCCTGAGGTAACACTCAGTCTTCCAGAAGCACCCTAGCTACTAACTCTCTCCTAGAGTTTTCCTGTAGCTGGCTTCCCCAGGGATTTGAGCTAATCTCTAAGCCCTAGAGATCCAAAAGCCTGTCTGTCGCCCTCTAGACACTTGGTCTGTCGCCCTCTAGACACTTGGAAACCTCCCTTGATAAACCACACGTTCAGCTGAGGTACAACAGGTTTATTTAGAATAGCTGGTTATAGGAAAGAGGCTAGAAGTCAATCTAAGATGCCTTAAAGCAGCACCAGTAAAATAGCAGCAAATCCCCGGAAGGTAGCAATGGATTATAGTCCCATAGTAATCAGGATTCAAGCAGGATTCAAAAAGCAAAGTCTTTTCATAGCAATCAGGAACAAAGCAAACAAAGCAAAGGCTGATGCCCAAACGAGCTAGAATATCAGGGGTTCTCATTATGGTGATCGGGAGCACCTAGGTGATCTTCGGCCCTCTTCCAGGTGATCTTTGGGCTTCACCAGCTGGATGGCACGCTCCTGCCATGCGCAAGACGACGCGCTCCCGCCGCTTTATGGAGCTTCTTTTGCCAAAATGAGGCTTTAGTGGGCGGGCGATGGTGCTCATCTTGCAACGCACGGTGTGGTGACATGACCGCCCATTGGTTGCTGCTGGGGGGGGGGGGCGCGGGAGCTAGGCGAAGGCACGCGCACAGATAGGATGCGAGGCTGTGGGAGGGATGGAGGGAATGTGTGTGAGAGAGAGAGAGAGAGTCACGGAGAGAAGAAAGAAATTCGGATCCTTTTGGCAGGCAGGCAGGCGGGCGCTGGAAGGAGAGAGGGAGAGAGAGAGAGAGAAAGAGGCGAAGGAGGTCGGGCAAAGTGGGGCAAAGCCAAGCAAGCCCCGCCGCAAACCCTGCTGCCGCCCTCGGGACTCCCATTCCAAGCCGAGACCAGGGCGAGCAAGCTGTGTGGGGCTGCTTTCTTTCCTTGGTTGGGGGCAAGGAGGGATGGCTCCACCGTGTTCCTGGGGCTAAACCCGAGGAGGAGGGGGCTGCGGGGATGGAGACTCCACTTGCTGCTGCTGCTGCTTGTGCCCTCGCCGCCTTTCTCCGCCTCGCCCTCCCTCATCCTCGAAGGACAAAGGCGGCGAGGGCCCACGGGAGAGAGAGGGGGGTGGCTCTTCAGAGCCGGCTAGGAAGAGCCACACACACACCCTCTCTCTCTCCCGTGGGCATGGACTGCCACCAGTGGGAGGGGTCCTCCTTCCTGCCAGGCGTCCACTTGGGCGTCCTTTCTGAGTGACACCTCGAAAGGAAGGAAGGAAGAAGGGCACTTCTCCCCCGCTGCATCTGTCACTTTGGGGAAGCACCTCTTCCACTCTTCCTTCTCCTGCCCAGGTAAGGAAGCCTCGAGGGAAGAGGGGGGGAGGCTGCTGTGGGGAGGTTCCAGCCTCATGTGGGTCCCTCTCTCAGTTGAATTTCCCGGCCCAGGCAGCAGCCAGGTGGCCCCTCTTCCCGGCCCTGCGCCTCCCGAGCCGCCGCCAAAGCCATATCTGGCTGGAGCGTTGGCGGGTGCGCCTATAAATACCCTCCTGCTGTGTGCGTGGGAGGGGGCCTGTTGTGCAGGCAAGAAGCAGGACGGGATGGGGACTTCCTGCTACGCAAAAGCATGCAGCAGGAAGAAGGAAGGCAATGAAGACATTAAGAGAGAGCGCGTGAAAATGGGCACAAAATATCGGCCGCCCAATCAGCATGCGAGAGTGGGAAAGGATTTGGCGGAAAAAAATTAAAATCACCTACGCCATTGATCTTAAGGAGAACTGGTACAAACTGTTCTATAGATGGTACATGACACCCCATAAGATTGGGCAGATGTACAAGAATGCCCAGACTAAATGCTGGAAATGTAAAGTGCAGACAGGCACCTTCTACCACATGTGGTGGTCCTGTCAGGAAGTCTCGAAATTCTGGAAAGCGGTGCACATCCAAATGCAGAAGATTCTACGGGTCACACTGGAATTGACACCAGAGGCCTACCTACTCGGAATAGTGGATGAAAGAACACTTCCAGACGAGAATGCGGAGAGGCTGTTCCTATTCCTCTCCACGGCAGCGAGGATGGTGTGGGCGAGAGAGTGGAAATCTTCGGAGGTACCCAGGCTCGAAGAATGGGCAAGCAAAGCTCAAGACATCATGAGCATGGATAAGTTGTCATTCTACATGAGCGAATTGGAGGGGACAAATTTGAAAAGAACTGATTGGTCACTCTTCGTGAACTACCTGAAGAATGGGGAGCTGAACCAACATACTCAAGATATTTGACAAAAGAGAAGGAGACCATCAAAGGTCAACCAAACGGAACCTCCAAGAGCACATCGCATCCCCCTTACTATCAATGACACTCACATCTTTATCCCCCCCACGAGGACTAAACAAATGGGATTATATAGTAATACCAGAAGCCAACTCATCATACCCCCCTCCTCACCTTCTCACCACAGCCACACCCAGTCCTCCCTCCCCCACTTCCCCTTCCCGGGCCCCCACACCTCATTACCCTAAGTCCTTCACCCAGCCTTCTCCCCCCTTTCTCTCCTGGTCCTACTGTCCTTTATCTGAAATTGTTCCCCCACTTTCACTGTTTATGACAAAATCCAATAAATATATTTTAAAAAAAAAAAAAGAGAGAAAGAGCGTGCGCAGGCAAGGAGGATCCCTTCCCGGGTGCACGCGGCGGCGAGTTCGTGGGCAGGCAAGAAAGTAGCCCCGCCCGGACAGAAGGCTGCAGTAGGACAACAGGTGATCTTTTCAACTTGATTGTTCATATAGTAGCTCGCATGATGAAAAAGTTTGGGCACCCCTGAGCTAGATCCAGCAGGGCAGCCAGCAAGCTGGACAGGCAAAGTTCTTAGCAGGGAGGCCCCAAGACCTGTTCAGGAATTCATGATCTTGAGATGCAAAAGTTGGCTCAAGATGGGGAGCCTTTCCACAGACCAAACGGTTATAGTTCTGTAACCCTTTGATCTTACGACGTAGCTACGTCGAGTGTCATGGTTTACACGATGGACTGCAGCTGCTGTTTAGCTGACCTCAGCAGCAAAGGTATGTCAGCCCAATTAGCGCCCACATCTGTGGAAAGGCGTCTACCCAACTTCTGGTCTCCAGCGTCTCTGCTTATCACCAGGCATAACAGTCGTGGCCTTGAATGTTTGAACCTGCATGCCTTGCATTAAGTTCACATGAGAAAGGCAGACAGACTTGGAGGATTTCTTGATGCCAATATGGCTGGAGTATGGTTCTGGGGAAACTAGGGAAACCGAGGCCTGGGGCCTGACAATGTCTGACAGCTGGTCAGCTCCACACAGCACTTTTCCTGTCAGCTATTCTAAGACACCCTGTCCTGCTGACTGCTCACTCTCAGCTCTGTCGAGAGACTCCTCTCTCTCTCAGCTCTGACAAGAGACCCCTGAAAAAGCTACCCTTTTCCCCTCCTAAGCTGCTCAGCTCCTCCCCTCAGCTCTGAGCCACTCCCAGGCAGCTCTCTCTCCCCCCCCCTCTCTCTCCCTCCCCCTCTCTCCCTCTCCCTGAGAAGGATCCAAGCCACTCCCCCTTTCCTGGCTATCCTGTTTACCATGGATGCCAAACTGCTATGCTGGTCTCGGCCTAACATAAAATGGGCGAGTCCTCATATACACCTTTGCTGTTTTAAGCATTGCATCTGTGTGACTTAGAGAGGAGATATTATGTCAACAATACAATATACTGTAAGTAAGTGATAATCCAGAGGACAGTGCTGACTCCATCCTGCCTTCAAAGATGGGATGTGTACTTACTGACACTACAAACAGCCCCAGGACAACTGATTCTCTCTCTCTCTCTCTCTCTCTCTCTCTCTCTCTCTCTCTCACACACACACACACACACACACACACACATATATATATAAATCGAGTGGTCGTGGGATGTCCGTTATGCACGGCCAAACTATACGCCCCAGAAACACAAATCCCACGACACACATTTCCCCAGACCACGAGGTACAACCATAGCACAAAAATCCCAACTACCGACCTTCCAACCCCCAAAAACGACCCCCAAAAACCGCCCAATGCATCCCATTCTGTGCTGGCCGAGCGCAGGGACACAGGGAGGCAATCGCGCAGGCGCAATCAGACCCCACCCCACCAACCCATCCCGTCGCCCTCTCTCCTCACTCACAAGGACCTTCGCAGCCCACCTCCCTACCTTAACCCCCCCAAAATGGCCCCCCAAAACCTCACGGAGCCGGATCATGCGCCCGCCGCCATTCCCGCCTCCCCCGCTGCCTTCTCGCCCTCCTCCGTCGCCTTCCAGGGGTTTACAGACCCGCGCGCCGCTCCTCCGCCCGGGTGCTCTGGCCGCTGTTGTCGCCCCCTCCTCCTCTGCCTCCTCGGCCTCCTCGCCCGTCTCCCTGCCGTTCCCGGCCCACTCGGGCGCCACCGGGACCACCTGGGAAGCGAGCGAGGAGGCCGCGGAACAGCCGCCCGCAACACCACCCACACCACCCGGGGCCAGACGCGGCCCCCGGGTCCGCCAGCCCCTCAAGGAAGCAGGAACGGCGCCACCCGCACGTCCCCCCGTCCCGGAGCAACTCGGGGGCGCCGAACTACACTTCCCAGAAACCTCCGCGGCCGGAAATAGCCCTGCGGGGCCTTCTGGGAAGTGTAGTCCCATGGAGCACTTCTCCCCAGGAGAGCCGGCACTTCGCAACAGAGAGAAAGGGTGAGTAATAGAGAGAGAGTGAGAAAGAGAGAGGGTGGAGTGAGAGAGTGAGTGAGAGAGAGGGAGGGAATGATAGAGAGAGAGAGAGAGTCAGAGAGAGAGAGAAAGAGGGGGAAGTGAGAGAGAGGGGAGAGTGAGAGAGAGAGAGACGGGGGAAAGGGGGGCAGCAGTGAGAGAGTGAGACAGAGGGGGAATGAGAGAGAGAGAGAGAGACGGGGGGGAAAGAGAGGGGGCAGGAGTGAGAGAGTGAGAGAGAGGGGAGAGAGAGAGAGACGGGGGAGAGAGGGGGCAGGAGTGAGAGAGGGGGGAGTGAGAGAGAGGGGGCAGGAGTGAGAGAGTGAGAGAGGGGGAGTGATAGAGAGACAGTGAGAGAGAGAGAGAAAGAGGGGGAGTGAGAGACTGAGAGAGTGTGTCAGAGAGAGGGGATACTGAGATAGAGAGACGGGAGAGAGAGAGACCCACACACGCAGAGAGAGACACACACACACAGAGAGAGAGAGAGAGAGAGAGAGAGGAGATGTCATCCCACAGAGAGAGAGAGAGAGAGAGAGAGAGAGAGAGAGAGAGAGAGAGCGGGAGGGAGGGAGGGAGGGAGTGATAGATAGGAATAAAGACAGAGTGAGTGGTACATAGAGATTGGGTGATACACACAGAGTGAGTACACAGATATAGAGAGACACACAGAGAGCGAGTGATAGAGAGAGAGTCTGATGGAGAATAATATACACAGAGAGACACAGTGATAGATAAACATAGGGATAGATAGATAGAGAGAGAGACAGACAAACACAGGAAGTTATATATAGAGAGAAATAGGTAGATAGGGATACAGAGAGACAGAGAGAGAGAGAGAGACTGAGAGAGACACACAGAGAGACATGGCACAGCAACGCGTGCCGGGTTCAGCTAGTATATATACATATATATATGCGCACTTCAAAGATGGTCCTTGTGAGAGTGTTCAAAATATTACCAGAACTTGGAAACATTCCTGTGTTTAGATTACAATCTTTTAAAAAATATTTTCAAGCTCCTTTTCAGGTTGCTTCTATTTAATAAAACTATACATTTGGTTTGTATGAGCCTCTCATGATATAAAAGGATAGATTTACTGGAAGCTTTTGGAAATGTTATTTACGAATGCATATTTGGTGCTGCCTATAGTATTCCCTCTCCTCTAAATGCCAAGTGAGGTTCATTTGCCTGCAATCTATTTAGAAACAATTAGCCAAGGGATGGAGACACTGGATTTTTAACTCAAGGCATCATTAACTGCTTTAAAGGACACAGTACCAGCCATACTTCATCAGCTGTTAAATTATCCTGTGTTAGCAGCTATGAAGATGTCTGAGGTAGCATTTTTCCTAAACTAATTTTCAGCAGACACTCCTTTCACTGTCTCATTTCACTCCATTGCTTCTCCCTTCATTATCAAATGGGATGAACTGGGCTTGAAATACAAACTGCCAGAAGACAGATAAGTGCTGTGGGAGCTGGCAGTGTCTACATGGAAAAGCACATTACAGCATTGATTTTGCAGATTTCAAAGGGCATGCAGAGTCAGCAGGTTTAATCCCATCCTATAAACATATTAGTGACAAGACTGAGAGTATTTAGTGTTTTGTTCTGAACACCAAGGACTTTCTTTTCTTGGCACCTTAAAAATAAACATGATGCTTCTACTCAGTAGATCCTGTGAAATCTAATTTGTTTTCTTTTTTTTTACACTTAACTATTAAAGTATTGTCCTTGAGAAGCCTGTGTCACATTACAATTAGCACTTAGAGGTTTTCCTGGTGTTCATCTATTGTTCCTCTGGGTCACCCTGTCCTGCATGACTTTCCCCCAAATTCCTATTTAAGTAGGATGACTTATCCTACTTTCTCCCCCTTTCTGTTTGTCAGTAGTACAATTCAGTTAGGATTTTGAGGGAGAAGACCAGGACCTCATGAATATTACTACATTTGTAGAAAATGAAGTTGTATGCATTAGTGCATTGACAACAATCCCCAGACCATGAAGTCAATTGTCTTGAAATGCATGAAATTCCTTAAGACAAAGGCCATTAGACCACAGAAACCAAATGCACAGATATAGAATGCAGGTCAGCAGTGCTACATGCAAAGAGGACCTTGGGATTGTCATCTCAATCATAAATTGAATAGGAACTAATAGTGTGATACTACAACAAAGAATGTGATTACTATTTTAGTTTATTACTGTGATTTAGTGTGAGTACTGTATTGATAGCAACATTTCAAAGTCAAGGGAAGTAAAAGTCTCACTATATTATGTGCTAGAAAGGCCTTATCTAGAGCAGTGTTTCCCAACCACTGTGCCGTGGCACAGTAGTGTGCTGTGAGCGATCACCTGGTGTGCCGTGGTAAAACCTCTCTACCCCATTTCTTCCCCCTCCTGCCGAACTCCTGATGCTGCTGCTTGTGGGGGGAGGAGGAGGAAGGGTCGGGCGGCGGCGAAGAAGAAGGGGCTGGGACGCCGCCTCCAGCTGTTTTCGTGTTTATGTGCATCAACTATTACTACATTTGGCATTGGCTGGACGTGATAGCCTTTCTAGTGACTGTGTAACAACTCTCCTGTTCACCAGTTATACACGAGAGACTCGTCTAATGCCCACCTGGAATGATACAGGAGCATATATATTGAAGGTGGAAGCCTCATTATTATTCCATGAGGTGTATTGATGCATAAGAACAGTAATAGTTGACTGCTTTGAACACATGGACACATTTTTTCTAAACACAGAGAGAGACTGGCAGCTGTTGAGCAAGACCTTCGTGTGTGTCTTTTTGCCATTCCTGCCAGGATATCTACGCTGTGTTCATCGAAACAGGCCCAGGTTTCACACTGAGTGTATAAATACATTTAAAAACATATTAACTATATGCATTATTGTGTTAGAGTGTCATTTTGTGTCATTTTGGTTGGTGGTGTACCCCAGGATTTTGTAAATGTAAAAAGTGTGCCGCGGCTCAAAAAAGGTTGGGAAACACTGATCTAGAGTACTACATTCAGTTCTAAATGCCTCATTTTCAAGACTGAAGAAAGATAAGTTAATCCCTTATTGAGCACTGCTAGTTTGGCAGGCATTTAGAATTCAGAGTAAAAAAAAACCATTACATTTGAGGATGTATAAGGTAAAGGTTTTCCCCTGACATTAAGTCCAGTCATGTCCAACTCTGGGGGTTGGTGCTCATCTCCATTTCTAAGCCAAAGAGCCAGCATTGTCTATAGAAACCTCCAAGGTCATGTGGCCGGCATGACTCCGTGGAGCGCCATTACCTTCCTGCTGGAGCGGTACCTATTGTTCTACTCACATTTGCATGTTTTTGAACTGCTAGGTTGGCAGAAGCTGGGGCTGACAGCGGATGCTCACTCTGCTTCCCAGATTCGAACCTGTGGCCTTTCGGTCAACAAGCTCAGCAGCTCAGCACTTTAACCCACTGTGCCACCGGGTTATGTATAGCATGCAGAATTGTTAGAGAGCAATTGTCATAAAGCACCAGTCTGGGTAGGAGTATATTCTGGATTGGCCTGCTTTTGCTGCAGAATAAAACATGTCCGCACAATAGTGTATAATATAAAAATAATTTTTCATTTGCACAAAATCAAATGGACTGTTTTGTGTCTGCAATTTGAATCTATAGCATTTTAAAAGACATCTTGAGATTCCCTTGGTCAGTTTAAATTAAATTTGAATAGTATGTCTTCCTTGTTCTTTATGTTTCTAATTTGTCAAAGTGGGAAGGTGCATGAGTCAAAACTAACAATCACATCTTGTGCCATGTGTGTGGAATCTTTTTCTTCAGATATGTTTAGAGATTAATTTAACAACTCTAATGTGTCTGCCATCTTTCCATTGTATTCTTTGTCATTTCCTTGAATTTGTAAATCTGAATTTGACATTCAGTTCCTGGATTGGACATTCGGTATCTTATTGTTTTCAAACTAGGCATCTTTGTGTATCCAAAAAACCGAATATATGTTTTATACCACCTATTCAAACTGTTGAATGAATCATGATTTTTCTAGTGTTTATATACAAAAAATGTTAGGGTGTATAAGGAATATAGAGGGAGAAAAAATAAATTGTGTAATACAAAAATCTCAAATGGATTTAAACATCAGTTGTTTAAATTATACCTTCAGTTAAACAAGCTTATTTCTATAGGGGGAGCCTGTACTCCATCTGATGAAACAAGAACCTGTTCTGCATTGAATTTGGAAGAAATATGTGTACTTCCACTGGCATGACAACCTGAACCCCTTGGGTGACATCCAAACTTATGTAATTGCAAGACCTCAATGACATTAATCATTCAACCACAAATTGAGTTTCAAACTTAAGAAGTATTTGTCTTCCTTTCAACAAATATAGCACTCTTGAATACATAATGATCTCCAGTGTTTGTCAGAGTTTCAGAAGGGGGAGCTGTGTGGAAAGCAAAGAAGAAAAATACTGGAAGTAATACTTGTAAGCATGGTAGACTTAGATCTTCTATTATATAGACATACATTTTATTGGACTATAATAGTTGAATTTCAATGAGAGAATAGGCTTTTTAAAATTTGCTTATGTTTAAATTGTAATATGCTTGGGATTGGTTAAATGGACACACACACATATGAATAGTAATACACATTCTTCTAGTAATGATAGAAATTAATCAATTTGTATTACAAAACATGCGTACACATCAATAGCATATATATGGATCATGAATGAGCTTTCTTGTCTGAAAGCCATATGGAAACTGATAGACTTCTGATAAATTATCCCATTTTGCAAGGAGGAGTTCCTGGTAACAAGTCAAAATTAGTTTTGGAAGCAGATGTGGTTCTTTGAATTAAAGCTATTTGCTGTATCATGAGAGACTATCAGGATACACGGATGAGTTTCAATGTATCTTCCAAAATGTTAATAGTCTCCTAAGGGAAATACCAGGTATAATTAAAAGTTGAAATTACGCACAAGGAAATGGCAGTTCATAACCCAGTGATATCTTGATTTGCACTCTGGGTGCTGGAATACTTACCTTTTTGCCAGTATCAATACAACCTCTTCACACGATTTTTCCTGAGAATATAGTCTAAATAATATTCATCCTTGGCAGGGCCGTAGCCAGGATTTTGATTCCGGGGCTGAGTTTGGTTCAGGGGGGCTGAGACTGGGTGGAAGAGGGTCTACCCTAGCAAACCTTTTGTATTGTTATCCCAATAACCCCATTAATGTGGGATATAATGAGCATGGTGATCAGATCATGATATGAATAAACATAACAGTTTAAATACTGTACCAGTAAGGCCTTTTCGCGGACCACCCTGAGAATTTCGGGGGGCTGAAGCCCCCTTAGCCCCCCCCCCCTTGATCCTTGGATTTTCTCCATTGATGGTCTGTATTTTCAAAGGGTTTTATTCATACTAATATTTTAATTTAATTTTAGCATAACACTTCTATGAGTGTATTGATTTTAGTGCTATTGTATCATCTGGATAGAGAAGTAGTCCATGGTATTGAAGGCAATCATTCTGTCTAGCCTTTTCTAATCATAATGCCACCAGCTTTTCCTTGTTCTGCCCCTCTCCTTTTGTTGCGATGCCAGGCTAAGTGGGACACTTTGCTTGGTTTTTGTGATGTGGCCTATAGTCACTCAGAAATACATTATTGAAATTTTGAATTTGGAGAAGGGACACAAGGATTTGCTGGGATGCTTTTCCCATCACATTCTTTTTCTGCTGTATTTACAGGTATACTCCAGTTAACTAGAGTTAACTAGTTACTCCAGTTACTCCAGCTCTTCCTAAGCTACGTACCACAGGTAGAAACAACATGGCGAAAAATAGGGATAGATTCCTATTTGTTTTCTGCCTTCAAATAATTTACAATTTGTGTCATGGGATTTTCTTGGCAAGATTTCTTCGAGAATGGGGGTTCCAAGAGTGTCACTGAGTGGAGATTTAAACCCTGTTTTCCAGAGTCATTCAAACCATTACACTACACTGGTTGCAGCACCAGTTCAGCTGGCCCTCTGTAAGTACAGATTCTGCAGAAGCAATGTTACCAGCAAGCCTTTGATAAGAAGCTGCTTGTTGATGGCAACTTAGCAATGGCTCCATTGATAATATGGGCAGTGGATCCAATCCAATCCTGCTGTACTCAGTTCTAGAACTTGAAGCCCCAGAATAGATTCTTTGTCTTTTTAACCTACATACAGCACTTATGTTGCAAATCTAGCCATGATCTACCTGCAGCATCTGAGTGACAAATCATGGCTTCAGCTTTTTTACCATTATGAATGTTTCCATTATGAATTATTGCTACCATTTCCTTTGCTTGCATGACTGTATTTTATGATACTGCATTATTCTACAGCACAGTTGAGGAATATTTTGCCATCTAGAGCTTTTGTACATAACATCCAGAGGCTGTAGCCATCATGGAAAATATTAAAGGATTATGGGAGCTCTAGACAAAAACATTAAGGTGATGGAAAAAATTACTATCAGTTTTTCAAAAACGATAATGAATTAGTGTCTGCTTGCTAATTTATGGGATATAATGTTCTTTCTTTCTTTCATAAAACAAGCTTCATAATTTTCAGCTTTAATGGCTACAGATTGCTGCTTGAAATGCCAGTGCTGTAACTTCATTATTTCCTTGCACATTAAATAATGATTTTAATAAAAGTATAGAGATCATGTCCTCTTCTGAAAGCTACTACATTTCAGCTGTTGGCATATGCCCGTTTATCTTCAAGGGAAAGAGAACAACATCTCATATTTTTCTTAGGCGTTATATGAAAGCATTAATTTCCTTCTGCTGCCTTGACAGGATTCCAGTGCTGTGGGGCAAATTAATGCAAAATGATCACATTTTCACGCATAATCAATATATCAGTGTGACGGTAGGCACCTATTTTTCAATCCAACAGTCGGTAAAGGCAGAGACAGCAGTGGATTTTCTTCAAAAGGTTTTGTTTTGAGAGAAGAAATTGAAATAGTAAGTGACCGAACAATACCATGATTACTACAATCCTGTGGTGGTCCAGACAGATCATAACAAACATACTGGGTATTTTGTTTTTTCTTGTATGTCCCCATGAGATAATTTGGCACCCTTTCATTTTATTTAAGAAGCTAACTACATAACATACAAAGCATGTTGTTTTTGGTCTCTCTGTTCTTGTAATCCATTTCCAAGCACTTTACCCACACACCAATTTTATTAAGATACAAAGGTGTGTACATCTTTGGCTTCTGGCTGGAGGCTATCTGAACTTGACTTGTGGATTTCCATATATTTACCTTTGACAATATAGATTGTTTTCTTCATAGAAGAAGAATAGGTACTGTATATCAGAGTAAATACTAGTATACTGTATACAATGATAACATGAAAATGAGCAAACCTGTAAACAATTGCAAAGTATATGAAGTGAGTTTGTAAGAGCTGGGCATGTTAAGCTTGTGAATAGAAGATAGGGTGATAGGATCCTAGCTTGTTTTATGCTGCCTCAGAGGGTAGAACTATGTCTAAAGGTTTTATGTTACAGCAACATAGATTTTGATTGAACAGTAAAATGAACTTATTGCCATTGATAGTCATACAACAATTAACGAATTGCATACAGAAGCTGAGTAGAGGGGTTCTACTTCTTTGGACAACTTTTAAAAAGTGAGATAGCTACCTGTTGGGAATGTTGTAGAGGGAGAGTTGGATCTGAGCGGAGAGTTGGATGTAATAGCCCATAGAGGCTTTTCCAACTCTGTGAATCAATTATTCTATAATAGCAACCAACATTCAGATATCTCGAAAGCGTTAATATAAAAGTCATTGAATCTCAGTGAAGAAAAAAACACAAATATTTTGCCACCTTTAAGACATTAATTCTTTTCAAGTCAATGCCTGTAGGCAAAGGTCAAAGATAGCATTTGGAAGCCAAAAGTTACCTTGAAACAATAATAAAGATTACAGCTATGACCACAGGCTGAGATGAATGTGAGAGATAAGAATATAAGGGAGGCAAACCTTTTGCTAATCCAAATAGCTTTGCAGAGAAAGGATTTTGGGGACTGTGAGAAGGAAACAAACAGATGCAATTGTCTTATTCGCCTCTGTTAGTCCTGGTGCTTGCCATAATCAAGGCTAGATTGGGGTGACTGAGGCACTGGTGATCATTCTTCAAAATAGGGCATTCCTATTTTGGAGTGGCATAGAAATGAAATCATAGGCAGCAACATGAAACTCTTCATCTGTAAATCCATTTTTTTGCCATTGATTGGGAGTGATAATTCAGTTCTATGTATTTTTACACAATTGTTCAAATAATGTTGATGATAACAGAAACATTGAGAGATTCAGGAAGTGACTGGAGGAAACCAGGGAGGAAGTTACACCTTTTCTTTCAATCCTTCCAGTGTGGTAGAGCAATCATATCATTTGTATCATTGTTAATCTAGTCCTGCTTATGATTGTTGTTGTTTTCCCCCCAAAAGAGTATGTCTGTTGTATTCAAAACATTGACGTTGTCCGAACGAACAGATTGTAGTGTGCTAACATGATGCTGATGGAAAAAGGGAAGTGGGGTAGTGAAATATTCCACCAACCAATCAGCTCAGTTTCCATAAGATAAGAATAATTACTTCACTTTACTGGAAGCTGTGCTATTTACACTGAAATCAGCAAGGCTTTCTTTAAGTAAGGATAGATAAAATGGCAATGCAATGTGTAGGGACAAGCCTTGAGGTTGTTTAAGGACCTCATCACACTAGAGCATGGTGGAATAAAACAAGGTTGTCCTTTCTCCCCTAGTCTATTTGCCGTGACTATAGAACCTTTAGTTAACTTAATTAGAAAGAAAGAAAAGAATAAAATCATTTAAATTAGGCAGGGAAGAAATAGAATTTTTTTAACCAAAGACACCATGATAATATTAGGTCACCAGGGGAATCTGTAAGGGAAGTAGTAAATATTATTTAAATAACTGAACAAATATCAGATCTTGCAATACATTTTGAAAAATCAGAGATTATACATAAAAATATTTCCTGGCAAGAGTTAAAGGAAATTCAATAAATGCTGGGGATAAGCTTGTGGAAAAAGAAGCTTAAATACTTGGGAGTTTACATCCCAAAAAACTTTAAATAATACAATACAAATAAACTATAATCAATTATGGAAACAAAATTGTAAGCAAATTCGAAATGGGAATAAATGGAACTGGGACCTAACAAATAGGATAAAAATAGTTAAGATGAAGATTCCTCCCAAAAAATTTTTCCAGACGTTACCATTAAACATACCAAATTTTAAAAATGGGACACCTCAATAAAAACCTGGGTGGTAGAAGCCAATAAACGCAGAAGATTCAATCTGTCATATTACTCCTCACAAGAAAATGGAGGATGGGGAGCCCCCAACCTACAAAGTTATTTTGAACCATGCCAACTAGTGAAATGATTAGAATTTAACAATGCAAAAAGATGGGTAAGAATTAGAGTATCACAAAAGTATCACAAAAAATTACAGAGTGGAAGAAGAAGATCCCAAGACAGGTTTAGATCAAATATTACAATGAAAAACTGAGAAAGGGAAAGGAATCATGGGATTCATATATAACAAACTAATAGATAACCAATCTAATTCAAAACCCATCCTATTAGAAGTATGGAAAGAGGAAATAAACTGTATTCAGAAGGACTTAGAACTGTGGATAAATTCAATCAAAAAACCTAAACATTTAAAGCTCAAAGAAATACAATGGAAAATTCTGACAAATTTATGGGCAAATATCCCATATTACAAAAATAACATCTAAAATCAGTTGTCATGAATGTGAGGAAACTGGAACATGTATTTATTTGTGGTGGGACTGTGACAAAGTACAAGAAATCTATAGAAAAATAAAGGGGAAATTAGAGGAATTATTAGAGCAAAAAATAGGGTTGAATAAAAAACAGTTTTTTACCCTGAAACTGAAAGGGAAAAGCAGCAATAAAGATTGGGGCAAGATGACTATATATATTTGTTACCTGTGGCCCAAGCTACAGTTGCCCTGGAATGGAAAGAACATAACAAAATGGGATATACAAAAATGGTATGAATATTTAGCAGACTATATGCTTCAAAATAAAAATAAAAATATCAATGGAGACATCAGGCAGAAATGGAAAGGGAAATGGGGAAAACTGGTTGCCAAGGCTAAGGGTAACAGAAAATATAAGAAATTATCCTTAAAATCCAACAAACACAATGTATGATAGAGGAAATGTATGACTGTTCCCAGAGGGAGGGGAGTGAATTGTAAAGAGGGGGGGGGAGTGGAAAAGGATGGAAACAAGTGAAGATGAGGGCGATTTCATATGAAATTTTTATCTCTTTTTTTGTTAAATTGTTAAAATATATGTTCTGTAAAAGTCGCCTGTTGTCTTCTAAACTTCCTCATGAGGAAAAGAGGTTATGTTGTACTCTACTATGGTCTGGCTACGGTCATCCACGCTCTGGTCACATCCCGAATAGATTACTGCAACGCGCTCTTTCTGGGGCTGCCTTTGAAGACAGTTCGGAAATTACAAGTAATCCAACGGGCGGCAGCCAGATTACTAACTGGAGCTACATTCAGGGAGCATACCACCCCCCTGTTGTGTCAGCTCCACTGGCTGCCTGTCCAATTCCAAGCTCAATTCAAAGTGCTGGTTTTGACCTTTAAAGCTCTATACGGTTCTGGCCCAGCCTACTTGTCCGAACGCATCAACCGCTACGTCCCTCCTCGTACTTTAAGGTCATCCGGGGAGGCCCTGCTCTCGCTCCCGCCTACATCCCAGATGTGGTTGGTGGGGACGAGAGATAGGGCCTTCTCGGTGGTGGCCCCCCGTCTGTGGAACGCATTCCCTATTGATATTCGATCAGCGTCATTCCTCCTGGCATTCAGAAAAAGAGTGAAATCGTGGTTATGGGACCAAGCGTTCGCACTTTAAACAGCACGATACGGCACTTTAGATTGGTCAGATGGCAAATAGGTGGATAAGATCTAAGGCTTATGGATGGAATATTGTTTTTAACTGTGATGAATGTATATGATGTTTTAATGCTAATTGTATTTTAATGTGTTTAATTCTAGTTGTGTTTTAATGTATTTTAATCTTAACTGTTGTTTACTATGTATACTGTGTGGCATCGAATCGTTGCCGTTGTTAGGCCGCTCTGAGTCCCCCCTCGGGGGTTGAGAAGTAGCGGGGTATAAACGCTGGAAATAAATAAATCTACTTGTTTGACACAAATTTTATTTTTATTTTTTTAAAAAAGGATTATACTAGTGCAAGGTTGAACTTTAAATCCGGTTTCTGCCACCTTAGAATTCTAGGGTTTGTAGTTTTGGAAGGGCCCTTTAAACTGTTCAGCCAAAGAGGTTCTGGGTTTCACTAAACTACAAACCCCAGAATTCTGTAGGAGGCAGAAACTGGATTTAAAGTTGATCCATGCTGTAGTGCAGGGGTGCTCACACTTTTTCAGCATGGGAGCTACTGATTAAAAAACCAAGTCCCAAAGATCACCTGCCCAGAAATGTAAAACGTATAACTATTTTCTTATTTATTTATTTATATTTATTATTATTCATTTTTATGTACCGCTCCTTCCAGCAGGCTTGGGGCAGTTTACATAAAATGAAGTTATAAAACATCAACATTTCAATTTAAGAACAACAATATAAAACAGAGCATAAAAATACATCCAACCACCCCATTTCTCCCACTCTGCCATATTACCACACATATTATCAGCCAGAAAGTAAGAAGAGAGGCTTTTGAACTGCAAGGCCATTTAATACTCAGCAAGGTAAACAAAGGGGCATGCAAAAATACATCCAACCACCCCATTTCTCCCACATTTCCATGTTCCCCAACATATATTTCTCAAGAAACAAAGCAAGCAGAGAGGCTTTTGAGCTAAAATGTCATTTTTAAACATTAAAAATAAACAAAGAGACATGCCACAGAACAATCAAGCACCCACCCCAAAGTAAAATGACCGACCTTTGAGATGCGGTAAGGAAATGACCCCAAAGCATCCTTCTTCTTCTCCTCTGTCGTTGCTCCTATTTCCATGCCACCAGCATGCGTGCCGCCCAAGAGCTCACGAGAAATCCGAGAGGCAGAATGGGCGCTTCTGCGCATGTGCGCAAAGGGGCCAGCCATGCATCGTCATCCAGGCTCGCCCCCTTTGGTCTCCTACGACTCTGAGTGGCTGGAGAACGATGGAGGGAGGAGGAGGAATCCAAAAGAGGGGGCCCATTCTGCCTCTTGGACTCTGGAGCTTTTGGAGGCGGCGCGCGAGCAGGGAGCGGGGAGGAGCAACGACGGAGGACTTCTTTGCAGCGTGCAGGGGCGCATGAAGAGGACCAACAGCAAAAAACCTGGTCAGGGGTCTGAAGATCACCAGGATGAGGCCCGAAGATCACCCTGGTGATCGAGATCACCATTCTGAGCACCCCTGCTGTAGTGTGATTAGGCAGTGTCCGTGAACAATACAAAGACACTTTGCACATACTTTAAAGTACTCTTTGTGTATACCAAACTAACACACGGTAGAATCCCATTTTTTTGAAAATTAAATCCCGATCAGCTTTATTGATTCTTTAACACCATCTATTCTGACTCAGGACAGCAAGAAATACTTGAAATGTCATGACATAAAGCATACAGTACCTTCCTTCATAGTAATCAAATCATTACCATATTACTTAGCAGGGTCACAAAGTGATTTGAGTGCTGGAGCCATTGTTGCCCTCTCTTTGTTCCTTGAATAAAAATCAGGGGATTTGTTCCAGCAGATGGTGAATACCATTAGCAATATTTGGTATAGTGTTTAGTAACTAGCAAATATTGTGGATTTGGGGTTGATGTTTGCTATAATGCATATAACAACATTCTTAGTGGCTTAAGCTAGTTCTGATCCATTCCAATGATTGCAATGTGAATAATATTCAGTTTTTAGTGGTCTAAGATCTTCACTCCTATCAAATTCAGTTCAAAGCGAATTTCCCTAAAGCAGTTGTGTTGAAATGTAGCCTGTAGCCTGCACGTGGGCTTCAAGTCCGTTTTTACATTCTCTCTCAAATCTGAGATTAAAACAGGTTTTCTCCAAATTGCTAGTGGTGGTGGTGTTGATCACTTAGCTTCAATTGGGTGTTTTAGGAGAAGAGCAAGTGACCAGATGCTAATTGCCTGTTTTGTTTTGTTTTTTGAAAGACCTGGAAAAGGGAATGCCTCTCCCATGCCCCGAAATTGCAACAAACTGGCTAATGGCAGTTCTGATGGAGCTATTGATCATTTTGACCATTGTTTTTCCAAGGTTGCAGAGGGATGGGTACAGCGGCATTAAAACCCATGGAGGCTATGCATCCCTATATTGAGGTTATCCAAACCTGTTTTAAAGAATTGCACAGTTAAGCACAGAATGTGTCAACATGACAGGACTTTTGTTTGCTTTACCTTATGTCAACTACCATAATTTCACAGTTGTTATCTGATCATTCTGGCATGTGCATCATGAACATTTTGTAAAGGAAGTCAAGGATCAAAATAACATAACAAATTAAAGTTATTTGGAGAAAAATGCATACATATATATGTGAAAAAATCTAAGTTACTATGTAGTTTTTAAAGATGAAAATTGTACAGAATCATGTCTTAACACATGGGGGAAAGTCATGGCTTGTAAATAATTTGTTCCTTCCTAGTGAGTACAGAGTACAGAAGTCCTGATATTCTTCTTTCTTTTATAAAGAAGGAAAACAAATAATAAAACAACATATTAAAAGGAATATGTATTGTCATTATTTGTTTACCCTGTCACAATCAGACATGAGCAACACCAGTTCATATTTATTGTTCACAAAACAAAGCACATATTCTAAAATGTGCTAAATATATAATCTGTCTTGGGAGATGGGCAACCTCCAAAGGCTGCATTCAACTCCAAATTTGTGGTACACAAATGCCCAATTCAAGCCTTTAGGGGATGATTGTCTATTTTGTCCCAATTACCCAGGATTTGATCTAGACTTGTAATTTCATCAGACAGCCACCGGAGGTGTTCCTCTTCATGGAGGGGCATGGGGAACCCGGTGCCCAATGCCCCGCATCACCCCATGCCCCACACCACCTGGTTGCAGCCCAGGGTGATCAGATGGGGGAAGCCTGAGTGCATGTGGCTTCCCCATGCATTCCAATGGCAACACAGAAACCCTCGTGTGTTGCCCTGGCAGTGGTATGTGCCAACTCCACCCTCCTTCACCCAAAGAGCCACACCATGTGATGGGAGCCACCTGGCTCTGTGGATGACCTGGGCTAAATTGGTGTATGCCACTGAATTTAGCCCTGTGTGAAGAGGTTGTTGGAAGAGTCTTTATGCAAACACCAGAAGTGAAAATCACTTACTGATTTTGAGGCACATTCCAACAGATCAGCTCTTGGGTTCTGAAAGTACGGTGGCCAATTGATGATGGCCAGTCTCAAAGATATGTGGCCATTTAGTCCCTTCAAATTTGAGGAAGATATCAAGGACTGGGGCATTAGAGTGAGCAACAGATCCTATAAAACTGCAATAAACACCTGGGGTGGGGTGGGGTGTGTGGAAACATTCCACGATTTATGATAGTTTGAGCCAAAGACTTCTTGTATCAAACAGTATACATGGACTTTTGCATTTTATGTTATTTGGGGCAAGTGCCAGTCAGTGCAGGCTGACTCTTCTTAACTTTGGATAGATAACTTAATTTCTACAGCTGGATCCAAGAAAAACAGATTTTAAATCAAGTTGTGCATATTTTGCCAGTCTGTTCAAGACATTATCAAGGAGTCAACATTAGTCATATTTTGTAAATGTTTGACTAGGTTACAGAGAATTGACTGATAATTTTGCTGCTTTTATGTCCAGCAAAACCTGATAGAGAAGTGCTATTTTGCAGTTCCCTTTTCCAGTAATCTGTAGAAAATCTGGCACAGCCATCACAAGAATGCAAATTGTTTGGCTCCAAAGACTGAAATATCACAAGAGTGCAGATAGAAGCCTCTTTGTGTGTGCTGACTTATGAACAAATTTGTTGAAAGCACAGCAGATGTAACAGAGGTAGCCAAGATTTCTGGATCAGGATTTCGAAGTGACAGTGTCAGTATTAACAGACCAGATTTTATTTTTATTCCATTTTATTGCCGCTGAGTCAAATCTGTACTTCATAATTTCAACCCTGCAGTGTTTTCCTTTCTATATATGAGTGTTAATAATATCAGATGTATTAATGAATAAATTACTTAATCTATTAATGAATTATGCTTGAGTTCAACTGATATTGCAAACAGAAACAGGTGGGAATCAAAACAAAATGTGGGAGTCACTAAGCCCAATCAGATTCCCCACCCCCTCCATTACTTTTGCAAATCTGAGTGTTTAGACACCGTGGTTTTCATCCTGTGGGTCCCCAGATGTTTTGGTCTTCAACTCCCTGAAATTCTAACAGATGGTAAACTGGCTGGGATTTCTGGGAGTTGTAGCCCAAAACACCCGAGGACCCGCAGGTTGAGAATCACTGGTTTAGAGGAAGATCCCCAAGCCTATTAACACATGATCATGTCCCCACACATGATGGCACCACAAGAATTTGCATGTAGAGAAGTGAGGTTGTTATTAATATGGAACCAGACACCCTAGTTCTCTGTATAGCAGAAAATCTGTGATACTTATCAGGTGTAGATTTCCTTGAGTAGGAGGTAAGATGGGACTCACTTATTTATTGATACGTTGTTTTTGTTGTTGACCTTCAAGACATTTCCATCTTGTGGCAACCCTTAGGCAGGGTTTTCTGGGGATGAGAGAGTGACTCACCCAACGGCACCCAGTGGCTTTCTGTGGCTGAGCAGGGAATAAAATCCTGGTCTCTAGAGTCATAGTCCAATGCTCAAACCACTACATCATGTTGGCTCACTGGTTCTTATATAGAAGGGGAGTAATTGATAGTTCAAAACTTTAGTCAATAACACCAGATAGAGTATGAAGCTGATTGTTATTGTTTCCATTATTACAATTATTCAGCTTAGATATTTTGCTTTAACATTTCCAATTTAGACTAATGCTGTTGTATAAGTGTAGTTTGCTTTGATAACTAATGCAAATATTATCTTTCATTTACCAACCTTTGAGAGCTGCTTGTAAATGAATATTGAATAGAACAGTATCTCTCTGCACCTTTTCCCCATCCTCCTCATCCAAAATTGATTCTAAGGGCTAGCTATCTTAAAGAATGGCGTGAGAGCCCAGTAAGATTCAGATAGATGGAAAGTGTCACAAGAAATCACAGGAGCTTTTGGAATGGGCATGCATGCCTATGAATCCAACCCAATATTTTCAACATTTACTACTAAAATAGTTGAAGCCCAAACAATTTTAAAAGAAAACGAACACCACTATTGATTTATACACTTCTCCTTCCCTCCTTCCATTTGATACCGCCATCCATTTTTTGAAACCTTCACAACTTATTTAGAGCTATGGATCAGCAGTGTTCGCTACAGTAAGGCAGTTATTAAATGTCAAAAATTCCTTGTGTTTATCAGCTTAGGTTGAAAATAGTGTGAAAGCCTCATGTTTTCCACCTTTCGATTCCATTTACCCTCCTTCAACCACTATAGATAAAGTCTTTTTCTTTATTTCTTATTTTCTTCTATGAACGGCTAAGCTATCTATTTGTAAAATAAGTCATCTTTAACTTTTTTGGTGTTTCTTAATTTTTTTACCGGAATAAATCACAGATTTGTATTCACTACTATGCTTACATCTGTCTTTATTCTGAAAGACAGTGTATGATTACTAAATCTATAGATGGGAACATAAATCACTATTTTTGACTTATAAGGCAGGTCTCATGGCTCACAAAAATATATCAGTTTCTAATATCATTTTGAAGGTGACATAAAAGCATGTGATCGCATTATTAATAAAAGAGAAATAATGAAATATACAATCGCCAACAAATAACTGTTTTTAAGAGAATTTAGAAGATTTACTGTTATACATATATGGTATTGATGGTATGATCCCTGGTTGTTTTTAATTGGGATAATGTTGTCAATATTTTACATGGATATTGCTGCCACCTGCTGGACATAATGTCAAGTTGCAAGGCATCATCATATAAGAGTTCTAGCTTTAATAAAAGGCACATCTGGAGGCAGCTCTGACTTCCCTTCTGGGTGAGAAGGGTGGGGTATAAATATAATGAATAAATAAATAACTAATAAAAGTTACTTTTAAAATAAATCAGTTACCTTTATAGTTCAAAATAGTTAAAGTAGCTGTAAAACATATTTTTAATCTATCAAAATTATTATTTCTTTAAAAAACCACAAAAAAACCCAACCCTAAATGCAGTGACCTGACTTGTGCTAGAAAATTCACTTTCTTCCCATCCATCAAGACATCATATGAATCCTTACAGAGCAAGAGGCAAAAACATAAGGTCATATCTCATAATAATTATAATTATAAAATAAATAATGTGCTCATCCCCAGTGTGGGTTGCCCAGTGTGGAACACATCTCACCATGCTAAAACAGTGGATGTAGCTCTTAATGAGACATGCCACATTATCACAGGATGTCTATGCCCTACACCACTGGAGAAATGATACTGTTTAGCCAAATTTGCACCACCTGACATCTGCCGAGAAGTAGCAGCCAATAATGAAAGGACCAAGGCATTGACATCTCTCGCCCATCCTCTTTTCAGATATCAGTCAGCATGCTAAACAATCAAGAAATTGTTTTCTAAGATCTACAGAGATTCTCACAGGAACACCTCAGCAAGCGAGAGTCCAAAAGTGGCAGGCTAAAACCCAGAACCTCAATCCATGGCTAATACCACATGAGAAACTCATTCCTGGGCACAACTTGGAAGGCACTGAATAGACTGCGCTCTGGTACCATGAGATGAAGAGCCAACCTTAACAAATGGGGCCACAAAGTGGGGTTCACAACATGCAACGGTAATCCATGCAACAGTCACCACTAGGCTGGACAACTGCAACGCTTTATATGCCTGCCTCCCAAAGTCAACCACTAAGAAGATCTGGATGGTCCAAAATGCAGCGGCCAGGCTTCTATTGGGTTCATCTATGAGGTCCCATATTACACCAATCCTGAAACAGCTGCATTGGTTATCAATAGGACAGCAGGTCTCTTACAAGTTTCTGATCCTGGCATTTAGAGCTCAAAATGGCCAAAGACCTTCATATCTTGGGGACCGCTTCATTCCGTTTTTCCATCAGTGGTTACCTCGTTCCGCCCAGGAAAATCTTCTACACACACCGGGCCCTAGGGAGGTATGCCTGAAAGTTACAAGGCTTAGAGCCTTTTCGACCTATGATCCAACTCTATGGAACTCTCTGCCGCCGTATGTTAGAGTAATGTCGGAGTTGCGATCTTTTTCAAAAGCACTTAAGACCTGGCTTTTTGGGTGTGCATTTAAGTAATCAGACAAGTTATCAAATAGTTACTGCTGTTTTAAAGTTCTATGTTTTAATGTTTTATATTGTGAAATGATATTTTAAACTGGAAGTCGCTTGGAGCACCTGGTGGTGAGCGACTAATCAAGAAATAAAGTGAAGTGAAGTGAGGTATGGAGAAGAGCAAACCACAGACCACCTACTACAATGCAACCAGAGTCCTGCCACATGAACAATGGAGGACCTTGTTACAGCAACACCAGAGGCACTCCAAGTGGCCAGCTACTGATCAAAGGACATTTAGAATAATGCCAAGTTTTTAAACTCTGTTTTGTTTGTTTGTTTGGTTTAAAAAACCCCATTACAACTGTACTCTCAGTTTGCTTCTGATATGATAAATAAATAAATAAATCCCTACTATATTGTATTCATACTATAATATAGATGTATCCTCATCTTTGGAAGAAGGAAATACCATAATTACAAGGAACTGGAGCTGTAAATTGTCACTTTATTTGACCTCATTCAGTAAAACCTTTCTCCTCACCACTGTGTGCTACAAACTGGTGAGGGTTAGGGACTTAGAGAAAACTGGTGCATTGTTACAAGTGGTTTTAGTACCTTTCTGTAATGATTAGTGTTGGAAAATGCAAAGAATAATTGGCATATATATCGACTGTCTAATTTGGCCGAGACCATCCCAATTAATCCTCTGCCACCCCACAATTTCAACAGCTTTTCAATTTCCCCATTTTCTCTCTCTCCTCAAGTTCCCTTTTGTCCTTGATTTCCTTCAATTGTGGAGTTCAAAATACAAGGGTAGCTTGATCTCAATTAAATGAACAGATGAGAGAGGAGAAGGTAATGCCTTGTGCTTCCCAGCAGCTTCACTCCTCATCAGTGATAGAAAGTTCCTGCCTGCAGCAGCAGGCTGCTACAGTTGAGAATTGACATCAATTAGCTATAGGAAATAAACTGTTATTATAGGAACTACAATAGAGATAGGAATGTTATCTAAACTTACAAGGCTAAGCTAGGCTAGAACAAGACTAAGGGCCCTTCCAGACAGGGCCTAAAATGCAGACCCTGTTGGACTTTTACCAGATGCATCCAAATGATGCCTTGAGTAAAAGAGGATTAATTCAGGACAAAGCAGTTAAAGCTTACTTTGTCCTTAATTAATTTGATACCTCATGAGATCAGTGCCTTCCTGAAAGACCCGGGTCTAATGGGATATTTATTATTATTATTTCCGGCATTTTACCCTTCTCAACCCCCGAGGAGGGACTCAGAGCAGCTTACAAAAAGGCACAATTCGATGCCCACACAGTAAAACACAATATAAAACCGCAGAAACATTCAACATTAAAATACATTAAAATACAGTTACATTAAGCATCATACGCATTCAATTAAGCTAAAAACCGTATTCCGTCCATAAAAAGCATTGGGCCCTGTGGGGACTGACTACTGGGTAGTCTCGTGACTACCTAGGGGTTGGTTACCACAGCCCATCTTGGTTCTTCAGGCCCCATAATCCCAGAGAACCAAGGAGGGAAGCCCCTAACCCCTCAAAAGTCCTTAAAATAAGAAAAAAACTTATTGGACCAGCATGATGTCTCTCTAGAGGCCTCCTGATACATAGAAATGATGCACCAGGAGGCTGAGGGGGAGAGGGAAAATCACTCCTCCCCGCACCTCTTACTGTGTCACTTCTACATGCCAGGAGACCTCCAGAGATGCATCATGGCAGCTCAGAAAGCTTTCCCTTGTTTTAAAGGCATTTTGAGGGGGTTCTTGAGGTGGCCCCATGCCATCACAGTAGTTCCTGTGATGGCATGGGGGCAGCTGCCCAGGAAAGGTGGGTTTTTTTTTGGGGGGGGGGGGCATTTCTGTTAAGCCTGGGAGCATCCTAAGTTAGTTTTACTTTTGGAGGAATCCAGGGGCAAAAAAGGAGATGGAGAGAAGGGGGAAAGGGGTGATCCATAAGAATATCAAGCTAAGGGCTTGTCTACCCTGGAGAAAAACCCAAATTGGACCAGAAGTTGCTCCTGGATGTCTTCATGATGCCCAGGGACTTCTGGCTCATAATGTGCGAAATGTTAGCAATACTCCAGTTTCAGTGAAGCTCTGGAGTAGCTCTGCACAATGAGGTTGGCGTGGACATCCAGACTGGTTCTAATTTTAACTGGGACCAGCTGTTCACATGGGCCAGTGAAACCATTCCTTTTCCCCAGTGCTCCATGGTGCTGAGAAACCAGGAAATAACATACATGGACTGTCATTTGTTATCGCAGCAGAAACCATGAACTCCTGACTATCTCCGGGCACTTTTGCTGATATTTTCCAGCAGCTTTTCAAATGTCCTAGTTTTTCTCTTCTCTTCCCAAATACGCCTTTTACCTTCACTTACTTCAGTTGCTGAGTTTAGAATACAAGAGTAGCTTGCACTCCGTTAAATGAATAGGTGAGAGAGGAGAGGCTCCTCATGAATGACAGATTGCTTGCATGCAGCAATTAGCTGTTGTGATTGAGAATGTACATCAACTGGTATCAGCAAAGGTGCCTTCCAGTGGCCAGGAATTCTCTGGAAATATGTTGTTGCTGCCAATGCAAAGAACAGCAAAGGTAAAGGGAACCATCTAGTAGAGCCGAACTGGATGGACAGTATGGACTCTGTTCTTCCCGCTGCTATGGTTTGGTAGCAGAGCATGTAAACATGTTAGCTGAATTTGAGGCCAGTCCAACACAGCAATGGCCCTGGATTTAGATGACCATGTTGATGGAATGTAAGATAGTTTTGGATAGGTGGATAATACATAAGGAGATTTTAGGTCACGGAAATACTCATTTAGTCCATCACTGTTGCTCTCTCTAAGACACATTTAACTCTCTAAACATTGAATGTTGTTGGATTTTTAAAATCTTTATACCTACATTTTCATATTGCTTGACCACATGTGTCCCAGTTTTTAATAATGAAATATTGGAGGGTATATGTTATATGAACTACTAGTAGTACTGACACTGGATATGTTGTGTCTCTGTGAAACTTTTGGCTTGTCCTGTTATGATTGCTGGCTAGGCTTAGTTTCATAAAAGAAAAGAGATACTATTTTGTGAGAATTTCTATTAAAATTATATTTTCTATGAAATGAAAACAAAAAACTTGTTAAATCTGATGCAACATGGCTGGTTCTAAATTTTAAGGCCTTACATGGTCAAGGGCCGGCATACCTAAGGGAACGCCTCTCTCTGTGTCAACCCTTGAGGTCGCCTCGATCAGACCTTCAGAATCTATTACAGGTCCCAGGTTCTAAGGATGCCCATTTGACATCAACCCAGCGTAGAGCTTTTTCGATGATCGCCCCATCACTTTGGAACACCCTCCCTCCTTACGTCAGAGCCACCCGTGATCTAAAAGACTTTCACACGGCTTGTAAAACGTGGCTGTTTGAGAGGGCGTTCGGCAGAGAACTGTTAGACTGTTAATTGTTTTTAGATGTTTTTAGATGCAAATTGTTTTTGGATGTTTTTAGATGTTAGGTACTTTAGATGTTTTAGATGTTTCAGGTTTTTAGCTGTGTGGGTTTTTTTTTACTGTAAATCGCCCAGAGCCATTTGGGATGGGCGATTAATAAATCCCTAAATAAATAAATAAATAAATAAATAAATAAATAAATAAATAAAACTTACACTTGTGTAAGCTTCATTAGTTTAATGGAATCATTGTATTTGGGACCAAGATTTGGATTTAAGCTTGCAGTGGGAAACAAATAGCCCTCCAAATATTCTTGAATGATAATTTCCAGAATTCTTTACTAATAGCTATACTGGCTAAGACTGCTGGGACTTTCAGTCTGGTGGGCTGCATTACTTCTACCATCAAGATCTTGCTTCTCACTCACGCATGACAGATGAGATCTCTTGAGAGGGTTAGTAGATGCTCACAATGCAGCCCTCAATTCAGCAGCTTTATGTACAAGTTCAGAAGCAGTGATTCCCTCTCACCATCCCTGCATGTAACTAGATTTCTCCAGTCAGTTATGTCCAAACAATAGTTACAGGATTGCACATTTGTAAAAAGCCTGTCTCACAGTGCAGTCTTAAGCCTTTTCCCTTATGAGTTCATAAATGACTGAAATAGCAATCCTATATACTGTATGTGTTTATCTCCAATAAATCTCTATCGAACTTTTGCTTATACTTGGATAGGATGTATCCTAATTTATTGTGCATGCTGATTTTGAAGATTCAATTAGTTCAAAACAGAAATTTTATGCCACCAAATTCAAAACACTAAAAAAATTCATATATTATAATCAAGAAGTCAGGATGCAATCAAATAATTTACTTTGGGATATAAGTAGACAGCAACTAGATGGATGCAGATCTTGGGAAAAATATTAATATCTGAAGTTTCTGTATAAAAAGGGATTCCATAACAATACACAACTTCTGTTCATCACTTGTTAATACTGTGGAATCACTTAATAAATGTATTCGCATGACAAAGATGCAGTGGTATTCTTCCATTGGTTTCTCATATCCTGTAGAAAAGGTCTGTTGCTTACAATGCTATGACTGTGAGATACAGAAATGTTATCTGTTTAAAAAGGCTTCACTGATATAGCATGATATGGCACAAACAGGCCCATTGATAACTTTTGGCTTCACTATGAAGGTGCAATTAAAACTTTATTGTACTTGGATCATTCAGTGTATGTAGCTGCATTTGCGCCCCCCCCCCATTACTAATACAATTGAGGTGAGCTTCTGGTTCAGTGTAATATAGGGGGAAATCTTATTGAGGTAAAGCATTATTGCTATATTTGAAACACTATTGGTAGAAACATTGACTGAGCAATCCCAGTATTTAAAGAACCATATTTTATGAAATAATATCATCCTAAGAAAATGTATGCATATTTTCTCTATTTTCATGTCAGGAGTGACTTGAGAAAATGCAAGTTGCTACTTTTGTGAGAAAATTGGCTGTTTGCAAGGATGTTTCTCATGGGATGCTCAGATTTTTTAAAAAAGTTTTATCATCCTTGTGGGAGGTTTCTCTCATGTCACCGCATGGAGAGCTGGGGCCGACAAAGGGAGCTCATCCACGCTCTCCCCAGATTCGAACTTCCGACCTGTCAGTTTTCAGTCCTGCCCTCTCAAGGGTTTAACCCATTGCATCATCGAGAGCTCCGATGTGCATATTCCTGAAACATAATGATACATTCCTGAAACATAATGATATAAGATAACTACTTGGTAGCCTATTTTAACTATGCCCTAATTTATAAGTTGAAGAACCATATCATTATTGAAATCTCCATTTTTAAATTTTAAAAATAGTCTGGTTCAAGAGTAATCAATGTGTTTATTTATCTTATATTCAGAATCCTTGAATGGGATTAATATATTTGCACATAAGTCAACTTATGTAAAGTAAAAAATGTACACAAATATTTGGGTTATAACTGACCCCATCAAGGTTTCTTTTTACACAAAAAGAAACCTTGATCATAGATATAATTGGAGTGTCTGAAATATTTTATCCCCCACTGCCTATTTGCTGGTAGAGTACATATTATCCCACCTGTCAACAGAAACAAAAATCCTTCAACAATACATGAATCCAATTGCTAGTTCCAAAAAAAGTAAACCCATTTGACTTGATATTCAGCAATTGATTCAATAGGTCTACTCTAGGGGTGTATCTACAGTTTAGATTAAATGTAATTTAATGCCACTTTAACTGCCATGGCTCATGCTATGGAATCATGGGAGCTGTCGCTTTACAGCATATTTTGCCTTCTCTGTTAAAGTATTCAGGTGCTTCACCAAACTACAACTTTCATGATTCCATAGCCATGGCAGTTAAAGTGGTGTCAAACTGCATGAATTCTACAGTGTAGATGCACCCTAGTGGGAACCAGTAATAGGATTTGGGCCAGAGGAATTATATCTTAACACAAAAATATTCAAGAAAAGCATTCTTGAAATTATAATAGAAATGCTGGAATTCAGTAGTTCTACAATCAGGAAATAAATGAGTAATATTTAATTGCTAATAGGCAAATATATGATTGGATACTCCTTTATCTGAAAGTGTGTCCCATTGGACTAAGCAAGATTCCATAAACGTGCATATTGTTGTATTTTTAAATGAATAAGACCATTGTGCAATTCAGAAGTTTCCATCATGAAGGAAACACAGGATTCCTTATTTTATGAAAATGTGTTTCCTCCTGACTAATATTCTGTTGGGGCCATATGTCTTGGCATGTTGGTGGGAGCATAAGTAGACAAGAAGCCATCATGCTTTGGAATATATCATAGTACAACCCTGTATAATGAGGCCCCTTCTGGAAAACAGCTGCAAATGGAGGCCTCATATATCAAGAGGATAATGACATACAACATTTCACTGGAGGTTCTTTGGAGACTATTTAAACAAAAATGTGGAATCAGAGGGACTAATTAAGAGGTAGTGGTCCCTTTTGGCAACCTGACCTCTAACTTCTTGAAAAAATACTTGTATTCTAATTATGAGAGAGAAGAAAATTGAAAAAGAAGCAATGGATGTGCTATGTTGGGTTATCTTCTGGCATAAAATGAAGAAGCAAGACATCACAATGGTGTAAAGTGAGGAGAGGGATGGAGTAGGAAAGACGGGAGATCCAATAATGGTAGCACAAAGCAAGGACGCTATGTCCCTAATTGATAAACAAACTATAAACAATAACAATTCCCCAAGTGGGGTTTACCGTCCGCGGCTATCCAAATTAAGAGTCCAAATCACTGTTGTATCATCCATAGAAATTTATAAATCCATCGGGTGCCTGGAAATGTAAACAATGTTTTTTTCGCAGGCACCCGATGAAAAAAACATTGTTTACGTTTCCAGGCACCCGATGGATTTATAAATCTCTATGGAAAATACAACAGTGCTTTGGACTCTGAATTTGGATAGCCGCGGACGGTAAACCCCACTTGGGGAATTGTTATTGTTTATAGTTTGTTTATCAACTAGGGACATAGGGTCCTTGCTTTGTGCTAGTATTCGGGCACTCCCCCGTGTTTAATTGTAGTAGATTCAATAATGGTACCAGCAGAATATAAGAAACAAGAGAGGGCTACTTTCCAAGGTCTGAAGTGAAACAAGAGGGAAAAGTAAATGTAAGGATCCGTCGATTAGAGCAAAGAGTGCTCTAATCTTAGAACCTTCCAACAGAAGTAATCCTGACCAGGTGTGGCCTTGAAGACGCACAGAGCTGGAAATGGGCCTTGAGCCACACCACACCAACGTGAGAAGCCCTGGCATGGTCATTGCTGACTCAGAAGGGATATGAGGAAATATCCACTGGACATTGTGTAACTGGGTCAAAGGGGATATGATGCAATCTCTGTTAGGTATTGCAAGCCAGGGGGATTGGTCTTTGGGATGATTGACAGGTGATGGGGGCGTGTTTTGTATATAAGTTAAGTTTGTTGCTGATAAAGCCAGTTCTGGCTTTATAGGTGCTGATACCTGGATTAAATCTTGTGAGATTGAATTGCTGCCTGCGCGTCATCTTTATGGATATCCGGTGTTCATTACAGAAGCCAGAACTGCAAAGAAACCTTTCGTGGAAGGCTTTCCACTGAGGGTGTGTGAGTGAGCTCTGCAGTGGAGAAAGATCCGAAGATGAGACCCTATTCAAGAGTGGAATGGGTGAGTCCCACTGACTTTTGGGGAGATGATGAGGAAGAAGAGTATCAGTGGGACTATTCCAGTGAAGACTGCGAAGGGGAATATGAGGAGGGCTTTAGAGAAACCCCTATTCCCTATGGAGGTGGCAGATGGGGATCTAGAAGAGAAGATGCCCCATTCCAAGCCTCTAAGAGCTCACAAGCTGCGACAGGAAGGAGTGGTGAGTGGTGGAGGGCTGTCGGTTGGAAGGGTCCTGTGAAGAGGGGTACGTCAGGGGTTGCCCTGGCCACATATTGGTACCCCAACAAGTCCTCAAGAGCTGCTGGAGGGGCGTGCAGAGAGTCTGGAGGCTCTGATGAAGATGGGACCGGACGAAAGCAACCAAGGCCCAAGAGCCAACACCGCCGTGGTGGAAGGAGTAGCCGGAACAAGCCTGCCAAAGCTAGTAGGTACCATGGTGATTCAAGAGGCCCGAGTGAGGTGGAGCAGCAGCAGGCTAGGAGGATCCTGCAAGGCTTGTTCCCTCACTGGGTGATGGAAGAATCCGTGGATGGTGCCCCTTCTTGGGAGAGGAAGGAGGAAAAGGGGCTCAGAGGAGCAGAATGCGCCCAGGGGGGCTATCGAGAGGCTGAGGGGCCTTGCTCGAAGAAGTGGGAACCAGAGAAGCTGTGCGGATGGACACGCCGGCTCAGGTGGATCCAGATGTATGTGGGACCAGGAAACTGCGCCAAAGGACAGGCCAGTTTCGGTGGCTGTCGAGGGACAGACCAGTGCCGGTGGACCCTGTTGTGGGTGAAAGGGCTGTGCAGAAGGAAGCCCAGTCCCCTTATTGGACCAAGGAAGAGGTGGTCCAGGAGTTACGAAGAGGCTTTTGCGAGCTGCAAAAGTTGAAGGAAGCCCTGCAAGATGGGCAGGAAGACGTGGGAGTGTTGCTGAGGAAAATGGAAGCTTTAGAGGAGAAAGTTCGGAGGTTTCAGGAACTTATGGTATGTTTCCCAGCAGAATGTTATGATGATGCTCCGGAGTGGGAGGAAGTCCAGCCGGAGGTGTGGAGCACGCGTGGAGCGGAAAGTGGGGTTAAAACCCTTGCAAAGACTGCCTTACCGAGTGAAATCGAGTGGGTGGTTGAAGATGCCTTGGAGGAAGACGCCTTTGCCCTGGTGGGAGAGGGCCGGTCGGCTGTCTTGGAACCGGAGCTTCCTGGAGGAGAAGTGGCAGAGGAGTGCCTGTCCTTCAATGTCCCTGCCTGCAGTGAAGAGAGAAGCGAGACTGTGTTGGCTGTGGAAGCCCTGGGAAGTTTGCTAGTTTGGGGAGTGATTTTGCTGTCCCTTGAAAGGGGAATGGAGGTTGCTGTGGAGAAGAAGCTCCTCTGTAATGGTTGTATTGCTGAAGTGGAGGAGGGTGCTTTTCCGGTGTAAATCAGTGGGCGTCTGAAGTCTTTGAAGTGTATTCTACAAGAGGAGAGGGGGAAGAGGCCCTTGTTCCAGTGAAGAATGGGGCTGTTGGAATAAGGAGTTGGAAAGATAAAGGTGGAATGCCTCCCCTCCTGAAAAGTGAAGTTGCTAAAGAGAAAGAAAGTGTGGAGGAGGCTTTTCAGACGGAGAAGGGGCCAGAAGACCCCTTCCTTCGAGGCCTCTCTGTCATGCTTGCTTGGTCTGCTGCTTTATGGTGCCTGTGGCTGGAAGAGGGGAGTGGGAATTCCCATCAAGTTTGGAGGCTCCCAGAAGAGCAAGTTGCCGTGGAGACAGGGCTGCAGCAAGATAAGCTTGGAATGCCAGCAGCTCAGGAAATGAAAGTGGGAGAAGAGTGCAGTTTTCCCGGTGGAGAAGGGGGTGAAGATTCCCATCCGAAAGCAGAGGTGCTTGCTTTGCAGACTGGTGGAGGTGGGAGTGAAAAGGTCCAGGAGTTGGTTGCACAAGCAGGAGCCGAAGGATTCCAGTTGAGAAGTCCCCTGTTGCTGGAAGCCTTTCCTTTGGAGAGAGAGAGAGAGTCGGCCGGAGATTGCCAGTACGAGCCAGTTGGTGAGGGGACGGGCGACGGAGCTGAGTTGGTGGTGAGAGAGGAGAACGATGTCGAGATCCTGTGTTCGAGAGAGTTGCTGTTTGGGGCCCATCTAGCCGGCGTGGAGGAAATGGGGCTGGCTAATTTTGTTCTGAATAAAACCCCAGAGATGCCCCTTGGGGTGCCCCTTGGTCTCTCGGGGAGGGAGTTTCTTTGGGCCAGAGCAAGATTTTTTGAAGAAGGTGATTGAATTGTGGGCGCAAACCTTTTTTGGATCGAAAGACGGACTTCGGAGCGAGTTTAACTTTGGGGATGAACTGTGGGCCAATGTCTCAGTAACCAGCATGTTAATTTTGATTTTGGGGAAAATCAGTAACTTAGTGGTAATGTGCTTTTTGTGGAAGTTGCTGTTATATGGGGGAAGTGTCTTTAGAGGGGCTGGAGCTGGGATGGTCTCAGGATTGAGATGTGGGGTTACTTGAAGAAATATACTATGTTTAGTTGGGGTTGGAGATAATGATGCTAAGGCTTAGCTTATGATTATTAATATGATCCTGTAGGGGGTTTTGTAGGAGTTGCATATATATATGTGAAATTGTATAAGATGCATTTTATTGTTAATGTGTTAGATGGGAAGGTATTCCAGATATGTGTGGGGGTTTACTGCATTGCTGTATAAATGTGTATTTGTCATGTTTAGTGGGTTTAGATATTGGGGTATTAACTTGTAGGGAGATGTATAAGTTATTCTAGTAAGTTGCATTGGTTAAATGTATGTTTACAGCTTGATCCATATAAATTGCAATTATTGTTAGAATTGCCTCTGTTTAGATAGGAATGATAGTTTTCCTATGTAGATAAGGTTGAGTTGATTGTACGCAGAAGGGTTTGTTCCTGCGTCTTGGGGTTTGGGGGTTGTAGTGATGTGATTTATAGTTTTCCTGCACCTCGTGGCTTGGTGCCAAGAGGGATAGATTGTTAGAGTGAAGGTTTGTCTCCTGACTTTAGAGGGTTTTCCCCTGTGTGAGAGTTGTGGTTTGGTTAGTGCCTCTTGCCACGCAGTAGAGGGAGTTGTAGTTTTCTGGGCATTTTTCCCCAAGTGAGGGGTGTAGTGGTTTGTCTAGAGGAATGTGTGCTGGGATGGTGTGTTGGAGTAAGAGGGTCGTGTGGATGTGTGTAATGGCTAGATAGCTTAGAGAGCTGTGTTTAGCCGCATGGGAGAATGGTATATGCCTTATGCCAAGATGTATTCTTTCGTATGATTGGCTGGACACAGTTGACATAGTCCTGTGTAATGGGTTCAGCTTATTAGTGAAGACTAGGTTGGTGTGGTATATGATGGATGGTGTAGTGGTTGGCTGTTCAGGGACTTGTAGTTTTGGTCGGTTTCTCGGGTGCTTTTTGCCAGGGTGGCAAGGATAGTGGGTTTCTTTTGTATTTGATTGTATAGGAGATTGTGGTTTGAGTGGTACCTCCTGCCAGAGCAGTTGAGGGGATGGTAGGTTTCCTAAGTGCCTTTTGCCAGGGTGGTAGGGATAGTGGAGTTGTGTGGATGCAGATTGTCTTAGGTTCCCAAGTGGAATGATTTGGTTGGAGGATTGGCTTCAGGGCTAGTTTAGTAGGGGATGATGTGATTTCCTGTTGAGTCTGCCAGGAGAGAGTTGGTTGAGAATTGTATGGGTTCAGGAGTAGATGTGTGCAGGATACCTGGACGCAGATGCTCATACCTGCGTTCCAGGGCCCGGTTTGTTGTTGAGTTGGAATTGGTGTATAGCCTAGTAGGATAGGTATGATTGTGTAGTTTGTGCCTGTGGCCTCCTGGTTTTGCAGTGGTAGGTTTTGGGAGTTATGGGGTTTGGAAGTTTGATTGTGTGGTTTTGATTTATATCCTAAGGATGCGCAGTTGATTTGTCCTTGCGCAATGTGGTGTTGGGATTTGTAGTGGTTAGTAGTTACAGGAGAGATATAGTTTGTGAGTTAGCCCTTCTGCTATGGCAGTGAAGGGAGGAAGTTGTTTAGATTTAGGTGTGGTAGCTGGAGATAGGATTTGGCCTTGAACAAGCTGGACATTTGTGAGAAGGGAGTGTCTGATTGTTTGAGAGTGACTGAGATTGCTGCCTGTTATGGAATGTATCACAGCTTTTGGTTAGAGTTAAAATGACATTTGGATGTTATGATTGAATAATATTCTTGGGTCCTTTTTCTCCCAGGGGGGAGGGAGGAGAGTATTTTGTAAGGATCCGTCGATTAGAGCAAAGAGTGCTCTAATCTTAGAACCTTCCAACAGAAGTAATCCTGACCAGGTGTGGCCTTGAAGACGCACAGAGCTGGAAATGGGCCTTGAGCCACACCACACCAACGTGAGAAGCCCTGGCATGGTCATTGCTGACTCAGAAGGGATATGAGGAAATATCCACTGGACATTGTGTAACTGGGTCAAAGGGGATATGATGCAATCTCTGTTAGGTATTGCAAGCCAGGGGGATTGGTCTTTGGGATGATTGACAGGTGATGGAGGCGTGTTTTGTATATAAGTTAAGTTTGTTGCTGATAAAGCCAGTTCTGGCTTTATAGGTGCTGATACCTGGATTAAATCTTGTGAGATTGAATTGCTGCCTGCGCGTCATCTTTATGGATATCCGGTGTTCATTACAGTAAAGTTGAAAATGTGAGTGATGGAAGTGGCAAAGAGAAAGTAGCAAGGGAAGGGCACATTGTAAGAACACATGGGTGCACTGCTAGATTATGAAGTGAGGCAAGGAATAGACTAGGAGAGAAGAGAAAATAATAGTGTAAGCAGATGAATGCAAGAAGCATGAGAGATGTACATTGATAGAGAACAAGGTAAAAATGGAGAGTGGGTTGTGGAAAGGAGAATGAGGCAACAGAGGGGAAAGGAGAAAAAAAGTTATCATTATTGAACTGTCATTAACAAGCAATAACTGAGTTCAGTCCATACTTCAGGAAATAAAGCCCAACTGCTCATTAGGGGGAAGGATATTAGAAGCAAAGATGAAGTACTTTGGCCACATATTGAGAAGACAGGAAAGTTTAGAGAAGACAATGATGCTGGGGAAAATGGAAGAGAAAAAGAAGAAGGGCCGACCAAGGGCAAGATGAATGGATGGTATCCTTAAAGTGACTGGCTTGACTCTGAAGGAACTGGGGGAAGCGACGGCTGACAGGGAGCTCTGGAGTGGGCTGGTCCATGAGGTCATGGAGAGTCGGAAGCGACTGAATGAATAAACAACAACAAACAATTGAATTTGAGCACAGACATTCTAGAATAGATGAACTGCTTGATATGTATATTGTGATGAAAAGTCAAAAAATCATCAGTTTTCTAGTTACAATAAAATATTTATATTGTACCTCTGAAGGATATCACAATTTCCCTTCTTCATTTTCTGCTGTTTGTCCTTATGATCTTTGCATCTTGTTCTATGAGTCAGGTGGCAGTCAGTCTCAGAGGTTCCCTGCAGTATTTTTATGGATCTGTAACATTTTTCACTCAGTGAAAACAATGATGGATAATAGCACTACTAATAATAGTGATCTGTTGAGTCAACCACTGCAATTATCTGTTACATTCCCTCTATCTCTTAACAACCATACTAGGTAGGTTTATTGAAAGGAAGTTGCAGCCCAAGACCACATGGTGAATTTTATTATTTACTCCAGCACCTTAAACATTACTCTATACTTATTTTCAGATTGACTGTTAACTGTAAAAATGACATGAAATATAAAATACGAGGGATATCTAGAAAGTAACGTTACAAAAAATTTTAATACAAAGAATGAATGAATGAATATATTTTAATAAAACTTACATGGATTATAGCATAGGTATTACATTATTTTTCCACATAATTGTTGTCGAGACCAACAGCTTTCAAGCCGCAGGTCGTTCCGCGAGTGAACAAGTCCCAACTTCAGCACGCACGCCTGTTCCCGGGTGGAAACCCACACATCCTTTCCCTTAGCCCCACTGGAGTCTGTCCAAAAGGTTACTTCTCTTTCTGACTTTCCCCCCATTTCTCCTGAATTTTTATTTTTTTTTCTCTCCTCCTGCTTCCCGGGCGCCTTAAGACTGCGAGGAGAGCTGCATCCAAGGGAAAGATGCGATAGCTCAAGCGGCAGGGCCAAGGCCGTTTGGGACGGGAGTCCCGGGTTCGGGACCCCCCAAAGGGAGGAAAGGAACTTATTTTTGCTTTCACATTTTTATCTTTATTCTCCTCTCTCCCCCTCTCTCCCCACTCTTGGGACATCTCTGAGCGCAGAAGGAAAAGTTTTGAGAAAGGAATTGGCCTATGAAGCAGGGGGCCACATCTGTTTGTGTTGGGCTGACATCAGGAAAAAAGGTTCATCTCTGTATCTGTGCATCTGTACAATATTGCCTCCATGTCTCCCTTGACCCCTTGTAACCCTTCCCTTCCCCTGCTTGCCCTTAGTTAAGAAAGACTGCCTTGAGGGTGTTTACTATGTTTGTCAAGAGGAAATGCGACTGAGCCCTGTTCCCAAAGCCTTTGTGGATCACCATATTCATATTGCATGCGGTTTCTGGTGGAGATCTTGTTATGGAAAAGCTAAGCTCTTGTCTTAAGCCCCACGCTTCATCAGTCCTGAGGCGGTTTAATGGTCGGATTTCTAGTCTAACTAAATTAGCCTCTGGAACTTGGACAATAAATGTTTGCTCTTCACAGCGGGTAACACACCTGGCCTCGGAAACCAAGGTGTGCCCCAAAATAAGTCCTTTTGTCACCAAAAGGGTCTGAGTGAATCACCAGGCCTTCTTCCTCTTCTCCCCATTCACATATGGATGGGACACATCAATCCAATGACTTCATCATCTCCAGGTGTTGCCCCAGGTCGTTACCTGGCCCGGACTCTTTGCTTTCATTCATATGCCAACCTGTCAGTGATCCCCGCCTAAGCCTTCCTTCCTGGAACTCCATATATGGCCACAGACCTCTGATTGGCCGAAGCCGGCAAATGGGAGCAAGCGCTGATAGGCTCCCTGGAACTGACCGGCTTCCCGCCCATCAGCTGGCCTCAACGTTCCAACCAATCACCAACGGAGCCGGCCTGGAAGAAGGCGGGCGGGAAATTCAATTGTTTTGACAGTTCTGTAACCTTTAAAAACCAATGTTTTGAATGTGTAAGCATGCGTTCTTTGCGGGAATCAGGGAATTGCGGTTCGTATCCTCTCAGCTGAGCAGAATAAACAATTTCGTGGCATCTACCTTGCAGTATTGGTGAGCATAATTGGATCTACGGGAGGCGGGTAGGCTACGAGGACCTAGTCGTTCCGGGCTCGCCAGGTTAATCGAACCCTCGCGGTCTCTGTCCCGTAGTCGGTCTGTGGGGCTTGCCCGGTTGCTCGACAACCGTTCGGGGTGATTGTACGGTTGTTCGACAACATAATCACAATTCAGTTCAATACATTTTCTTATCTGTGCAACAAGGTTTTTTTTTTGTTGCCTGTGCCATATACGTTTTCCTCCTCCCTTTTCAGCCAGTTTGTAACTCTGATTTTCACCTTGTCATTGTCAGAAAAGTGTTTTCCACCCAGGTGTTCCTTCAATTTAGTGAACAGATGATAGTCACTGGGTGCAAAATCGGGGCTGTGAGAGGGATGGCTTAAAACATCCCAACCAAATGAAGTAAACAACTCTTGTGTTGCATTATGGTGTGCGGATAACATTGTCATAAAGGAGACAGAAAGGATGAGGATGCTTATATGTAACCTTCACCACAATGCCCGTCAATTAGGTACTAATGACTGTCACTGCTCGTTCACTTCTGCTGGCTTCCTGCTACACGGCAGTCATACCAACTTCCTCCACAAAAATTCCCCACATGAGCTTCATGCCTTGTAACCTTACTTTCCAGATAACTCTCATATATTGAAAGAAAAACTGCAACAACTAAAGCGCCAATTTTTTGAAATTATTTTAAGGAATAATATGCAAAACTGATATCCAGATTTTAGAGAGTGACATATGACAACCCTATGATCAGGCCTCCAATAGAAAATATCACAGGCAGGTTTCCCTTTTTGCATCACCTCCCCTGTTGTTTATCTTCCATGTTCTCCCCTTTCTTACCAACTTCCTTTGACCAAAACATTATGACACGACAAACCCAAATAAAAGCCATGGGCTCAACAAAGAAACCCAGATGTAGTATTAAAGCTGCTAAGCCATAACCGTGCCACCCCTTGTTCCTTATACATTAAAGTAAGGTAGAAACAGGGTGTTTTTTTGTTTTTGTTTTGCATCATCTGTTAGAGCTAGCCCTTAGTTTCCCACTATTAAAATTGGGAAACAGTATGGAAAAAGCAGTTGCAGTTTTTAGCTGCAGTAGATAATCCAATGACATTATTCACTGAAAAGAAGTGCAAGATCAATGTTCTATTTAGTTTTGTTTAAATCAATATAAGGTTCTTAGGTGGGTTTGGGCAAGCTTAATAGTCAAGCAGCCAATCCCAGATGAGCTACCCAGACAGACTGCAAAGCCTGTGAAAAAGTTATCTGATAGTCCCATAAGATATACAATTCAGCTGTATTGCTACTATGGATTTGCTTTATAACCTGGTTCAATCCAGACTTTTGAAAAGAAACTCTCTTATTTTCAGGGTATGGTGGGTCAACACCCCCCCTTTCTAAGAACCAAAGGAACCTGCCAGGATGTGGGGAAGTCAGCTTCTACCAGTCCCAGTGCATCCACAGTTAAAAGGATGCATAAAACTAATAATCATTCCATTTATTTAAAATGTTGGAAATTACACAACAGATCCATACCTGCCTTTTCCTGAGGAGGTTTTTCTGAATGTAATTCCATATCCTATCCCATGCTGAGACTTCGGTGTAACTTTATAAGGCTCAGTATTTAACCACATGCAGCTTTTTAGTAACAATTGCAAATACTTTGTCTGGCTGGGTTATTCTAGTTGCTATTTCATTTGTCCTGTGGTGTGTGTAATTGACTAATAATGCCCATAATCTGCCTCTGTGATTAACTCATTTGAAGTGATAAAATATTCCTGATCAAATTATGCTAAAGGGAAAAAGGAAGTGCTTTTTGTCTCTTTATGAGGGTTTCCTGATTTCAGAGGTAACCGGGTGGATCTTTCTGCATTAAGCCCCAAATATTCTTGTATTAAAAATAAATGTGCTCTCAAAACAATATGGCTTAATTAACTAACAAAAATCAGCCAGTAAAATTTCTAATTTCAACTGATTAAAAAAGAAAACCAACTTCATAAAAAAGAAAAGAAAACAGATTTGCTATAGTAGGAACAGGGATGCAAATAGAAATAAAGTAGGTTTGTATCACATTTCCTCTAATTCGTTTATACTTTTTATTGAAAAAAGCATGTGTGGCTTTTATATATTACACAATCATATATGACATCTAGATATAATTTATAGGTTATCATTACAAGATTGTTCCTTTAATGGTCTCAACATTTATATAATAAATGAAATTTAATGGAAGATATGAATTGTATAAACTAGACTTTATGTATTTAACCTTGTTAGGTCTCCATCAGAGTTTAGTTGCTTCTCCTTTAGAAGTACAGTGAGGCAAGAAATCCACAGATGACTATGGTAGCTCATCCACAAAAATGGTTAACTCTCAAATGAAAGTTGCTTGCTTAACTTTATTCTCTCTTGTTCTTACTCCCTTCTTTCCCTCCTAGTCATGTCTAAAACTGAAATGAAGTTTGGGGCTTTAATAGCAGATCTGTTTGAACTAAAATAAATGATGGTTAGGTATCATAAATTGTATTCATGTGAATAAAAATTAACTATTGCATGGATCCATGTAATTACATTGCCCTCATAACTAGACTGTCATATTCTTAAGCTTATACCCAGTGTCTGAATTTTTAGCTCAACATAATCTCAAAATAATCTATCAGTTTATTGAAGAGTTGGCTGTAGAGATTTCTGTGTGTTCCATCAAAGTTGTGGTTCTGTATATGGAGAATACCTCTTCGTGAAACTTCTTAGTTTCGTCATTGAGATTTTCTTATTTATCCCTATTTCTCCTCTAACAAGTGACCTTGGATATGAGACTAATTCTATTTGTACAAGGTTTCTATCATGCTGTCTAATTCCATTGAGACATCTTAGAAAGTTACTTTAATTAGTTAAATAATTAGTACTTGTTATTCCTTACCATGTTTAGAAAATTTAAAAAGCCATGCATTGTGTTGTCACCCTTTGGAGTTAAAAAAAAATCAAATACTGATATTTTAGCGTCATGAAATGTGAAAAATTTCTTGAAAGCCTACAAATGTCCTTTAAAGGTAGCTTATAAAGATAACTAGACAAATATTACTTGTTATACCAATAGAGTAATTTCATTTCCAGTTGTTTTGGTACATTTGAAGAGTATCTTTGTTATGCCCTTGTTACTCCCAGATAATATTTGAATTTTAATTCATTACTTCCATTTGTATCAATGACTGAGTAGAGAGAGAGTAAGATTGTTTTTCAGATGACAAGACAGTGACTCTCCTTTTCTCCTTTGCTATAACTTTTGGTTTTTTTCTTGGCATTTTTTCTTGGAAAACTCTATTAAACAATTGAAGTAGCAAGCATAGGTTGGAAGAGATATTGCCTCTGCTTTCATGCTGAGCTAAGTGAAAATGCTTGCTGAGACTGAATGCCCAACAAGCAAACTGCCACACTAATGACACTTAAATGATAGCCAACATGAAAAGGCAGAAAAAGCTTCTTGGGGGAGTAAAAATACATATGAGGGATAAAAACTTCACATGGTTGATATTTTTAGATAATCCAATGACATCCTATGGATGGCCTGCTGCAGATGTGGGGAATTTATGGTCCTCAAAGTTGTTGACTTTAACTCCCACCAGTTCTAGTCAGCATAGGCAGTTATCAGGCATGATGGAAACTGTAGTTCAGAAACTTCCAAACTGTAATGGATTTCACTTCTCTGGCCTATAGCACATTGAGGAAAGCAAATTTGTGATAAGGAATGGACTGGTGTTAGTTGAAATGGCCATGAATAGTGAAAGGAGACTTGGACACAAACAATTCTGTGATAACAACACTTTTGGTAGGGCAAATTGAGGAGAATTTGGTTTAATCTATGACTATGTATTTGTTTGTTTGATTGATTTCAGTTTTACCTTTTATCTCAGACTTTGAGTCCAGGTTACTCACAATAAGATTAAGGACCTTTTCACATGGGGCTAAAATTAGCAACATGCACTGGTTTAGCCAAGGTCACCCATGGAGCCCATTGGCTTCCATCAAACGATGTCTGTATGGCTCTGTTGGTGAAGGACGGCAGAGATGGTGCATGCCACTGTCACGAAAACATGGAAGGCTTCCCATGTTACCATTGGAATCCATGGGGGGAAGCTTCACATTCCACATTCATTCCATGCTTCCCCCCATGTGATTGCCCTCAGCTGTGGGGATATGTGGGGCATGGAGCGTTGGGTTCCCCATGTCCCCAGATGAAGCAGAGCTACTTTGGTGGCTGTGTGACAAGATCATATAAGCAGGTATAGATAAAACTGAAAAAAGTTATAACAGTTAAATAAGTTATATTAAAACACGGTTGTATATGAAGTCAATTCAAATGTACAGCACTACTGCATTAAATTCCTTTTTCTTGGGAGCAATTCAAGTGCCAGAGAGGACTAGAATAACAACAATAATTTCCCACTCAAGGAAAGATAATAGGAAAGAGGACTGCTTCACTGTCTTCTGAAAGAGAAGTTGACAGACTAAAGGCTGTCACTAAGAATACTCTCTTATGTCACCATGAATTTTGAAGATAACAAAATCTTCCCCCAAGTTTCAGAACCTAGACAGAGATGTATGAAATGTGGCTTTTCAGAATCCAAGTTGATTAAGACTTTATAGATGATAAAGAATATTCTGAAGAGAAATTCCAGAATTGCTTAGAGAAAAACCAGCAACCATTAAAACTTTTGTAACAAAACAGGTTTCCTCCTCCTGTAATCAGCCCTGATATGTCCAAAGACTTTTGGACAAGTGAAAATTTGTGTACACTTTTAGAAAACAACCCTGTAGATAATGTGTTACAGTATTCCAGATGAGATATCACTGTAGTCAAATAAGACATTTCCAGGAATGGATGTAGTTCTACCTCCTGCAGAAGTCTGTGCAGGGATGAATCCAGAGGTATTCCTGCCCCCCCCCCCCAAAACCCCTTGCGAAGCTATGTCTTCAGATAGAATGTCACATAGTGAACTGTTATTTCCTTATCAGCTTCAATCCACCAGGAGCACCCCTGCATGAAATCTCAATTTGTTTGCCCTCTTCCAGTGTACTGTATTACTGATAGAATAGACTAAGCAAGTTGCTGATAGAAAGACTTGTAGAGACAGTTTGGTGTTCTGTACTTAGAAATCACTGAGGCTGAAATCTTCAAAAGTTCTGTTCTGAATGAATGGAGAATTTATGCTACATTCTATAAATTGTCGCTCAGGCTAATATGATTGCCATGAAACTTTCAGGGTGAGATTCAAAGTTCTACCCAAACCATTAACTGTGTGACCCCATTATGATGGAAACACAATGTTATGACACAAGAATTACTACCCTAATTGGCACTGCATTTTACAGGGCTTAATACTGACTCTATGAATTCATTGTTCCTTTACCAGTTATGTGACAAGTCCTATGATGAATAGATTTGTTATTCGGAATTGTCAGATACAACTCTGTTTAATTTAATGGCTGTTTAACATGCTAGCTTAACGGAAGCACAAAAAGGGTTAGTTCAACAATATCCTCTGGAAAAACAAAGCAGTGTCTGAAAAAGTCTCAGAAGGAGAAAGAGACTGATAAATATTCATACTTCTGTACATTTACTGATAAGAAAAATATGCACGTTTATTTTCATCCACATGCATCTTATCCATTGGCAACAAATATTGCCAGTTAAAATTTAGCAGTTATTGTCCCACACAATAAATATATTTATATAGCAAAGTATTAACTTCTTTGTATGGTTCTTAGGTCCTCTTAGGAGATGGCACAGAGGAGTAAAGCTCTTTAGCAAATGTTTCTTTTGCATGGCAGAATAAGCAAATATTTAAATAAATTTGCCTGACACTGGGAAATTGTGAATGCATATGCAAAGGTTTAGGGTTCATATGTGGCTTTTATTTAACCCAGTGCTACTATGGTTCAAACTCAGAAATTTCCAGGTTGAACTGTAGATGACATGCTGATGTAGTAAGTTCTCATTCTACAAATATGTGTGTGCATGTGTGTGATTAACTTGGATATATAGTAAAACAATGGGCAAACCAAGCAAGGCAAAAAATATGGAGTTGAAAAATTAAGTCCTCATTCAATAATGCTTTACCCACTCCTACACCTTTTAGTAGCACATAACTGAGAACTCCAAATATTGTTTGGCTTCAGGCTTTAGGACCAGAAAAGGTAACAAATGTTGCATTGCAACAATGTCTGGAAGGTTGCACATTCCTATGCTAGTGTTTTTCTCAGGCTTACCTCTTCCTTGTCTGTAGTAAATCCAGAACCATGCAATATAGACTCAGTTGAACATTGTACACTGGGTTTTGTCTGTAGTAACTATTTACTGTGAAAAAATCTGTGCTCCATTGTTTTAAACTGAGTTATCAATTTTTTAAAGGTGCATTGAAAAAGCTAATCATTGCTTTACATATGCTATGGCCAGAGCTGGTAATTTCCATGTCATTGGGGTGATATATCCAATCTGGGGTTTAATCTGAAAATTAAATGAGATATCCAAGAGCTGTGTCTGCTTTCTGATGTTGGGTTCAGCACTTTGAATAGCTTCTTAAAGTCCAGAATAAAACAAAGAAGGGGTTGAACTCCCCAATGATATGGGTGCCAACTGCTGAATAATTGACTCCAACTGCTGAATAATGTAATGGTAGGTTGTTTAGTAGAAGGGAGCCAATTCAGATTGTGACATCAATGTGTGTTGGTGGTATTTTCAGAGTTTTAAAGAACAATTTGCTGCCAGCTATAGTCATAATCTGGATAATTTATCTCACAAGTTCAATTTAAATTACCCCCCCCCCCCCGGCTTCCCCACAGATTCACCACACTGCCTCATAAATCTGTTGCCCGGCTTCAATATGATTTTTTAAAATGTTAGGAGAGACTTGAGAAACTGCAAGTTGCTTCTGGTGTGAGAGAATTGGCTGTCTACAAGGACATTGCCCAGGGGATGCCCAGATGTTTTGATGTTTTACCATCCTTGTGGGAAGTTTCTCTCATGTCCTCACATAGGGAGCTGGAGCTATCAGAGGGAGCTCAACCCACTATCCCTGGATTTGAACCACTGACCAGTTGGTCAGCAGTCCTGCTGGCACAACGGTTTAACCCACTATTCCACTGAGGGCTCCCTCAGTGTGATGAGGCCCAAAGACAAAGTGCTCATGAGCCATAGACAAAGTGCTCATGAGCATGTGTGGTAATTCTTCTCTAAGAGCTATATGACTGTTACATAGTCAGATAATGTTTTCAGAGAATGTTTGCTGTTATGAGGATGTTCTTAGGGTCTGGTACTGTACCCATGTTTTCAAATTAAATGGCATGGGCACATCCAAGGCACGCCGTCGCCCAGCGCTGCTAGGAGTAATCCGGAGATGCTTCCTTGGGCCCCCGGACGCCAACTCCTAGCAGTGCTGGGCGATGGCGTGCCTTGGATGTGCTCCCAGAGGCATGCTGGGAGTAGTAGGAGTCAGGGAACTATTGCTCCCAGCATGCCTCTGGGAACACATCCAAGGCATGCCGTCACTGAGCACTGGTAGGAGTCATCTGGAGATGCTTCCTTGGGCCTAGGCAAACCCAGTGGCCTTCGGAGGAGGTAAGTGGTGAGGGCAAGGAGATCCTTGAACAGAGAGCGGCGGGGGCTGCAGGGGCATAGTTTTGGAAGGGGGTAGTCTTAAATACCGAGTATATCTCTAACTCTGTATTATATCTTTAAAAGTTGGGTGTCATCTTATACCCCCAGTCATCTTGTATTCCGGAATATATGGTAGATGAAAATGTGTTAAGGAATAAACAATATTTATGCTTGATGATTCGTACTGTGCCCTTGAATGAAACAGTCAGGATGTGTATGGGATGTTCTTAGCCAGATCAGAATTACAGTGTGACAAGAGATGGGATATTACCCTTTCTTTTTTGCTGTGATCCTCATCAAACCCTCTGCACGCATGCACACACACACACACACACACAATATTTACAATCCTATTCACAATTAAAGAAAAGCTCCCATTGGCTATTTGCAAATAAAAATCAGCAACACAAGGAGAAAGAAAATGATATGACAAATCTCAAGTCTAGTTTAGCTCTAAATCTTCAAAATAAATATTCATTATAACAAGGAGCAGATTACTTTCAGTATGTGATTTTATAATTCAGAATGTCTAGCACGGTATCATGCTTATTTTATGCTAGCTTCTGTCACAGTTGCTATAATGTCTGATGCTCAGAGGCAAATTTTAATTCTTGTCTCCCCTCCCCTCAGAAATGTTTCTTTTTTCTTAAGTGATGATTACAACCCTAGTGGAGACTCTGCTCTGGAAAAAATGTTGTTGGGACTAAAGATAATGAAGAAGAAATAGCCTAGAGTTAAGGAATTATATGAAAGGTCAGAGCTTTATAAACCACAAATCACTAGGTAGAAAAGTATTTTTGTAGTGGTCCAAAAACAGCCTTTAGTAAAAATAGCACGCCTTGATGTTTGCTGTTTTAGATTGCTTCTTTTCCTTTTCCAGTTTTATAGATATTTTTTCTTTTATAACTTATTTAGAAGTATCCAGTCCACAACAGAAAGAAGCAGGGATGAACAAGTACAAGTGAATGCTTAAATACAAACATTAGGATTCTTTTACATTGAATCTACCCCATATATCTTTTTGTGAATGGATAAATGAACCTTTTTGTTTTACTTTTATTTCATACAATTTCTTGAATCATAAGCTTTGCCCACATATTTACTCATGATACTGTTGAAAGTGCTATCCTGGGTGTAATACCTAGAAAATGCACATCAATTAAGCTACAATGGTTATTTTTTGTACTTATAGAATAGTTGATCTGGCCAAAAAATCAACTTTGGGAACACAGAACAAAAGAAAAAGAAAACAATGGGATCACTCGCTTACTTATTTGTTGAACTCATGAAGGTGGCAAACTGGCATGGAAACAGCTGATGATTGTAATCAACAAAGTCATGTATTACTTGTTTCTAGTGCACCACTTTCCTGTGACAAACCCACTTCTCTTTATTGACAGGAAGAACTGATCAATAGCCCTTTACTCTTACCCCAGCCACAAAAATGACATCAGGGGATGTGATTATCCTGCTCTCTTCTCTTACCATTCCCTCTCCCAGTAATTAAAGCTTGGTCAAATTGAGAAGTTCCTCGAGACCACACAGTGACAAAGCATGGCTGTTTTTCAGCCACTGGAGGCATGCAATGCCAGGGATGATGGTCTTGGAAAATTGCTGGGATCAATGATTGAACAAATGTCATGGGAGGGAAGCTTTGTATGATAGTTCATGGTCTTTGTGTCCTCTACACAACGGCAAGAAGAAAAAAATGACTGAAGCAGATACATGCTACAAGTATAGCTCTAAAACAAACTGAACATCCAGGGAAGGAAATCATGCAGTGAGCTACCAACTGAGAAGTTATTTTCAATGCTTTGTGACAGAAATACTAAAAAGAAAATGAAGTGAGGTTATAGGATAGTTGAAAAAAGAAATGGTTTCAGCCAATGTCTTCTCCTGTTCAAGGGTTCCAAGGTAATTGGAGAAGGTAATTCTCATACTATCTGATACATTGGAGTAAGGCATCACAGACCAGGGCTGTGCCTACCATGAGACAGGACATGATAATCAGGTCAGGCATGGGTATTCCTGCTGATTCCCAGTCTGTTTCTATCTCTTTGAGAGCAGAGCTCAGTATAGCACAAAAGCTGACCTGGCTTTCTTAAACTAACATAATACCAAAGGCATGGTGCATGACACAATTTCACTGTAGTAAGTTTGAAATGTATGTATATGGAATAAAGAAGTGGTGTCCTCTTGTCCTAGTCCTCTGACAGTCAAAAGCATCAGGGAGCTTCCTGTAATTGATGACTAATTATTTAGTGGTGAATAATGTACAAAAACATTTTGAACATAAAGTGTACATAATCTAAACTGGAAATCAGTGTTCCTGTTAGTTATCTTGGTCCATTCAGTGGCTTTTTATACTATTAACTGTTACTCCTATCAACAATGGTACCAGTTGAGTCTCAAAAAGTAGAACGTTTTACAACTGGAATACTTTTGCTCATGTCCTCATACTTCTGTTGTCCCACTAGTGAATAACAAGGAAAGGCTCTACCTTCCTGAGCAAGCATAGGTGCAGAGAAGAGCTCTTGAACTACTGAAATCTCAAACTGTTTAATGCTCTTGCCAAAATTGAATGGAAACATGTTGGCCAGTGCAACTCCTTTAGGACAAGTGTTATATGGCTCAGCAGTTTAGCTGTTGCATTTTGGACTAGTTGATGTTTCTGAAGTTTTTCAAGAGCGCATCCACACAGAGGACATTGCATAATTCAAACTGGGAAGTCACCTGTTCTGGAATAATGGTCCTGATACTGGTTGGGTTTCTTGGCTCATCGACTTCGAGGCAGGGCAGTAGATTCCTGGATTCAGAACCACAGAGATGTTAAGCCTATATACAATCTACAATAAGCGTTATGGTCCTGGACTGGTTGTGTATCTTGCTGATATGTTGTTGTTTAAGTGGTGCTGATACTGCTGGGGAAAAAATGAAAATACTGCAAACTCACAATACATTTGCCCCACTTAGAGCAGCAATTAGACCCTTCTATGTATACACTAAGTTGACATGCATCACTTTAAGCTCAATTACAGCTAAATTACTTCTATTGATATGCCTGTTACACTTCAAAAAACTTCAAGAAGGTTAAGCAGACAGGAAAATTTGCTTTTGCAGAAACCATTTTGGCTTTTCTTGTCCTTTTATATGTTTGATAGTTTTACCTTTAATAATTTTTGCCACTTAACTAGAACAGTTATTAGCACATCTGGTTTATAATTTTCTAGGTCTCCAGAGATCTAGGAGAACCTAGTCTTTAACTGGTCAGCTAAGAGCTTATCAAATATTTCTATTTCAACTTCTGGGGTTTCAGGTTTGATAACTTTGAGAACTGGATGCCATTTGGATCCAGTGATTTGTTTGTTTTTGCAATCTGTCAATATAGTCTAGATTAGAACTATTCTTATCACCATTGTTTGCCTTAGTTCCTCTGGAAATGAAGGTGTCTTACCCTTCATTTTTTGCAATGTGATGAGCTGCTTTAGATGTTCCCTAAGACAAGGTACCTTCTGTCCAATTATGTTTCACAGCACATCCTGAAACTTTTATGGAATAGTTAAAAATCATAACATAGTTCAAATAACATTACTTAGTTATATCGGAGAAACACACATATATTTTTAAAAAGCAGAACTATTTGCACTGTATGTAGCTGTTCAATTATTTAACCACTATGTTACTATGTTGAAAATACATTTTATATGCTAGAAGATAGACTTCGTCAATTAGATTTCATCTTTTTTCTCCCTCTCCCATTTAATTTCCAAAGGGTACCTGATATAAACTGAATTGTGTGAAACAAACAAAGAACTATGCCAAGTTATATCCATTGGAGAGAACAGATAAATCTTTGCCCTCAGCCTCTTGACATTATCTCACTTCTATATAAACAAATTTGCAATTTTAGAAATTTCCCCTAGGAGACCTTAGCAAATTCTGTCTCCTGGCTTCAAAGAGTGTCAAAAGCAACATCTTTTGCCTAATGAATGGTAATTTAGAGGCCCATACTGTCCTAGAAACTATGAAAGCAAGTTTATACTTTGAAATATTTAAGATAAAATTAGTTAAGTCCTTTCAGAGGAATGACTCTGGACTGTTTATGGACAATAGCTATGTCTTTGTGTGATATGTGCTCTGTTTTATACTGTTTTTATCAGTGGCATTGGATTGCTGCCAACACTGTGAACCATCCTGAGTCCCCTTCAGAGTTGAGAAGGCTGGTATACAACCACAAATAAATAAATATATTCCTGATTGTGGTAGTAGTAAGAGTGTGTAACAGAGCTGAAGACAGCAAAAATTACCCCACATGTCACTTTGTCCAAAAAAAACCCCAGGCCCCTGTGGATCAGCAAGTGAAACTTACAGACAGAGTGGAGAGAGGTATGAATATGACACATTTGTATGGGCATACACATTTCTTCAAAGGAAAATATTATTGGTCAACCATGTCCCTTTCAAATTGCCTGTACCTTTATTCAGTATAGGGTTGCTGGTCACTTACTATATTTTTACTTTTCATCTATTTTCAAAAAATCCAAAAGTGGCAGGCTAAAACCCAGAACCTCAATCAATGGCTGATACCAAATGAGAGACTCCCTCCTGGGCACACAGAAAACTGGGTGACTTGGAAGGCGCTGAACAGACTGCGTTCTGGCATTACAAGATGCAGAGCCAACCCACGACATGCAAGTGTGGAGAAGAGCAAACCACAGTCCACCTATTACAATGCAGTCTGAGCCCCGCCACATGCAAAATGGAGGGCCTTCTTATAGCAACACCAGAGACACTCCAAGTGGCCAGCTACTGGTCAAAGGACATTTAATAGAATGCCAAGTTTTCAAATTTTGTGAGGTTTTTTTTGTTTTAAATACAATACAAATGTTTGGTTCGCTCCTGATACGATAAATAAATCTATTTTGTAATTTTGCCTACTTAGTACATGAATGCTACAACATGTCTGTCATCCTCATCTGGATAACTGTGTGGACACCAGAGAGACAGCTTTAAGCAAGCACAACTTGTGACCTTGCCCAACATCATCCCTGCGCTTTATCTAGAGGCATAAATCTCAACTTGCAGCCAGCTACCATTTGCTGGCCTTGTGAAGTGTAACCAAATGTAAAATAGCCTTATCTCTGCTCTTTTAATGACAGGGCTTTTATCATGGAATTTAAATATTAAATACGTAACAATCTAAAGTGAAATAATGTAAGTAGAAAAAAAACCTAGATACTAAAGATAATTCTTTATAAGAAGGCACTTTTACCAGGAAAAAAAATGACTGGTTTTGTTCCATTATTTCAACATGTACTGAAAATAATAAATCATTTTCTGATGCTAATAAGTCAGTTTCCTTCCAACAATATATTGACTAGGGACTCTGAAGAACTGAGTCTCATCTGCACCTCTGACTTTTCTTTGTGTAATTTAGGATCTGGCACGTAACCATGTATCAGAAGGTTTATATTATTTTCAAGCTTAGTTCATATATCATTCAGCCTATGTTTTGAATCTCAACATCTTTGGGTTACATTTATACTGCTTGAACTGCCTCCTGCTGGCACACACTTACAAGTGTAAAATCATAAGACTTTTGCAATTAAACTTTCAGAAAATACATTCTTTTTCCTATTAAATTATGACTTTAATTTCAAAATGGATTTATAATTTCAAAATGGATTTATAATTTTAACTGACAGCAAGACCTTTAAATCTGCAAATCATTTTTTTTTAAAAGCTAGAAATACAACCAGATATACATCTAGGAGAGATGGTATAGGAATCAAGTGAAATTAGGCATACTGTATAGATTCTTTAATTGACAAATAATGTTTCTGTTGTTTCACCTGAGCAGAGAGCTTTACTTGCTCATCTGGAATTAGCACCAAGTATAAAACAATAAAATCACAAAAGAATGTTTTGGCAAGCAATGAGGCTTGTCGTCTGATTTCCAGTAAAGATTTGAGATGAAACAGTGTGTGATCACTTAATCTTGTTAAATGTAGCACAAAACATTAAATGTATTAGAGCGTGTATTTAAATGATAACAAACCCTGCTGCTAGAGCTAATAGGAAACAGCTCTTTGCCCAGCTCACCTGAACCCCTGAAAAGCTCTTTATTTTTGACTTCTTGCAGTTGACCAACAGTGTGCTTTAAGATGTCTTCTTTAATACTTTTATAAAAATATATTTAGGCAATGACCTCTTAATTTTTTTAAGCAGGTCTTGCATGAGAGTATTGCTGTGCATTACAATAACTCCTGCTTGTATTGAGCACATAATGTCTATATTGGTATATTGATTTAAATCCCACAGAGCTATATTTCTACAAGGCTGAAGATAAATGCCATAATTTGTAAATGAGGCAAATTTGCTGTGGGAGGGAAATAAGGTAAAGAGCATTATATAAAAAGAAGTATAATTGTTCAGCTACATGTACTATTTGCTGGTGTAATTAACTGGTATACAATTTAATAAAATTTGCATTTGTCTTGTGGAAAAAAGAGTATTACATTGTATAGTTATGAAATGAACATTCTGCAGTCAGAGACATATCAAGGCTTCTTTCCTCCCATGCAGTCAGAATGTGTTTGGTGGTAGTTTACTCATGAAATAACAGAAATAGATAGTTTAGGGCTAGAATCTAAGGGCCCTTCCACGGAGGCCCCAAACCCATGATAGGTTTCGGATTAACCTGAGGAGTCCAAACAACTGGGATTTCCCTATTTATTCTGGATTTTGAAAAACACCCCAAAAGGCCTTATTGTAAGGTCTGGATCTTTTCAGGTGCTGGGCCTGTGGGGATTGACTTTCGGGACCACCTTCCATGATCCAGGGGGCCAATCCCCATTGACATTGTGGTTTTTCGGCCTTTAAAAGCCCAAAGGAGTGTGATGGTGCCCTATTCTCCCTTCCTAGCCTCTGGTTTCCCTCTGGAGGGGCCCGGCTGAAACCTAAGACCCTTCAGTGAAAGCATCTGGTGTGTCAAATGGATGTGTTGGGAGCTTTGGAGAGGAGAGGGGTGATTTCCACCTCCCCTTTCCAAAGCTCACGAGGCATCATTTTGATACATCGGATGCTTTCACCAAGGGGCCCAAAAATGCAGCCAGGCACCTCCTGTAAGTTTACATGGGAATCGGGGGACTGAGGGCTGGGTTGGCCTCTGGCTGACCTGAGAGGGTATGTAGTCATCTGGGATTTTGGCCCAATGAATGGCCTAAATTGCAAAAGGAACCAGGATTTTAGTTTATCTGAAAGGGCCCTAATAGAGGCATTATACCCATAAAACTTCCGTTACATGAGGATTTAGACTTTTCAAAACTGCATGCAAGAAGATATCAATTACTTCTTTACTGAAGTAGTACTACTGCTGACTGGTAGTACTGAAAAGCCCTACTTAAACACATTCTCCCCCTTTTCTTATGTCTCCTCTTTCTCAGCCTACCTTATAGAGATATTCAGCTTGTGGTTCCTTTCTGGCTCATCTGGCACCTTCTTTTCCCCCAAGGCTGACTTACCAGGAGTGTGAGAAGAAGAAAGCCTTGCAGTGTGTAACTAACTACCATGAAATCAGAAAAAATAGAAAGAACCATCTTCTTTGGTTCCCTACAGTGCATTTCTGTCTTCTGGGATGGCAGTAATCCCATGTCCTTTCCCCATCTTTCCCCATGTCTATCTGACTTCTCTCTAGCTTCAGTCATTGGGAATCAGGTAGTACCTGACTCCTGAAAACAGAGTATTTCCTCTGTTTCCCTGCACTGTTGCATCAGACAGAAACTTGCGTCATGTGATGAGCTCCATGGGTTTTGTTTTGGCAGCATAGAGAAACAGAGAGAAGATGGAGAGAAACTGTGTGGGATAGAGTAAAAAAAAGAATGTCTTTATAGGAATCGGTACAAGTACAATGTAGAGCTTTCTGCATTGGGTCCTTGATATCTGCTGGAGTTTGCTTCCAGAGCTCTAACTGGATAATAAAATCTGTGTATAATGGTATACTAAAATGGTGTCCCTTATACAAAATGGTGAACTACTCAAATGAGGAGAGAACTTTAAGCTCTATGGATGCAATTACACTGTAGAATTAATACAGTTTGACACCACTATAACTGCAATGACTTAATGCTGGGCAGTTTTACAAGTTCTTTAACTGTCTGTGCCAATTAGCAGTGGTTCCTCACCAAACTACAAATACCATGACTCAATCAGAATGAGCCACAACAGTTATTGTGATGCATTAAATCTATGGTGTAGAACCAGCCTAAGGGAGATGCTGTAATAGAGTATGCCTACATTTCACCATAGTTTTTGTTATGCAACACAATTAAGGTTAGTTCTTTGGATTTTTTTTTTAAAAAAACTGGTTGGTACAGAGGGCCAATTTTTATACAGGTCATTCAAGTACCCAGATAACCAATCTACTTTGTAGAGCCAAACATACATTTCTGATCACATATTTTAAGGAAACATTTGGGTCCATCAGACAAGTAGAGTACATCTTGTCTCAGTTGTCCCCATGTCAACTGAAAATCTCAACTGCTTACCATATCTATCCATGGCAATCTTCCAAAACCATATCAACTCTAGCCTCACCCAAGTAACAAGCTAGGCTTATGCCTTGTCACAAATGTCTTTGCAGACATTTAGCACAATCAGTTCATTTCTTAAATACGTCTTAAACCTTTTGATGGATTATGCTTTGGATTTGCAAGTTAATGCAACAGGGCAACCTTACAGTGAAATGTTTTGTACCTTTCATGTTAGGCAAGTAATTAGTTGCACTTTAGTTCATTACTTCATGGGCAATAAATTGCTTCATGGAAAAGAGCATGAATATATTTGGCACCTTCAATAAATTTATTAAAATTTTGTCTCTTGCAGATATTTAGTAAAGAAAGAGCTCTCCTTGTTTCAAGGGCAAAGTACAAATTGAGACATGAAATAAGAATAGTGTAATATTTTCAGTTAATGTGGCATAAGTCTAAGGTTCTTGAATGCCTCCACCATATTACTCTTTGGTTTTTGATAAATAATGCATGGTGAGACTATGGGCTATGACATTTCAGCCCAGGGTTCAAAGCTTGCTTAGTAATGGAAACCCTCTGGGTGACCTTGAGCAAGTTTCATTCTCTCATTCTCATAAAAAAAACTGCCTCCCATTGAACAAATCTTGCCAAGAAAGGGCTGTGTATGGTTTATCTTAGGACCAGTAGAGGTAATTAAGTCATTTGTAGAAGCAACAGAGGAATAGGAAGACTTGCCCAAAATTTGTCTGGAAGCAAAAGTGAATGCTAATAAAAAAAATTCTCCAAATTTATTTCAGTTACATTATGATGATTACAAAACCTAGGTAGCAGTTAAATTCACTCACATGGAAATCTTGGAAATTTCTTTAATATTAGGTTATTATTATACAGCAAAGTTACAACTGAAGAAAACGCAAACAACAACTCAGTTTCAATCCCCCAAACCCCACCCCCTCAGCTACCAAAAATTCCTCCATCCAGACTCCATGTCTTCCCATGTGAGCTGGTTCATGTTATCAGGCTCCTTCCTGCTCAAGGCTCCATATGTTTTTGTTCTGTGACCTTGGCTATAAAACTAATGGCATGGAGGTGTTCTGGTGTCTCAAACATACGAGATACTGATCCATGATGTACATACTTCTGATAATGTGAAAACATCATAGATGGTGTCTTTTTACAACCTTGTTACACAGCCGCTGGAATTGGCACATAGTGTTGGTGAGGGGCGTCGCCTCAGACCCACCATTGCCCGACTTCTGATTAAGGTGATCCCATTTCAGGGGGGGGGTCAATTGCATGGCTTCCCCATTGCTTCCTATGGCAACACAGGAAAATGTTCTACTTAGTGCTCTTACATTTGCTCCATGTGCATTCCTTTGGTAACTTTACCTGTTTCTAGGATGTTTAAACTGTATTTTTAAATATTAAATTGAAATTTAAAGTTACTGTGATGCTCAGAATTTGGGGACTGAGAGAAAATTTCATGGGGTGGAGGAATTCTTATGGGGTAGACTGTGGCACCCCAGCCTCCATTCCAGCCTGGGGGGCGGGGCCAGGCCCCGGGGGTGCCAATTGCCCTGGATCAAGATGGAAACAGTGAGGAGCATGATGGGTCTGAATCAGCGGAGGACAGTTTGCAATGGGATGATTCTTGGCCTCCTGCTTACTCAGAGGATGAGGGACAGACAGATTCCAGTTCAGATTATGGATATGAGAGACCGGGAGGTTTTGGTTCTCAGGAACGTGTGTTTACACCACCTGTGGATGAAGCTATGGGAGATGGGGAGCTGTATGACTCTCAAGCTGATAACGGGCTAGATGGTGTGGAGACGGAGAGTTCCTTCGACTGAAGGAATGATATTATGTCTTTGCGCCGAGGTTGGAGGCACGGAACTGAGAAGCGCTGGACCCACAAGGGTGGAACTTAAGTATACAATCTGTGGGAAAGCTCCCCAGACTGGAGGCCACGTCATAGCTGGACAGATGTCTCGGCGGTCTCTCCAAGTTCCTGGGAGCTGCAGTCGTCAGCTAGCCTTGCCCAAGTTCCTGCCAAGTACTCTGGATTACTTCCCTGAGCTTTGAATCACTTTGTTTCCGGATTGGATTCACATTGCTTGGACCCTTGGACCTTGCTACAGTTTTTCGTCATCATTGTGGATTTATTTTGATGAACATTGATTGTTTGCTATTTGGCTTTTGTCCTACACCTCATTGAACTTTATTACCCACACCTGCTTGCTTTTGGTAATAAATAGTTAATTGACAGTTGTCTCTGTGTGTGTGATTAAGGGGAGCGGCCAGGCCCGCGTTGTGACATAGACAATGTCCTCATTTTGAAATTAGCTTTATTATAATCCTGAAAATTCAGTTGTGCTTAATAACCAAGTGTTAGGATGAAAAACCTTTGTAAAATTATTCTTTTCTGGAAGGAATGCAGCTAGGGACAACTTATAAAATGGAGAGAACTTTATCCATGATTGTTCTTCTGCTTGGATTATCAACAAGGGCAGAGATAGTTACTCCCTTGAGAAATAACCAACACATTCTGCATAGTCTACCAAACAGTCACGAGAAAGTAAATACAACAAAATTATTAGTAGTTTAGCATACCTCAGATTGTCTGCCTGCTGGTGGAAAGTTCTCTATTTTAAAATTGATCCCCTGAGCCATCATGTGTCTCATAAAGCTTCTATATTGCAATTTGTTACCAAGTCAAGATTAATACATGTATGCATGCATATATCCTTGGCCTCTGCTGTGTTTTGGCAAATTAAATGATTTCTTTACTATAGCCAATTATGTACCAAATGTCAGTGGTTCAAACACTGACAAGATCATTGTCACCAACTATGTGCAGAAATGCATATGCATGCCAAAAACACTGTAATGATTGAACAAAATTGTGTTACAAGTCAAGTGACACTTGTACTCTGCAGCTGGTTTCCCTGCCAACTTTGTTCTTTACTGCCTTTCTTATTTTCTCTTTTGGTTTATTGCCAAATTTCACCATGAGTTATATGCAATAAAATATTTTAGTAAAAAGGACAAGAAAAGGCCATTGGTTTTTCTTTCTTTTAAAATCTAGTGCAGCATGGGCAGGAAAGTATGCCATGACTGCAACCTCCTTCAGTGCTGCTTTATTGTATTCACAGCTTTAGAATACCATCTGCTCCTCAACTATTTTGTGAATGGCAGCTCTCAAGAGTTTGCTTTATGCATTTGTTGTGAAACAGATGGAATTTTGGGGCCATTCACCTAAAATGTTCCCTATGCCTATTATAGCAGAGGTGGGCAAATGCTGTCAGATGGGAATAACACAGCTCTTCAGATTGGCAAAGTGCTTTAGGACCACATTTTTGTTTCACTTTGGGGCTTATAAAGGGTTGTAAAGTTGTAAAAATATAAAAATTAGTTAACGTACATTAAATAGTTCTTAAAACAGCTGACATTAATTTTATAAATTCTTTATTCAATGTCATCCACTAAATCTTTTTATACTCATAATTAATAAATAACTTCTCTATTCATATTTATTATTCAATTTATATAATTATAAAATGAAACTTCAGTGTTTTTAAATTGATTCTCTGACTGATACACCTCAGTAAGATATCATGAGGGAGCCACATGGACTAGGTTATTGAAAAAAGTCGGGACACACACACACACACACACACACACACACATCTCAATCACACTAATAGGGAAGTAGTTTGTAAAAAATTCATTCTTGAAGGGAAAAAACCCCAAATTATTCTAGCATTTGCCATTCTACTATGTTTTGATCAGACCTTACATGGAATAGAGTCCACTTATGGACACCAAGAGGATATTAATAAGTTGGAACATGTTTAGAGAACAGTGACCAAAATGGCAAGAGATCTGAAGACTATGTGGAGTGGGTTTTTTGGGGTGGACATGTATAGCTTAGAGGAGAGAAGGTTAAGAACTGACATGATAGTCATGTTTCAATATCTGAAAGGATGCCATATTGATGATGGAGCAAACTTGTTTTCTGCTGCTTCAGAGACTTGGGCACAGAGTAATCTAGTCAAACTACAGAAAAAGTGATTCCATCTAAACATTAAAAAGAACTTTCTGATGGTAAGAACTGTCCAACATACGCTGCCTTAGACCAGTAGTTCTCAACCTGTGGGTCCCCAGGTGTTTTGGCCTACAACTCCCAGAAACCCCAGTCACTTTACCAGCTGTTAGGATTTCTGGGAGTTGAAGGCCAAAACATCTGGAGACCCACAGGTTGACAACCACTGCCTTAGACTGTGATAGAGTCTCTTTCACTAGACGACTTTACAATGCCCATTTTCAGGAGTACTTTGATTGTACAGTCATGCATGGCAGAGAGTTGTATCAGTTAGATAATATTGTTTTAGTTAGAAATGCACTCTATGTGATTTGCTGTGTGTGTGAAAAATTATTTATGAACATATGGTTACTGAAATCCTCTGAAGGGTTAACAACTGGAATTAGCTAAGGAAACTATGTCAAACCCATGTGACAGGAATGACAAGTTCTACATCATTTCCTTTGTCCCTGGGCATGACAGGTAACAGTGTGTGTGTATAAAGAGTGGAGAGCCACATGCTTGCTCTCTTCCATCTTGGGCTCTTCCATTGTGGTCATTGCTCTTGGTCTCTTCTCTTTTATCATGATGCCTCCATGAAGGAAAATCTGTTGCCATGTTTGACCTCTAAGGAGTGATGGGATTGTCCGGATGCCTGTACAGATGCAACAAGCCAAGAATAAAGCTTTCAAAGTATTTTGGATGAAACTGAAAGTTCCGGTGTCTCATTAAATGATAGAGTTGAGAGGCTGCACAAGATTTTTATTCTGCTACTTAGCAACCAGCTGATAACAACTCTGCTGATGTTGGGTTGTGTTGATCTGCTTTAGAACATTCCATCCAAGTGCAGCATTATGGAGGCAGTAATTTGAGAGTTATGAATTCCATCCCTACGTGGTGGGATTGTCATGATTGTTGACCCCCAACCCTCACTGACACAACCCTCATTGAACTTTATGACTATTGTGGTCTCTTCCAACTCTATAATTCCATGTTTGTCTTCCCTATTTGAGAACATCTCTAAGAACTCTGCACTGTGTGATATATTCTGGGAAAAAATGCTTATATGATGTGAATTTGTCCCTTGCAGAATACACACATACACACACGCACACACACACACATTTTTGTTCTGAACTTTAAAATTCTCATTGGTTTCTTTTTCAGGATTTACCAATACATCTGGAAAACATTCTTTTCTGTCCACTCTTCAATATTTTCAAATATTATCTCCATATTTTGTAATGAGACAAATGCCTGGAAGGAAACGTTAATGCCTGTAAATGCTATGAGAGTACATTTCTGTAATTTTAAGATCAAGTGCAACATACTTCTGAATATTCATTGATAGGGTACAGTAGTGAGACAGGCCTACTTTTCTTCCTGTGAGCAACAAAGAGGCATTTGATTATTCTTTGTGTAAAACAAGATGCTGTACTAGTTCGGCCCTGGGTCTGATCTTGCACTTCCCTTTGTTTGCTTTTCTTTAAAAAAAAAATCTGCCAAACCAACATATGGTCAGCAGTTTGTCAAAACAATCTATACATAGTGCAAACTCTTAAGTACATCAGATTTTTATTTACAATTTTTGTCTGTAAAATCATTGACTTTAACTACAAAAAGAGAGTGTGTATTAATACAGAACAAATTATCAACTTAATATATGTGAACACACATTGATAGAGGAGTGATTTTCACAAGTTTTCTGATGTATTCATTGTCTCTTCTGTGAATGGTATGAAAAATGTCTAAAGGCATCTTGATAGCCTTGTGTGTATATAATGTGTGTGTGTATACTGTGTGTGTCTACACCCCCCCTCCCCCCAGAATATATGAGTAAGCTTGATTCAGTGCCATGTGATTCAGAGAGTTGTTGAACAATTAAAATAGCAGTTACAAATCTGTGGCTTGCTAACTTCTAGATATGAGAAGAATTGCTTTTTAGGGGACTATGTTATGCCTTCATGTTCAGTCATTTAATGTTCTCTCACTTCCAATTTCCAGTATAACATGCAGTAACCCAGAACATTTCAGAAATCATATGGTATATTCTGAAGCTTTTAATTATTAATATGAAGCCTTTAACCTCTTTTGACTTCATTTCTTCCTTTCTTTGCCCTGACTCAAAATTCTCTGCAAGTACAGACACTGAACATTTCAATAACATATTGCAAAGGTTGCTTTTACTGCCCTGTGATAGGTCACCCTTCCTACTCTCTAAACGTTCAAGTTTGATATGCAGTTTTATTCAGTTAAAACATTGTTTAGTGAGTAAAATAATTAATTGCAATATTTCTTACTAGCATTCCCCAGAAATGATACAGGTTACTAAAAATGGGCAGATAAAGTTATATAGTTGTGTCATACTTTTCAGTAAGTGATGTCATTGCTTTTCATATTTTCACTTTGGAGAAGATGAGATGCTTAAAGTATTATGAACAGGGTTAGATTTTTTTTCATCCCTGAGTCAGAAGGTCACAAAGATTAAAAGCTAGCAAGGCTGAAAGAGAATACTAATAAAAGTCAGAATCAGCCTTTAACCTTTTCTTAATGCAGCAGTCTAATCTTACCTAATTTTCTGAAAGAGCTTCCTTTGAAATGTATAATACTAAAGGACAGAAAGTCTCTAAAATGAAGATGAGAAACATAAATGCAATATTTGGGCACGGGAGGGGGGGGGATCCTAAACCAAATGGCAAACCAAAATCCTTTAAACTTGAACAATGGCACCATCATTTTACTTATTTCTAAAATATGAACAAGGACTTTACCACACAGGTTCTAAAAATAAGTCCTAGTTTTTCAACCCATCTTGCTTGAGTTATGATAATGACTTTTCTTATTGCAACACCTTAACTGCCCGATGACACATGCAAGTGTCTTTATGTCATCATAGCTGCTGGTAACCTAATCTATATTGCCCTTCTTTGTCTGTGCCCCCCTTTTATTTATGTTTTCTGAAAGAATTGTGTAACTCTGTGAGTTCAAAATCTCATAATATTGGGGCTTCCAATTCATTACTGTACAACCTTCCTTGTTTTGTGTATTCTGCAATGGAGAGGTCTGCTTTTCATTGCCAAACTTTCCTTAGGTTGCAAGTTAGGAGAAGTTAGGAGAAGTATTTGTTGGACTGAATCACCTGAAGAGCAGTGGTTCCTCATTCAATTGTCCAGGTCTTATAGGGTATTTAAAGTAAGAGCCATAGCAATTGGTATTTTGAAGTAGTAAAATATTTTGTTGTTGATTTTGCTGGAAATGCAACAACAATTGTTGCATTTCCAACAAAGTGAAGAGTAAACAATCTCTCGTAGTGGACAATAGTAATACAGCTAGATGGTTTGAGGGACCAAAAGTGTCCTCCTTCTATGTCTACCTATCCTTACCCTCTGTGAGGTAAATGTATACTCTTAAGGATGTTTTTATACTTCTCACCATGCGTCTTCTCTAGACCTTCCAAGACGTAGCTAGGTTAGATCAACATCCACAGTAACTTCCTGATTTTAGAATGGAGTTTCTACAATAAAGTTTAGTTGTTTTCTCCAAGTCATTGGCATGTTTGTTCCTTAAACCAAGATCTCTGACATCTGCATGCACTCTTAAGATCTTTTGCTTTCAAAATATGGTAACTAAGCTAAGCATTATATATTCAAAGTCCTGCTTGCCCAATTAACTTTCAAAACAATGATTTTCTTTTTTAAAAAAAATCTCAACATTGCATTTTTTCATTCATAGCTTTGGATTTAATACCAAGGAAGGATACTTGATGAAACTGACCTTGGTGAATTTCTGACCAAGGGCGGTCCTACAGGTAGGCCAAGGAAGCGGCTGCATGGGGGCGCCATCTGGGTAAGGGCGCATTCCCCCGCCCGCCAGACAGTGTCCGGCTTCCCTCCCTCTCCCTTTCTCCCTCTCCCGGAGCATGCCCATAACCACTGCCCCCCCCACTGTCCCTGGGCTGCGTGCGCGGCCGGCCGTCTCCACCAGAGCGGCCTCTCAGGCGGGAAGCCACCAGCCGGGCGAAGGCACGAAGCCACCCGCTCAGACTGCGGGGTCCACGGCATGTGGGCAGCGAAGGCGGCTCCTCGCTCCTAGTCATAATAATGCGAGTTGTGGACCCGAGAGGCCCTGAGTCGCTGCTGCTGCCGCCACCTCCGCCATGTCCCCCCCCGGCCTCGGTGGCTGCCCTGGCCAGCTGCAGCAGCGAGAGAGGCAGCAGTACCTCTGTGCCTCAGGAGGAGGAGGCAGAGGCAGCGGAGGGCACCTGCGAGGAGGTGAGGCCAGGCAGGGCTTGCCTCCCTTCCCTTCCCTTGGCTTGCTTTCTTTCCCTTCCTTGGCTCCCTCCAGGACTCCCTTCTCTCTTGGAAGAGCAGCAGCAAAGGGATGGATGGGGCCTTTCTCCCCTTCTCGAGACTCAGGGGCCCCAGGAAGTTTGTTCCCCCCATTAAGGTCCTTAGGCTATGGCAGGTGCCTCTCCAAACTACAACTCCCAGGACCCCATGGCAGTTAAGCAATGTCAGGCTGCATTCATTCATTCAGCAGTGTAGACGTGTCAATTGCAATATTCACACTTGCCTCAAGCAGACAAGGGTTCTTTCTCTCCCTCCCCATCTTGGCTGCTAATCTGGTTTGTGAAGAAACCCCCAATGAGGAGGGCGCCAAAATAACGTTTTTTGGGGGGAGGGGGTGCCAAAATAATTTTTGCTTACCATTTAAAATTACTTTAGACCGCCCCTGTTTCTGACCTGATCTAATCTGGTTTAATATAAAATCAAATCTTAATTAGGTATCAGTGTCACATTTCCCAAGTGTTCTGATGCCCGCCCATGTCTAAAAATATAACAAGGTATTTATTTATTTAAAACTTTTGTACCCCAACCTTCTCACCTCTATTGAGGGACTCAGACCGGCATAACAGCAAAAATTCAATGCTATACATTTAAAAACAACTACAACAATATATTAAAATTCATAAAAACTCAACATAAAACCACAGGTACACTGCAAAGTTTACATTTAAGTGCACAGAAATGATAACCCCATCTTCCCACCTCCATCCCAACAAATGGATGCCATGGATCTCAAGGTGAAAGTGACATGGGCTATCTGCCTAGTCTGGTTTGTGAATCCCAAATAGCAAATCCTGTAGATTCATGACAGTTCCCAGGGGGAAGTATACCCCTGAATCTAAATAAAAGTAACAGTCTTTCTTTCTTTATATTAAAACAGCTTTTAAAAATATATATTCCTTTAATATATTCCAAGAAGATATTTCCTAAATTCCATTTTCTTTGTGCTGCTTTGTTTCGTCATTAACCCCAAGTATTCAATGGCAACATATAGTAATAGACATATAGTAATAATAGTAATGATATGCTTCTGTCTTAAATTCTCTGGTTCATCTTGAAAATGAGGAACTCAAACCTTGAGATTATTAACTAATCAGAAAAGGAAATCAGAGAAAAGAACACTGAGATTATCAGAAAGTTGGCACATCATCTCTCTAAGGAAAGATTACAATGTTTGAATCATTTTAAATTAGAAAAAAAATCCTTAGTGGGAATAACAGGTGTGTATAAAAATATGCATGATGTGGAAAATCTCTCCCTTTCATTTAAATAGAAGGCATGATCATCAACTGAAACTAAATGATTGGAGAGTCAGGATAGACAAAAGGAATTGCTGTATATATTCATTAATAAGTCTAAAAATAATCAAAAATTCAACCCCAAATACTGGGTTGACTTATCCCCATGTCAGTGTAAGTACTGTACTTAACTGTTATTAAAAAGAGCTATATCCTTCTGTGATTAGAGTGTTAAAGAGCAAGATCTTATTCCACCCCAGTAGAACCTTTAAAAAGCACTGAGCCCCTCTTCTGTCTCTACCAGAGCACCACTTTTTTGACTTATTGAATATATGGGTGGAGAAAAGGCACAGCTGGCTTCCTGAGGTGGTCCTGGCCCTTTCCCCTCTCAACAGAATGACTCTCAACTTTTCCAAGGGTCATATCAAAACCTTCACTCAGCTTGCATATGAGATTGACGTATCAGGCTGAGGTTTAGCACAGCTGGTAAATCACCAGCAATGTTAAGATCCACCAACCAAAAGCTTGCCATTTCGAAGCCATGGGTCAGTGTGAACTGCCGACTGTCAAGCCCAGTTTACTGTTGACCTAAAAAATTTGAAAACAGCTTGAGCTGTAATTAGAGAAAATAGGTACCGCTATAACAAGTGGGGGAGGTATTTTATAACACCATAAAGAAAAAAGATCAGAAAATGCCAAATCTCCAAAAAGAAGGAGATGGCTCTTCCTCATAGAGGATGGGGCAACAGCACCCCTTTATGGCTGGATTTGAGCACAACCTTCCAAGGTGCCAAAAACCTGGATGTTGATGTCAACACAACATACCTCCTTTGTGTTCTGTCTGCCTCTGTATTATCTATCCAAAAATACCATTGAATGTTTGTCATGTATGTGTACTGTGATCCACCCTGAGTACCTAGGAGAGATAGGGTGGAATATAGATAAAATGTTGTTATTGTTGTTGTTGTTATTTTTATTATTTTGGTGAGTATATATGATCACTGTGTAACTGGTTTTCTCTAAAAGTAGTCATGACCAGCAACTGGGATGGCTTTAAAAGGGAATTGGAAAAATGCCTGGCGGATAAGGCTATGAGTGGCTATCTCAAATACCAGAAGCAATGTTGCTAAAAAATGTAACTAGGAAGGTACTGTTGCACCTCATGAAGCCACCAGATTTCTCATGAGCAATAGGATTGCCATTGTGGAATGGGCTTTGTTAGATTCAGCAGCTCCTTTTTGTTTCCAGGCATGTTATTATTTTTCAAATAATATATATGGTTTTAGAAAGAAGTGTTCTGTTAGCAAGCGTTTAGCTAATTTTTTCTCTCTTCCTCTCTTCCCTCCTCATCTTTCTTTCTTTCCTTCCTTCATTTTATAAGAAGTCATTCTGATTCATTTTGGCTGGGAAGAAATAAATCCATACCTTCCTCTTCCCATTAAAAAACTTGTCAGTTATTGTTACCAAATTACTTTGTCCCCCTCCTTCATTTTTCATGACTCTTATTAAATGGAAAGTTTTTATTCTTCAGTTTCTGAACACAAGTCTACAAAGATATGTTTGTGTTTGGACAGATCTTGCACAACAGGGAATGATCAAAACTCAAAGTCATTCCATAAGAAATAGCACAACAAAGTAGAAATGTGCCAAATTGCCCAGAAACAATTTGGATAGCTGGCAAGCAGGGCTGCCTGCTGGTTTGTGAACAGTGTAGGTAATTTGCCACTCAACTCTCTTCTATTTGCTTCAATAAATTGTAGGGTACTTAGTATCCTACTATCTGTTATCCATCTGTCTGTACTTCTCTGCACTGTCAGTGTCTGACAGTAGTTCTGTCATCTTATCTATGTCTGAGTTTCACGCCATTGAGGCCAGGAAGAGTACAAAATAGGGCATGCTATTTTGGACCTGGAAATGCATATACTCACCAATGTCTCTGTGTAACCTAATAAAAAAAGCTGTAGATGCTAATGGCATAGTAAATGCATCACATCTAAGGGTGCACTTGGTGGCATTGTGTGAGGATAAATGGTGATAATCTTTCACAGTATGCAAGTTGCAAAGTGCTTAAGACATATAACTTTAAACCTAGAGACCTATATGCCTGCTATAACATGCCATTCAGGAGTTCCTGCAGTGAGCTGTAGAATTTATTAAGCCTGAATTGCAACTTCAGTGTAAGTAGGATTAAAATCCTTTTTGATGTCAAAATGCATCTTTTAGAACTCGAGCTAGAAATATATGTAGCTGTCTTATATTGAATTGGTTCATCTAGTTCAGTGTTGTCTAAATCAACCCACAGTGGCACCAGAGAATTAGATGCAAATCTAGCTAGAGATATGAAAGCTTGAGCGGAGAACTTTCTGCATGCAAAACATGTACTCTGTAATGGAGTTATGGTTCTTCTTGCAAAACAACAGTAAAAGATTCAATCCTGGTTGGATGATATAACTAATCCTACCTGCTGGCCCATTCACAAGGGGTTCTTTACAGGACAGTTTGCAAGAGAGAGTTGTGTCTCTCTTGAGCATTCCGGCAATAAACCCAAAATGAGAAAATACATTTTGTGATGAAGCTGCCAACTCTTATGCCTTAAACATGAGCCTGGTTTAGACAAGACAAGCTCATGTTTAAGGCATTTTCTTCCCGACCAGCAACCAGATCAGTATAGCATTGAAGGTAAGTAGTAGGCCTGGTTGATCCATGGTTCTAAATGCTTCAAAAGTACTTACAAAACAAAAATTTTGGTGGTGAACATTTCAGAACTCTATCAAAATTTTATTATTATTTCATTATTGGCGATTTTAAAGACAAAACCAATTAGGAACTGCCATTTATAACGAAATTTTGAAACTTTTGTTAGAGTTCTGAAATGTTCACTACCAGAACTTTTGTAAGTACTTTTGAAGCATTTAGAACCATGGATCAACCAGGCTTAGTTAGTAGTGTAGGATAGGTAAATAGTGGTGGAAAATGAAAAAAATAAATAATGGAATGAAAACCTTTAGCAGCAATTATTTTTCTGCGAATTATTGAAGTAAGTTTTGTCACAGAATGCTATAATGCCGTTTGGGAGATATTATGTCTATCTTATAATTGTGCAGAGTATTCCAGATGTGGGACACTGTGTTGCTTCAGCCCCAGTTTGGCATCATGTACTTCTTAAGTCAAAACCAGTATCTTGACATTGTAGTCACAATATAGAGGCCACACACTGTAATAAAACCTTATAATCAATTGTGGTTAGAAAGGTAGGTGACGTGTGTTGTTTTGTTTCTACTCAAGGCTTACAGTCTGTCAAATAGCACAGCCTTATGCACACTACATAGAAGTAATCAAACACCAAGAGATAAATGACCAGTAGAAGATAGTGAAGAAGAAGAAGAAGAAATGCCTACTGGCCTCCATCAGGCTTAAAGAAGCAGGCACAAATCTCATGTATTCGTCTTTAAAAGGACTGTCTACAGAAGAACATTAAGATAATGGCTTCCCAGAGTTGAAGGGGTAATTGATCAGGGGTGCTCCTGACAACCATGAACTCTGTTAAATAAACACTGACATGCCAGTTGAAGTAGTAATAAAATCTTTTTCCTTTCTAGAGCATCTGTTCATAAAGATGAAGTGTGTATTTTTCGGTAATACTTTAATAGTTAGAATTCAAACTAAAATGGTAGATTGTTAGATTTTACAAGCATTTTTAATTATATTGCTCAGCAGTTATTGGCAATGTGGAGTCCATGCCTGCAATTATCTGGTTCTTTAAATTACATGAAATCAGTATTGAGACAACTTTGCACTGCAACTGTATCTATTAAATTGGGATTCTCCCCAAAAAAATAATTAGGTGACATCACAAAGATGATTGTTTAGGAGATTTAAAACTGTCCCTGTGATCTCAGATTCCTGATTGTATAATCTATTGGTAAGAATATCATAGTATAACCTTGGGCCCTTCTACACTGCAAAAAAATGCACAAGGAACTGGAATTTAAACTTTTAGTTTCCTGTGCATTGTCTGCTCATACTTTTTTGGTGAGGAGGTGGACAAACACCCACCTGTGCCAAACCAGTGTCGTTGTCCCCTCCCCTCTCCAGCGCTCCAATGCATAATTCAGAAGTACCACAGAGCAAGCAGAAGCCTTCATCTTGGTAAGGCCCAAGTTCTTTGTTTTTAATGGTGAAATAGGGTCCAGGGAGGAGAGGACAGCAGCGCCATCCCACCTCTGTGCACTGTCTGAGTCCACGGAGGCAGAATGTCTGTGGAAACTGCTCCTGGGATAGCAGATGGCAATCCAAAAGGCAGTCTCCATAGCTCTTAATCTTTCCAGATATCTTTTTAACCTTGATTAAACCTGGGGTTCTGAGTTTTTCCAAATTAATCCAGATTATCCTGAGTCATTATTTCTACACCTCATGATAACCCTCCCATATACTGCATTAAACGGAAATGTAGATGGGGCCCTTGTTTCAGTTGTACTTTGTCAGAACTGAGGTGGAAGATGGATCCACTCAAATTGTGGCACAGTGAGACAACATGTGCAGGGCATCAAGCCTGCCAAGTTTCAAAACAATCAGTCTATCTGCTGATTTTAAAGACTTTTTTTTACAATTTAAGCACTTGTGATTTACCTACAGTACATTGGAGCTTTAATGCAGGCAACCCTCTTAATTTGGTGTGAGCAGAATTCTGGGCAATGTAGTTTACAGTGGGGTCTTTTGAATACTCTGCTACAGAGGTCCTTGCCTTCCCAAACTACATTTCTCAGAATTCTGCTCATGCCAGAAAAATGGGATTGCAGTTTTGGATTGGATATAATTTCAACAGAGCAAGGTTATAGACTGGATGAAGGGACAGAAAAAAAACATGATTCTCAAAAAGCTACGATAAATTTAAGTTTTAAGAAACACACAGAAATAGAACATGTCTTTCTCTCTCCTGCAAACATTGCAAAAGACACAGAGGAGATGCTGAAGGGAGTACATAAGACCAACTCCGCAGAAAGCCGGAGGATTGGTTTTCTTCTTCTGATTGGCTGAGAGGAAAAAAAAAGAGCATGCAGCTACCTTCTTCCTTGCAGTCCAGTCCCCGCCCCCTCCCACCGTAGACAATAATGGGTGACTGAGTGTTACATTGGAAAAAAAGCTCTGAAGCAACAAATATTTAGAAATCTCTCCAAAAGTTTCAAAGACTTATGCTTACATTCATAAATGCTTCAGAAGGTCCTTTTTGATTAGTAATTCGGAGATTCATATTGACAAATCATCTAAATCCTCAAATTACAAAACTGAGCTCTGAAGCTGTGCACACCCCTAGAACCTGGTAGCTAAGGAAAAATTGTCTCCATATACGAGGGTTGAAACTTTAATAGTGGCAACACTGCTGTAAAATCGCCATGCAACGAAACCAAAGAATGTGGTCTATACCACATGTTAGTTACATATCTACCTTACCTCTGAGCAAAAAGACTCGCCCCTCCTACATCACGTGCATGTGGAGTGACACGAAGAACTGAACCTCATATTAGCTTGTGTTGTCACAATGTTTTCGAAACAAGAACAACAGAGGTGGATAAAGATTGGATGTGCCAGAGGCTGTAAAGCATGGCAATGTCATAAAGGTCTTCAAGAGGCTTGCAGGGAATCTGCATTGCCTTATAGAACAGTGACAAGGTGGGTAAAAGCCTTCAATGAAGGATGCCAAAATGTGGCAGACATGCATCGGTCAGGTCATCCTAGTGTCAGTAAAGCAGAAGCAAATGCTGTTGCTGCACTAATGCGCTCAATGGGGATGGAAAGTGCTGTACCATCCACCATACTCCCCAGACTTAAGCTCTTGTGACTTTGACTTAATTCCTAAGATGAAGGAACCACTTTGTGGCATTCGATTCAGAACTGTTCCAGAGATTCTTGCAGCAGTAGACTGCTCCATTCAAACGATCAACAAAACAGGCACTGCAACAGGTGTCCTACGACTTCCACATCATTGGAAATGAGTTGTACACAATGCTGGTGACTATATTGAAGGACTGTAAAACTTGGTGGCATGTATCACTTTTGTATTATATGGAAATAGTCACCAAACCTCATATAACAGAAATCAGGATCAGAGAAATGTAATGTAGTAAACTACTGGGGCGATCATTAACTGTCTTCTTCATATCATAGCACAGAAAAGACTAAAGTTTTAAAATGGAGTGGTGGAGAGGTTTGTAAAATTTTCATATGAAGAACTTGAAGTAGTCTGTTATAAAGCACATGGGTGTCAGATAGTTCTTTGATGACTAAAAGATTATAGATTGTGTGATACTTTTAACTTTAAAAAATTGAAGATTAAATAGATACATACTTAGAACTTCACAGTAAACAGCTCTGCAGGGGAAAGGTACCTATTTGATGATCTCCGACCATGCCCAAAAGCCAGTGGTTGTTGGGATGTCCCCCATGCCTCTTTGGATCATTGCATCACTGTCCACCCTTAGTACATTGTAAGTGTTGCTAGTTGCTTTGAGGATGGGTAAAAATTTTCTTCCCTTTATGTTGTTCTTTTTTTTGCCTACCCCATACCATATGTGACAGACTTTGGTGAGTGGCTCAGGTTAGTGTCTGGAAGTAGCCTGTTATATGGTAGAGAGTATGAAAAAGAATTAAAGAATTCTGTACATACCTTGGTACTTTTTGGTAAAGTGCATAGCTCTGGAAGGGCCACTGAGTGACAAAGGAATCTGTCCCTGAGGCTGACCTGAGGGTTTATTCTCATTTATAAGGTCTTGGGACTTGGGTGGGATGCCCTGGGCATATCTTCCAGTAAGATGCCAACTGGAGAGTGATGCAGATATTGGATTTCCCTCGGGACTCAGGTATTACACCCAAGAGAAGGCTGAAAAGGTTGTATAGAATAGCAACCTGGCCTTAGCTGAACTTGTACTGAGTTACTATTCCTTCTCCTTTCAGGTTTAATTAACTTAAAAGAAGACACAAGTCAAATGAAATATCCCTATTTAACCTAAGTTTCTGTGTTTGGTCTCATTATTCCATGATTGGACATCAAAAATATTGGTATTGCTTTTCTAATGCATCTTTCCCAAATTACTATTATCATAAATAATTTCTGAGCTTACATTAAATAGTGATCTGGATATAAGTAACTCCTTTTAATTTTTCTGCTGCTGCAATCATGGCAATAAGTTATCCACTTAATATGGCCAAGAGAGTCAGAAATAATAATTTGCCTTTATCTGAATAACATCTCCGAAGAATGTCATTGCGGATGCCCCATCAACCCGGGATGGATGACACTAAATAGTAGAAAATGTGAATGGATTACTAAAAATCTGAGTTTTTATGGTCACTGAAAATACAGCAATTCCATTTTGGTTATTACACCTTCCATCTGTTAATTTTATGCCATTAAAATTTCAGTTTCTGGATTAAGCAGATGGCTTTAAATTGTAGCAGGTGTTAGGACTTTAAACTGTGAATTAGAATGCTAAATCAGTAGACACTAAGGTTAGTAGTGGTGTTCACATTATATTCTATCTCTGTGACATATATAAACCTATTTTTCTTGATGATGAAGATGATAACGGTGAAAAAAACCTTTCTAGGATCTATATAGGATACCATACCTTGCTATTCAAATCAAACATAAAAGTTCTAATGGTAACTGGTAGGTTTGGTTGATCAAAAAATTGGTTCAAAACTCATTTCAGATGTAGGGGGCGCCGGTGGTTTGATTTGGAACTCAATTCCGATTTTCACCAAAAAAAAGTTCAAAACTTTTTGAAACTTCCGAGACTTCCGAATCCTTCCTTAATGGTTTGAAAATGTTATTTCCTGTTTCATTGCCTGGTCTTTACTTTGAAAGTAGTTATTTCTTTTTTCCAGAAAAAAGGGGGGGGGGGGGAGGCAAAGCAGGAAATACATCCAGTTTGTTTTTAAACTCTGCCCAGGCTCCAGCCCAGTAGCGAAGGGAAAGGAAAGCCAAGAAATACATTCAGGCTCCAGACCAGAAGTGGGGAAAAGCTGGATCATTTCTGACTCACTTACTGCTTCGTAACAGAAATGGTGAGAAAAACTTTGGAAGGGCAAAGGGACTTCTGGTTTCGTTTAAAACTTCAAAATCGCTTCAAAAAGCAAATCTTTCCAAATTTAATCTGAATTATGAAGATTCCAACCCAACCTAACTAGTGTGAAATCCGATCTGAATTTTGTTCCAAATCTTAAAGGTGCTAAAGCTATTTGGGGATATTTTTGACTAGCAATATGTTCAGAGTGTACCCCACTCTGGCTTCCTCTTACCTATCATGTTAGCCACCTGAATTAATCCTTTCCTCAAAATTTCTCCTCCCCCCCACCAAGAAATAGCAAAGCATAAAACAGGCCAAAACATGTTTTTCACATAAATTATGGGTGTAAAATATAAGTATAATTTCAGCAGATCACATATAAAAATTATGTATGACGGTGTGGAATACTTACCAGTGCTCTGCTATTGGCAGAGAGAAAATTTCAGTGAAGGTTATTTCCACTTTCCATTAAACAATAGGAGTTCCCATCTAAATTCCATTATAAATATTCAAAGCTGTCATTGCAGCTGCCTGGATGTTTTCAACTGTCCTGAATTAATTTCATTTTATTTCATTTCAATTTCTTATTTGATGAGTCGCTCTCCACCGGAGTCCTCTGAGCGACTTACACAGCAATAAAACAGCAAACATATCAACTGGACTCCAATAGTGGCTAGATGTTGTGTTAGCAGGTCATGGTCCACAGTGTCGAATGCTGCAGTGAGATCGAGAAGCACCAGCAGCACCGATCCACCCCGGTCGAGTTGGCGACGTATGTTATCAGAGATGGCCACCAAGACAGTCTCCGTTCCATGGCCAGGGCGGAAACCAAATTGAAAAGGGTCCAGTCTGTTTGTGTCATCTAAGAACTGTTGAAGTTGACCCACCACTGCTCGTTCAATCATCTTACTGAGGAACGGGAGATTTGAATGTCCTTTGAGGTGGGGTTTGAATTTGAGGAATATAAAGAAATCACATTGAGCCAAGTCAGAGCTGCCCTTACAGTGGGCATGAGGGCATTGTGATATTATGTTGAGCCAAAAATTCCCTCACAGCCAATGATGTGTGACTTGTCTTGGGGAAGGAATCACATGGTTGCAATATCATGGTAGATGCACACAACTCTGCTTCTCAAACACCTTGAGAACCTGAAGTTAAAATGTTTGATTTACAGTTTGTCTGAGTGGCAAAAACACCTTGTGAACAACTTTTGAATTTTTTAAAATGATGAACATGGATTTCAGTCTTGATTTGCTCATTCAGGACTTCTTTGTCGACTGGGAAGTGTGCCACTTTGAGCTCTGTTTTTTGGTTGTGCAATCCTACTCAAAATGCAAGTTTTGTGGCCCTTTGAAGACAATTATAAAGTTGATGTGGCCCTTGGTGAAAATGAGTTTGACACCCCTATCTCTTATTATAGTTCTTCATGTATGAAAAGGAGTCATACTTGATAGGTCATCAAATAGGGAGCTGTCCTTTGACAGCCCTTAAAACAAGATGACTCCTAACATATAAAGCACGTGTTTGTCATAGACTGCTTCTTAATTCCGGCTGGATTGCAATTCTCCTTTGGAGAAGCTGATATCCAATCATATTAAGAATGCATGTTTCAGTTTGTTCTGGGATTAATGCAGCCCATGGTGAGATAATTAGCATTATAGATAATTAGTATCATGCTTAGAGTGCCAGACTGGGATGTGGCAGTAGTGATGAGGGTTTGCTGGAAAAAGTAAACACTTTTTTACTTTAATTATTTTATTGTATAATGCTTTAAATAATGTTATCTGATCAAGCACATTTACTTTAAATGTTATGTTCAAATGCATTTAAACCTTTATGTGGAAATTATTTTTGTTAAATTGTAAACCGAGTAGCATATGCTTCCCTTATGTGGTTGTGGCCATTTCTAACTTATGACAGCCCTAAGGCAAACCTATTATTATTTATTCATTTACTTCATTCTCTTATATCCTGTCTTTTCTCCAATTATGGGACTCAGAATGGCTTAAACTTACTAAAATGTGTACACAATTATAAAGAATTGTGCAAAAACATCAGTTAATGGTATAAATATATAATTTATTTTAAAAAGAGATTTATTTTGTGTAAAATTTACGCAGAAAATGGCACTTTCTGCATAGCAAACAATCTTTCCATTCAGAAATAATAATTTCAGAGCATAGATTGTCTTCTGTGCAAATATAAAAATTGAAAATATAATTTTCTGCACTGGAATTAATATTTCTGCATTAGTATATTATTTTCCACATAAAATGCTATCCTATGCAGTGAACATTTTGTTTTCTGCACAAAATACCCACATCATGTTTTCAGAGTAAGTCATATATTATGAACTAGCTTGGGGACCCGGCGGTGCCCGGGTGATTTGAGAAGTGCAGCAGGATGTAGAGTGGGTCATGGGGGCTCTGTGTGGCAAGTTTGGTCTTGATCCATCAGTATTGGGAGTGCAGTGGTATCATGAAATTACTGAAGGTAGTGGAAGTCCCATCATCTCTGGTCCACCCTCCCCCAAAGTGTAGTAGGATGTAGATTGGGTCATGGGGGCTCTGTGTGCTACGTTTGGTCTGTATTGGTGAATGGATGAGGGTTGCATTGTTTTTAGGAAGTGAGTGAAGGTACTTCAAGTCCCATCATCCGTGGTCCGTCTCACACAAAACTGCACCAGGATGTAGAGTGGGTCATGAGGGCTCTGTGTGCCAGGTTTGGTGTTGATCAGTCATTGGATTAGGTTTGTAGCAGTCTTGGAGGTGATGGAAGGTTCCGCCAAGTCCCATCATCCATGTTCTGGCCCCCTCCAAAGTTCAGTAGGATGTAGAGTGGGTCACTGGGGCTCTGTGTGCCAAGTGTGGTCTTTCTCGGTGTTTGTTGGGGGCCGCAGTTGTCTGTGGGAACAGAGGGGTGTGAAAGTACTACAAATCCCATCATCCATTGTCAGTCCTCCCCCAAACCTCACCAGGACGTGAAGGCAGTCATGGGGGTTATGTGCGCCAAGTGTGGTCTCGATCAGTAATTGGATGAGGGTCACAGCAGACTTGGGAAGTGAGTATAGGTACTTCAAGTCCCATCATCCATGGTCCACCCTCCTCTGAGCTGCACCAGGATGTAGATTGGGTCATGAGGGCTCTGTGTGGCAGGTTTCGTGTTGATCAGTCATAGGATTAGGTTTGTAACAGTCTTGGAAAGTGAGGGAAGGTACTGCAAGTCCCATCATCCATGTTCTGCCCCCCTCCAAACTTCAGTAGTATGTAGAGTGGGTCACTGGGGCTCTGTGTGCCAAGTGTGGTCTTTATCAGTGTTTGTTGGGGGCCACAGTGGTCTGTGGGAACAGAGGGGTGTGAAAGTACTACAAATCCCATCATCCATTGTCAGTCCTCCCCCAAACCTCATCAGAACGTGAAGGCAGTCATAGGGGTTATGTATGCCAAGTTTGGTCTCGATCAGTGATTGTATGAGGGTTGTAGCGGACTTGGGAAGTGAGTAGAGGTACTTCAAGTCCCATCATCCATGGTCCACCCTCCTCCGATCTGCACGAGGATGTAGATTGGGTCATGAGGGCTCTGTGTGGCAGGTTTCGTGTTGATCAGTCATAGGATTAGGTTTGTAACAGTCTTGGAAAGTGAGGGAAGGTACTGCAAGTCCCATCATCCATGTTCTGCCCCCCTCCAAACTTCAGTAGTATGTAGAGTGGGTCACTGGGGCTCTGTGTGCCAAGTGTGGTCTTTATCAGTGTTTGTTGGGGGCCACAGTGGTCTGTGGGAACAGAGGGGTGTGAAAGTACTACAAATCCCATCATCCATTGTCAGTCCTCCCCCAAACCTCACCAGGACGTGAAGGCAGTCATGGGGGTTATGAATGCCAAGTTTGGTCTCGATCAGTGATTGTATGAGGGTTGTAGCGGACTTGGGAAGTGAGTAGAGGTACTTCAAGTCCCATCATCCATGGTCCACCCTCCTCCAAACTGCACCAGGACATAGAGTGGGTCATGGGGGCTGTGTGTGCTAAGTGTGGTCTGTATTGGTCCTTTTTGGTGGCCTCAGTGGTCTGTGGGAACCAAAATGTTTGAAAGTACTACAAATCCCATAATCTGTGGGTCATGTCCCCGAACCGCACCAGGACGTAAGGGGGTTAGGGGGGGTTATGTACCAAGTTTGGTGCAGGTCCACCACCCACGCTGTTCGCTGTGGCCTGTGAAAGTGGCTGCCACATATCTGCCCTCCCCCCCCGCCCTCCCGCCGTCCCACCCTTCTGCCCTCCGCACACATACATATATACAAACATTCCGCTTTATAAAGGTATACAGATAGTCTTTGAAAACACCATGTTTTTTAAATACTTTCTTGCAGGAGAAAGAAAAGTACTAAAATTACTTGTTACTACTTTTGCAAAGAAATTTGGTGAAGATTCACACCCCAATTTTTAGTCACTGTTGAGCCATGAAATAAATGTTATCCTTGTCTAGTCACTATTTCAGAATTAACCTAACTTGAACAATTATTGTGGAAGCAGAAAAGAGTGGAGGAAAGGACAAAGAAAGGAAGATGGAATATGAACAAAAGTAGTAACTTTAACTTCAATGCAGTCCTGTTAGCTTGTTCATGTAATTCAAGCATTAAAAAGTAAACTTTGTGGTATAAAATAAACCACGTGTAGTTTGCATTTGATCAGCCCACACACTGCCTTGCCAAAGAAAGAAAATATCGTACTACAAAGTGGAGCTTACTCACACACAGAAAATGCAAACTACTCTCAATATACTGCCTAATAGCACAACTCAAATATATTTGTTCTATAGCACACGTTTCAATAATATAATGTATAAAAGACTATGAAATTATTGAAACATGTGCTATAGAACAAATATATTTGAGTTGTGCTATTAAGCAGTATATTGAGAGTAGTTTGCATTTTCTGTGTGTGAGTAAGCTCCACTTTTTAGTATGTTAGTTTGAAGAGGAACTACCAATTGTTGTTTGTGGTTACTGATACAACAACTTGCCGCCATAGGGATCCAAGGATCAGCCCTAACCTGGTTCAACTCCTTCCTGCGTGGACGTAGCCAGCGACGTAGCCTTGACTTTCAAGGCCCTGCGGGGCCGGGGCCCTTCATACTTAAAAGACCACTTGATCCTACCAGCCCACCCAAGAGCACCACGGCCAGCAAATGAGAACCTCCTCTGTGTCCCGGGTCCGAGAGAGGCTCATTTGGAGTCCACGAGACAGAGATCCTTCTCTGTTGCGACCCCCGTCCTGTGGAACTCTCTGCCGTCAGACCAAAGAGCCTCCCTCGACCTGCCCCAGTTCTTGGCGGCACTTAAGACATGGCTATTCAGGAAAGCCTACGCATAACATGGAACCAGCGACTCGGAATTCACCGAGTCTGATATTTTAGTATTTTAACCATTTAATATTTTAATATTTTAAATATTTTAATCGCTAGTTGTGTAAGTCGCCCGGAGCACAAACGTGGAGGGCGACTCATAAATAATAAAGTTCAGTTCAGTTCAGTTCAGTTAAAGAAAGAAAATATGCCATGGTGTACAGTAAAGACCAAGTAGCTTACTCTTCTTAGTTCAAAACAACATATATACAATATGATCAACTGCATCAACTCACTAAATGTTCCTTCATAGAGATTTAAAATGGTATTTCTTTGTCCATATGAGAGACCTTCTATCAGCAGCCAAGAAGCAAATCAGTCTGTCTCTCTCTGCTTCTCTCAACTCATCTCTCAGCACCTACATAGCTCGAGCCTGAACAAAAATGCAACAATATCCAAAAGTTCCAGGCTCAGACATCACCCAGAGCATTGCCCGACTAATCAGCTTCATGCATCTTATTTTACAGTTGACACACACTCACTGATTCCTTGCATGCTCCAACAGACTTTACACTTAAAATATTATTATCATTGTAAGCACAAGTAGAGTAATACAAATCTCAAAAGCCATTCTGTGTCTGTAAATAGAATAGTGATATTCAATTTATATATTCACTCACTATAATATGTCCTGTTTTCTTAACCTTACCAATAGACCTGTTTTCGAACGTCAGATACATCTGAAATTCAGATGTAATTCAGATGTTTTTGACTTTTGAAGCGATTACGAAGAGAGTTAAGGAAACAGGAAGTGGATTTGCCATTTCAAAGTCTTCGTCGCCATTTTCGGATATGGCTCGTATGTCATTTCTGCCCTTCTCTATTTTTGTCCCATTGTATTTAAAATGTTTTAAATGTTTATTAATGTGTTAAATGTGTTCAGTATTTGTACCACTGTGGCTAGTTTTGTCTGTAGTAGCGGTCAAAAATGGAGGGAAAGGGAATCCCCTAAGTTTTGACTGTCCCTTCTGCAGGTTTCCGCGCATTGCACAATCACGGACGCCATTAACAACGCCATTCCGAATTTCGGAAGTACATCCAAATCAATTTTTAAAAACTGCTTAAAACTTCGGAAATCTATCAAATACAAGGCGCCAGCATCCCCTACATCCAAAGAGAGTGATAAAACAGGCCTACTTACCAATCCCAATTCCACATTTATCTACCACTTGAGTCCAGCAGTATTTTTCTCCCCTTCCTCTCCCTTCGTACTACACATGGGAGTACAGGTCTTTTAAAACCAGGAGAGACCTTAGAAAATTTTAACTATTCTTGATATACAAGAAGAATTCAAGAGTGTGTATGTAAGAAATTATAAAGGCAAACTTTTGTGAAACAACACAAAATATCTTCATTAATTAGAATTCTGGGGTTGAAGTCTATGCTCTTATATCTCTGAGTGACACTGGAATATAACTCCTGTAATTGATAGAAGAATTATGTAAATAACCTTTGGGGGGGGGGGGATGGAAGAGATCAGAGAATTAATGACAATGTTAAAATATTCTAATTTAATAAGTAGCATTTTTAGGCCAACAGGGAATTGATTAGCTGGATCCTCAGAAAATTAGATGAAATAATAATTGCAGTCTTGAATTTTGTTAGTCTGATTTGGAAAGAACTTATAGAGGAAAGATAATGTAGATGATTACAATAATCATGTAGCTGTTATAAAAGTCATTCTAATGCATATGAAACCATCTTAGCATATCAAGTCTAAAGTTTGAGTAAAGAAAGCCAAACTACTGGAAACTAAGTGAATGTGATTATACACATGGTGAAAACAAACTGAAATAACTCCATCTGGCAGTTGCCAAAGTTATTCACACAACCTTTCTCAATTCTCTGCATTACACAATAATCATCATTTCTTGCTTTTATCAATTCATTTAGAAATATTAAATATCTGTCCTTTAAAAACAGGAACGTGAAGTATCTTCCAGGTCTACAGTTGTATGACCATTTCATGGTAAAGGCTATGGAATGCTTTTAGTCAATTTGTTTTTATTCAGTCAATTGTATCCCAAATTCTTTCCATTCTTCATTATTGATTTTACTGGACCATTCTGCGCACTACTCATTATTCATCCATATAAATATCAAGATACTTATTTCTGCCCTTGTTTTGCATGATTTGTGATCTAGCTAGGTGCATTCTCCTCTTTAATTCAAATGTACCATTAGCAAATCATTAACAATAGTATATGGCTGTTATATGCTACATAGTCATTAGCAAATAAACTCTTAAATGCTTTAGCTGTTCACCCTCAATGTTTATTTGATATCTCAGGAGACTTTATTGAATAGCAATTACGGAATTGTAGCCAACATTTTTCAGGAAGTAGTATGTTCTTAACTAATGTAGGATCAATTTGGATCACTGAAATTAATAAGCTATTTTGGGAGGTCAACACAATAAAAGACATAAGAATGAGCTATATTTTATTAGATGAGGACATGTAGAGATGAGCTGTGACCCACTAGGAATTAGTGGCACCAAGCAAAGATAGGGATTCACTAATAGTCACTTTGGTTAACTATTTAAAATAAGAGCTACAGGATCACCTGCTCAGTGTGGACTCTTTCTGGGGCATAAACAGGGGTGGTCTAACCTAATCCGGGGGTACGCAAAGGAAATTTTGTTGCCCCCCTGCCGCGCGTCACTCGCCACCGCCGCGCCACCTCCGCCGCCATGCCGCCATGCTGCCGCCGCCACGCCGGGCGTGCCGGGCGTGCCGGGCGTGCCGGGCGTGCCGGGCGTGCGGGCGTGCCGGGGCGTGCGGGCGCACCTCCCAGCCGGCCCCATTGGCGCGGCGCACCTCAGCATGTGCGAACATACGGCGCATGTGCACTGCCTCCCGAGCGCGCCTGCCACTTTGGAGCCAGCGCATGCATTAGCAGGACTCTGGAGTTCCAAATAAGTTACTTAATGGGTATCCCCTGGTCCTTCACATTATTTCCCCTACACTTCTTGCCATAGAGAAGGTATAAGTATCTGATTGATCCCTTTCCTACCACAGGGACAACCAATGTGACAGCAATGACAGTCACATATAATCCACCTGTCACAGTTGATGTTAACACATGCAGACATAGAGCTCTTAACTCTTAAAAACTGTATGTGCCCCAAGCCCAAAAGCAGGGAAGTAATGGTTGACTGCATGACTTGGCCACTGCTTTAAGATGTTGTGGATACCAACAAAGGCCTGTAGAATAAGACCCTTTTCCTTAAGAAAGGCCAGATGATTGTTTGAACACAATTGAAGACATGGCTTTTTAGACAAGCCTTTGACCACATTTAGAAATCCTTGATGAGCATAAAGGAAATCCTTAGTGAACATGCTGTCTGTTGTAAGGCCACCTTGAGTCCCCTCCACGGTGAGAAGGACGGGGTATAAATATGGTAAATAGATAAATAAATAAACATATTCAAGGACTCAGGGATTATTTCACCTTGCACGTTATGGGACTGATATTAATTGCAGTTGTTTTGTGTCTGCAGCTCCTGTTGCATTTTATTGATTTTAACCAGTGGGTTTTTATGATGTTATGTTGTTGTTGTTGCTTTTGTGTTATTGTTTATGCACTTGTTGTATTTTGTGCATTTGTACCTTTAAGTGCTTTGCGAGTTGCCCCAAGTCATTCAGGAGATGGTGGTGGGGTATAAATAAAATATTATTATTAATATTATTATTATTTCACAAATGGATAACTAGAACAATGAAAGGAACTCAGACTCTATTCATGAAATGCATTTGTGCTTGTTAGGCTGCTCTCTGCCGGGTGTCGAGCACCCGGCAGAGAGCATTTACAGTGGCCGCTCCGACCCTCTGGAATTCTCTGCCGGAGGAGATACGAGCACTACGGGGTTTGTTGGCCTTCCGCAAGTCTGTGAAGACTTGGCTATATAGGCAGGCATTTGGTCCCAACTGATGCCTCCTTAGTTGCCAGCTGCCAACATACCATCCTGCCATGTATTGCCTCTGCGTATTATTGCTTGCCGGGATCCATTGTGGGGAGGGGGCTTTTAATCGAATTTATAAATAAATAAATAAATAAATAACATATCACACTGTGGTTGCATCATCTTTCTCCGTTTGCCTGTCTGGAAAAATGTAATTACCTCAAACTATAACAGTTATTATGATAAGGGTGACCATGACACTTATGGTGTTATGGTCACTTGGGAGTCCAGTCACAAAGGGGTGGCAGTGGAGATGGCTCTCCAGCACTTTATTCCCAGCCCTGGCCCTACAGTTTTGCACTCGCACAAGACCTTGTCCTGCCCTATTAGTCTCAAATCTGCACATGTGCACCTTTTTGGGCTACTGGTTGTTTGATGTCTGGTTTACGTTTTATGATGTTTTACATTTCATTAGTTTTACTGTATTAATATATTTTACTGTTATATGTTTTTCATTGTGTTATTTGTAACCTTTGTTTATATTAGGCTTGGTCCCCATGTAAGCTTCCCCAAGTCCCTTCGGTGAGATGGAGGTGGGATATAAGAATAAAGTAGTAGTAGTTGTTGTTATTATTATTATATCAAAGGACTAGTAGTCACCCAGACTTAACTCAAGAGTCTTATTTGCATTGCTCAACATTTTCTGGAATATCAGAAAACTACTTCCTATACTTCCAATGATCTGCACCATAGCATGAAGACTTCCATGCCCCTAAATTATTTTGCACTAAATTCAGGAGAACCATAAAAACAAACAAGCAAGTCTGAGACATATAAAACTCTCCTTTAAAATGAAATGTCCAAGAAGTTAAAGAAAGGTGGACATTCTGGAAGTGATAAGCTGATTTAATATAATATTTGTCAACTCCACTCTAAGCACAGTCTGAGCTGTGAGGAGAGGCAGGTAAGAAATAAAATAATCATCATCGTCATTATCATTATTCCTCTCAGTACTTGAAAATGGTCAGTCAGACTTTTCCAGTAATCCTGTCCATCTCTTCAACTGAAACAAAGTGAACAGTATTCATACAAAATAAATAAGAAAGATTATTAGGCTTTTACAGCACATTCTCTGTAGAATGTGCTCCATGTTGGAGCAGATGCAAGTAAGTCTCTCCCTCTATAAAGTTTGTTGCAAATTGGTCACAATGGGATTCTATTTTTTATTTCTAACATAGATTACAAGATTACATATGCAGCAGGCTATGTAATATGCACTCACTTTGTTTAAAAAGTATCACAAACAATATTGTTCTAAATATTGTGGAGCTGTAAATAAATTATTAGTATTACTGTTCTGCCCATCTGTTTAGATTCACATGTAAATTACAGATAACACCTGCATCTGTGTGCTCCTGCATGCCTTGAAGTCATACTTATGTGCAAAAATCAAATTTGAGCAAATCAAAAGGAATCCAATGCTGTAATTTTTCACCTAAAATAACAACCTTATTAAATATTAACATGATAGAAATTTCAAAAAATGTAAAATTCTAATTCCTTGCAGTTTGTAAAATGATTTTAGGGTGTGAGTGATGCTATTTGCTTTCATTTTGAGGGGAGTAAGGTGTTTATGTATATAACCTTTCTGTGTATGTTGTATGGTAAAGAAGGTGGAAAACAAATCTTACAACAGACACAATTGCACTTTTCTTATGATTACAATTTGCATTTTTTTCTCAAAACTGCCTTACAAGGTCTCATACCATTAAAAGTCATTTAAAATATTTTCATTAAATAATTAAATAGCTCTCAATTAAGATGTTTTTATAATATAATTTAGATTGAACATCATAGATTCTCAAAATAAGATTTTGAAGTTGTAATTTTGTGTGTTCTTTCATGCTACTTGTCAAGTTACACTGACCTCATATGTTTTAAAGGACTTTCTTAGGAAAGGAATACTCAGAAGTGATTTGCCATTGCCTACAGCACCTGTTATTCCCTAGAGGTCTCCCATTCAAGTACTATTTCCTGTACAATTTTTAAAAAATAGCTTAAAAGAGATAACTGAAGATGTGGCATAGTGTTACCTGATCATCTTCACATAGACTTTCATATTATTATTCCAATAGTACTTTACAAATGAACAACTCCAACAGGTATTACACAAAGCATCCTTCCTCCATATATTAATAACAATAGAATATGCATTAGTAAATTTAATGGCAGTATGTACTGAATTGAGATCATGTGAACTTCTTCATCCCCATTTATGAAAACACAGAAATTCATACCTTGCTTGCAGATAGATTCATATTCATCAAATGGTAATCATTTCAACAAATGTTTATAACACTGTTTATTCCTCTTTGCAATGAAAATAAAACATGTTGAGCACTTTAGATTAGTTTCTTTCTCTCCCTTAATTAAAAAATAAGCAAAGCTTATACAATCTATCAGCAAATTTGCAAGAGTTGGGCTACAAATAATCAAACTTCTGAATAGCAAAAACCACCTGGAGAGCAAATACCTATTTCACCTCTAAGCAGCTGAAAAATACAGATATGTACCTACTATTTAGAACTACAGTTCATATCAATTAAAGGAGTTAAAGAGATTTGGAGCAACAGTTGGAGATTTATTTTGAAGATTTTAAAATACTTCTTTGATACAGGGATCATATAATATTACATATTTTCTTACTACTATGGGCAAACATGACTATTCCTCTGCAGTATTCTTTTTTAAAGTAATTTTTGTTGAGTTTCCTCTGCAGTATTCTTATATTTTAACAACTAAAAGTATTGCAGTGGAAATTATCTGTGAAAAATATAGGGGAAAATCATGCATTTTTCACCATATAATAATTTCTCTGAAAGATATTTAATAAATCCCCAATTAGAATAATAAAATCATAGATTTGGAAGAGACCACAAGGGCAAGCCCCTGCCATGAAGGACACACAATCTAATTACATCCAACACATGGCCATCCAGGCTATTCTTAAAAATCTCCGGAGAAGGAGACTAACCATTATCAGAGGCAGAATATCCCACAGTCAAACAGCTACCATAAGGAAGTTTCCCCAAATGTTTTGGTGGCATCTCTATTTCTGTAATTTGAATCTATTGCTCTGTGTTTTAGACCCCTTCTACACTGCAATATAATCCAGATTATCAAAGCAAATAATACAAATTATCTGCTTTGAAATGGATTATCTGAGTCTGCACTGCCATATAATCAAGTTCAAAGCAGATAATCTGGATTTTATATGGCAGTGTAGAAGATGCCTTAATCTCTGGACTAGCAGAAACCTCAATATCATGTCTTTTCTAATATATAAACAACTCTATAATGTTCTCAGTCAACCTTCTCTCCTCCACGTTCCCCAAGCTGCTCTTCATAGAGCTTGGCTTCCAGAGTTTGGCTTCTATATTTTAATTGCTCTTCTTTGGACATATTCCTGGTTGTCAATATCTGCTTGAAGTGTGGTGTCCAGAACCAGGTAATGCAGAATAGAGTGGTACTGTTACTTTGATCTAGATCAGTGGTTCTTAACCTGTGGGTCGCAGACCACCAGTGGACGAAAATCTGGTCTGTGAGCCTCCTTCATCTTTATTTTATTTATTTTCACTCCTTTTCCACCACATGCCACCCTTTCCCTATTGCTGACCAGCACCGCCCCCCTTGAATAGACCACATCAGCTTTAGATTACTAAATCTGGTTTTCTGTGGGTGAGCAGATGGCGATTGTTGGATGGCATATGCTCTGTATCAGAAACTAGAGCTGATGCGGTCTATGTAATACAATTTTCTGAACCAGTACCCCAAATAACCAAACCAAATCTAAAGTTGACCTAAAATTGATTCGTAACCCTTTCGGTACTAATGTTGGAGTATAGTCCCTGGTCAGAGTGGTTCCTGGCCAAGTGGTCCCTGGTTTTAAAAAGTTGGGAACCACTGATCTAGATAATATACTCCTATTTATGCAAATCTAAAACTGTACTGACTTTTTGTTGTTGTCATATCACACTTTGCATCACACACGTTCAGCTCTGGTCTGCTAGAACTCAGATTCCTTTCACATGTATTGTGAAGCCTCTACTCTGGAAGTAAACTTGTTCTCAGGAATATTGAAATATTATTTTCCACCCAGAAAATGTTTTTTCCTGTACAGAACCTGCTGTTTTCTGCACAAACATGGGAAAATTTTGAACAAAAAAATTCTTAACTACAAATGTTCGTATCAGTCCAGTATTCTGTGGGCATGATCTGGAGAAAGCCTACAATCGGGGAAGAATACAATGTTCCCCAGCAAATGGTATACAGTGGTATCTATCTTTGACACTGAAGGTAATATAGAGCTATAATGAAGCACTGATGGCTGTATCCACTTCATCAGAAGCACCAGATGGGTCAGAGGCCAGGAAATGCTATATATTTGCATGAAGACCTAACTAGTTAGGACATATTATTTTTCATAGTTTGACCTTTCCTGCATTACTAAGACTTACCTGAGGGAAGAACATTAACTCAATGTCAGCTACTTCTGAACAGAAATATAACTCTTTAGGGTTATGTTGTAAGACCTCATACAGTATGCTACCTACCACTTCACAAAGTATAAATTGAGTGGTTCATTTTGAGTGGTTTTGAATGCTAGTTTATTATAAAACATCCTTCTTATGAGAATATTAATTAATTAGTATAATGTCAAACAATTAATTGTAGTTCAGTATTAATTCCTTTATAGGAACAACAACACGCATTAAACAATGTAGGTAGCTGACACAGCAGAAGGAAATGAGGCCAGGTATAGGCAAGGGGAAACTGCAGTTATTGAAGTTTCAGTACTTAAACTTAATAATAGAAATAACTTAGATGGTTACAGGCTCACAAGAATTTCTCTATTTTCATCTGTGAAATACTGGAGGCTATGCACTGTACTGTCATAATTCATGGCATACCATCAACCTAACCTGTCTACAGCACTTGTCCTTAAATTGTAAAACATCTCTTTATTCATTTCAGCAATTCATTATCTTTAATATACAGTGACAAATTACAGGAAAAGAATTATCCTCATTCTAGAAATAATGGTTTGCTGATGATCTTGCTTGAAAAGTGTGCAGAAGTAAAACATTAAATCTTTTCGATATATTGCAAAATGAAATAGTATATTTTAAATTAAGAAAGATTTTTTTAATTTTTCAAAAAAGTAGTTATAATATTCCTTTCTTATCTAGTCCAAAGTAAATCTCATCTGTCCTTTTTATAAGAATTTATTGCACACTTCTTATTTTGACAATTCACAACAGATATGAAAAAAATAATGACCATCCACTACAGTCTTCATCATCTCACTTTGAAGTCCAGGAAAGTCACTACAAATGGTGCCCCTACATATAGTATGAAAGGTGAAGGAAATAACTGAAAAATGCCAGAAAGTATCTTTGTTCTCAGCTGTAATACCATCTTTTCTAGTATTAATTTGAACATCATGGCTAGCATCTTACAATGACATCACAATGAAATATGTGTGACTAGCTTTAGAACACTAAGATGCATAGACATTTAAAAGAATTACCCATATATTATCTGTTATAGTGTTTACTCATAGGGCCATTGCTACATGAGAGTGGCCCTATCTAATGTGATTAAAACTTGGAAATAGCATTTCTTGGAACTCAATATCAATTTTCAGAGCTTGGAAACATTTCTCTATTTTTAAACATTGAAATTATCAAAATCCTCTAGCCAGCATGGGATTCTAGAATGAGTAGTTAAAAATGAACTTTCCATATTCTATTAATTTTGGTTATTCCTAATCCCTACTTCTAATACCTGTCACTTAGCTTGACCTTCTACATAGATTGGGAGACTGCATTCACCCTGGAATATTTATCATTTGTTTTTGTTAAACAAATGATAAATTCCCAAATTTCATCTTGGTGTTAGTGGAGTTCATGGTTTTCCCCCCATCTGCATGACATAGTGGTTTTAATACTGGGCTCTTTCTTTGGAGACAAGGGTTCAAATATCAAATCAGCCATGGAAACCCACTGAATTGACCTTGGACAACAAATCACACTTCCTTGTCCCCAGAGAATGGCAAAGGCACAAAAAGAAATCTTGCCAATAAACCCCTACGGTTCAAGAAATAGTAGGTTCACACTGGACACAGTAAAAAGAAAGAAAAAGAAATGGGATATATAAAGTTTGCAAAAGCACATGTAGATTGCTTTTTCTATTATTGTTATTATTATTATTATCTTCTTTATATTTATACCCTGTCTTTCTCCCTGTAGGGACTCAAGACAGCTAGCAATCCCACACTTAGTCAAGTTTAAAAAGTGCAAGAAAAGAGTTTAAAAACAATTAAATAGTAACAGTGTGGTAAAAACATTAAAATACAATAAATACACTTAAATGGTCCTTAAAACCCACACAAGTTCCAATGGATCATTTGACCAGCAGTATTATGCCTCTGCTTGTAGTCTGTGTGATCTTCTTTTTCTTCGTCATCGTCGTCTTCCTTCTTCTTCTTATTTTCTGGCTATATTAAGATACATATACTTTGTAATATGTGGCTCTCAATAGCCTGGCAAGTCCAAAGATTCAGAATTTTGCATTTCTCCCTCATTTCCTTGGCTCTGCAAATAGGCTGAGAGAGATTTGGACTCAGTACAATTTCAGTAAGCCTAGTGTTAGATTGCATAGCCTTTGATTTTCTTGATCAGTTACTCTGATATTATTTATCTATTTTGGGATTTGGAGGATGGCAGCATCCATAAACCACTTTTAACAAATGATTTAGGTAGCTGAGTATCTGTAATACACGTCAGAACAAACAAATCAATAATAAAATATGATTCTTGTTTTATTGCTTTCTTTAAACATTAAGATATAAAACTATTTGAGTTCTCTCTCCAATTTTCTTTCATTGATCATACTCAGTTCAATTTGGACAGTGCTTCTGTGTGCATTTTGTCTTTATTGTGAGAACCACCGAAGAGAAATAAATGATCAGAGGATCTGTTCTCATAGGAAATACTGGTATCTAAATCTTTGGTTAATCAAACCTTTAATTAATTTTTGTTTTGTTAGGCAATGAACACTGAAGGAAGGGATTATTTGTGTAAATAACAGGGCATTTTTTGCATCACTGTCTGCTACAATCCAGTTATTATTAACACAGAAAAAATAGGTATTCATTGATCTATCTTCAGGATGAAAATCTTCAGAATGAATTTTTTTTTAGCAAAATCTATTACTTTTTCTTCCACTCTCTTCAGTAAAAGGATTTTCTACTTAACAAGAAAATTAAACACAGAAGAGACCATAGGCAAATTATTTTTCACATGTATACTTTTAAGATATCAAACACTGAACATGATATTGTATTTTGTTGAGCCATTGGAGTTGTCTGGCTGAGAATCCTAATTATCCTGCTGCCCACATCTTCAAATCCCATGATTCCGTGGGACATTGCATGGCATTTAAAGAGGAATACTACTTAATTAATCAGTGCATAAGTCCTCAAGACCACCAAGCACGGTTCTTTGGAGAAAATGGGGCAGCTGGGGGGGGGGCATTCAGGGTAAGCATGGGGTTTGGGTTAGGGGTGGAGACTAATTTCCAGGAGGAACTGGGATTTAGTATCCCAATTCCTCCTGTGATTTAGTCATGTGTAGAAGGGCCCTCAATGATAGTGAAGCTTTCCATGCAAGAGGGCCATGATTAACGTTATAGACCATGTTTATAGCTACATTTAAACAACAGTTATGGTGAAAGGTAAAAGAGTGTCACCAAAGCTATCAGTGTAGTTTAGTTTATGTTAAGTTTGTGTTGGTTAAAATTGTTTTTCATTTTAAATATTGTATTGTTCTTTCTTTCATTCATTTTTTGCACTAAAAATGAGATATGTGAATAATATAATACATAAACATTTATTGGAGCTCCAGGACAAACTTTTGCTTGAAAAAGGCTCCACAGTTGAAAAAGTTGAGATCCTCTGCCATAGAGTAATGCTAGAGGATCTAGGGAGGACATATTTTGTTGGACATGGATAAATGAAACTGTTGATATGTATACGGCAATGCTGTATTTAAGATTAAAGGCTTTGCTTTGTGTGCTAGTTCAGTGGGCACATCTAAAAAAAGATTCAATGTTTAAATTAAACATTTAAAGCAAAGGAAAATATATGCTTCAATCTGTAGTTTCACTTTTCTCTGAATAAGCCCCTTGTGGTGCCATCCTACTCTCATTTGCATGTGAGATACCCCCAATGAACTCAATGTCTTGGATTTAGATTTAGTAATACCATTGAGCATACCCACTAAACTATTTTTGCGTAGAGATGCATGAGGTTATACTGTAATATGCTACTGCAAGATGATAGCTAAAACATTTTCTTTCTGTAATCTTTTCCCAGAACAACTATTCTGAGACAGTTAACAATTCTGAAGTCTCATTAATAAAGTTAATGAATTGATTTTGCTGTTGAGGCACTCAATATACCCTGCAACTAACATCATGAATATTTAATCAAACATTGATCTCAATCACTGTCCTCAAACATCAGTCAATCAAACTTGATCAATGTTGTTCATTTCACTTGTCTTGTTGCTGGGTCTTGGGGCTTTTCAGTGCCATGGGTGAATCCAATAAAGCACAATTATTATGTAATTTAAAAAGCATTTAATATAATAGCTGAATTTCATCCCTTTTAAACTGAATATTGCATTATTTAATTTTTTTGGATCAAATAAATCCTAAGAATTAGGTTGGAATTCTATAGTTATTTGCCAGGAAGCAAGCTGCAATAAACACTCAGTGGGATTATTTTTGAAGACACATGTATAGGAATAAAGTCTGTTATTACTACTGTCCTCTTTGAAGAAATCATACCCTCTCTTCCAAAATTTAGCAGAAACTTTTACAGTGCTATAATAATGTTAATCTGGCAGCCAACAATGCCAGAGTAAAGGAAAATATTCATTATAATCTCTCTTGAGACTGTAGACAAAAGATCAAGAAAAGTATGAAGCAGCTCCGTATTTTAAAATTGTAATTTTTGAGTGTGTTTGTGTTGAGTTGAGACTGGTGTCTTGAGCAAGAAGAGGTAATATACTGTCAAGTTAGATTTGTACTATCAGTTCTCCAATCTAAAGCACCTTGGATGAATAATGATGATTGTTATGCACAGTGATAAACACTCTCACAATGTCTTCTGAGATAACTAGTACTGACTAGTCATCATATGATGGACTATGCAAAAGAATGTTATGCAGCTTTTTGTCTTACTATTTCTTCCAATAATAGTAAAATGTTATGAATAGACGAAAGTGTAATTTACAATATCACGTCTTGTTGTGTATTGGATAGGATTCTATATATTTTTGTATATCTCTCCCTGAAGAACATCAATTTGCTACTTTTTTGAACACCAGTTCAAAGAGAATGACAGACAGGTTCCTGTTCTGCATCATTGCAATAAGATACGTTTTGAGGTTTGTGATAGAACCTGGGTTTAGGGACAGAAATTCATTTCTAAATAATTCAGTCTTTTCTTTCATTTGGAAAAACTGAAAACTTGATTTGCTTGAGCTGGCAGAAGTGTTTTCAAAACAGCCTAATCTTATATTATTGCATTTTGATATGTACTGGTTCATGATTATAGTTTGAAATTAACTCACAGAAACCATTCAGATGTAGATATTAGACTAGAGATAAAAGGTGATGCAATTTGGGTACCTTCATTGGATATTTGGTATGTCTTGGCTTCTCATGGAAAGAACAACATATCTCAACAAATCTTATTTATTATCTGAAAATAAATAAATGGTTGTTTTGCATGGTTACAACAATGCATCTAGTGATATAATGCTACACTACTATTGCAGTACCAGCCATAATGCAGTTTTAAAATGAGCATATTCACTGCTTCAAATTATAGAAAACGCTTTTGTCTTAATAAATTTGTGTGAATGTGAGAAAAGAGAGTTGCCCATACCATTTTGGGATCATTTTTCAATTGTCTTTAATTTGACAAATTCAGATGAAACCCAATGTTAGTCCTAATGAGATAATTATTACATACGACCCACTTTATCCAATAGTTTTACCTCAGCTGGGGGTCTTTCCACACAGGCCCAAAACCCTTGATGGGTTCTGGACTACCCGAACCATTCAAACAGCTCCTTAGGGTAATCCAGAGTAAACTAGGATTTCCCAATTTACTCCAGATTTTTTTTTTAAAAAAAACCTCAACAGATCCAGACCTTTGGGGATTGACTTTCAGGAATGCCTTCTGTCCCCATTGCCATACTGTTTTTTGGGGGCTCTAAGAGCATGAAAAAGCAGGATGGCGCCCCTATCCTCTATCCTCCCAGATTCCCATTTCCCCTCTAAACTTACTGGGGGAGCCCGGATGAATCCTCAGGCCCCTCAAAGAAAGCTTCTGAAACATTTAGTGCCTTGTTCATGCTCAAACACAGATAGTCAATATTCAGTTCCAGAGGTCATACACAGAGAGTTCTTGAATCAAAGCCTAAACCCATGATCTCAGTGCCAGTAAGTCAGTGTCCACATTCCGAGGTCAAACAAGCCAGTAAGTAACAGTATAACTAATTGTAAGACAGAATCCAAAGTACTTAGGTCCAGTTCCATTTCAGGGTTCACAAAGCCAATTACACAAGTTCATGATAACACCATCCAGCAAAACATTGCCTCCAGCGACAAGACTGTGAACTCAAGATTTTTTTATGCTAAGGCCACAGCTGTTGCTTGACCCTGTTTCTCAGCTAACCTGGCAGACCTACGTAATTAAACTTGCTCTCTTTTAAGTTGCACATGAGACGGAGCAGTTAACCCTTCATCAGCCTTCCCAGAAGTGATGATTTTGCTTACTCCTCTTGCTGGGAACTGCTAAGGGTTCTCCTTATTCAGCTACTACACTCTGCTGTGCAGGCTGCTGAAAGCTGTTGTGCTGCTGTTCCAACCACTCGTCCTCATTGCCAGAACTGACAAGGAAAACTGAACGATTTATTTATTTTGGTAAAATGAATGATTTCAAAAAGAAAAAAGAGATTTTTCTCCCCATTAGTATGATATTGAGCCAGTGCAATCCCATCCATATTAATTTGCATCTTTTGAAAACTTAACATAAATTTGTATCAAATGTATTTGTGAAGGCAAATATTCACTCAGTCCTGGGAATGGAGATCACTTAAGAATATCCCTTCAGCGATCTCCCAAGCCTAGTCATGACATGGCAGTGATCTCCCAAGCCTAGACATGCCAATCCAACAAACCAGCTACACCCTTATGCCAATCTGATAACCACAACAAACCAGACATAGAAATCCCTAGTAAGGCTCCTTTATAAATGGAGCAAAGTAAGGTACAGGAGGGATGGACTAGCCTTAAATAGGCTCAGCTATGCCCTTTGCCATATGATTTAGGTCAGTGAAGCCAACAAGCTCCAACAAGAGCTGGCCTTCCCCATGGGTGGGCTTAAACTGTCCTCTTCCTCATGCCTCATGGGCTTGCCCTTTGGGTGGAGTTTGTGTGTCAGATAATCCCTTTATCAAAGGGACAAAAATGACACGTGTCAGCCAGCTATAGCCGCTTCCAAATGATCACACAGAAACTATCTGGGAGTCACTGAAAACTTTACTATAGGGTACCAGAAGGGACAAAGCCAACCCCAAATGTTTGAACACATCTTTCCAGCTTCCCCTAGTCCGCGTGCAGCTATTCCCGCCAAGGCTGCTGGCCATTTGTTCCCACACTCCAGGCTGAGCAGGAGCCTTATCTTTGTTGTGTCTTGCCAGTAATCTGGATTTTGGGCACCAAATTCCAGGCTCCAAATATCAGTTCCTGACACCACGTGTATGTGCATTCTACTTAAAGAAGGCTATGTCCCAATTCTACTGGCAGAAATCGGTTAGGGTTGCACACTTCTTTATTTTTCATGGCACATCTGCTATTCATCTAACAAAATATCTAGATTTAAAACAAGACATTTTAAACAGTCTAGATACAAAGTAACCACAAATGACAACAGAAATGCGTAATTTGAATTCTTGTTAAGCTTCTTTAGAAGTATATTTCTAGATTAAGACCATAATGCTTTATTTAATAAATTTTTGCTAAAAATTATTGAAATTTAAGATTTCCAGTTTTACTGACTTTAGTTGTAAATGCATCCCTTTTAATATGGGTTTTGTTTTATTGTGGATTTGAAACTCAGATAAATGTTATTGTGCTCTGGATTGGAGTGTTGGTGTTTTTGTTGCTCTTGTGTTGTTTTTAAATTGCACCCTGTAATCCAGAGCACAAGAGCCTCTAATCTGGGAAACTAAAGATTTATCAAACTTTGTTTTCTATAAACAAAAACAAAAAGTAAAAGTCACAAATAAACTGTGCTGACTGCACAAAATAAACAGCTAAGCAGCCCCATTTGCTTTGAAATATATTTACATAGGACTATACTGTCAGGATGTATGTTTTAAAAGAAAGACCAGATCAAATGCTGGTCCACATTAAAGCTCCTTTTCCCAGTATTAAGTTAATGGTTTCTCAATTTTTTACACAATTCCAAGTTCTCTTTCCGCCACCCCAGCTCCACAATATATATAGCTTTGCAATTCATTTGACCTCCTTTCTGTTTTCAGCAAATGAATGACTCAGTGTTGGAGCTGAGGGAAGCAGAACTCTTCCATGAAAAATGTTGCCATTAAAAGGAGGAGAGCAAACTGCATAAATTACAAATGAACTGCTGCTGCAGCAGCAATATACAAGCATGTTACCTGATTATACATGCATGTTTTCTTTGCCATTAATCCAGAAAAATAGCATGGCAATCTGTGAACCTCATTGAGATCCAAAGTTCTTTGTGAAGAAATGCCCAATTTAAATTAGCTATGAATTTATGGGCTTTACATAATGATGTAAAGTTATAATGCTAATTTAATAGACACATTTATTTGGTTCTTTGCTTTTGACATGCCTAACGATGGCCTTTAATACTAATAGAATGCAAATAAGTGACTTTTGCTTGCTGATCTAATGAAGGGGAAGATTTTGATGCAGTAGGTAGGTGCATTTTGCTTATTTTTAACTGCCTACCCATTCCCCCCATAAATGTTTCTTTATCAAAATTCATCAGAGCATGAGCACATCTTTTGGAATGGGGAATCTTTTGCTTTTAAAATATTACTCTCAGAAATTCCTGGGGAGAGGGTAAGAAAAAACTAGGGACAGCTCACTTTTAGCCTTTGGGAAAAAGTTTTCAAACTGGGGTTGGAATTGAATTGTGTAAATATGGGGATGACACCCAGTTCTACTTCTCTTTTAAATCACAGCAAGGTATAGTTGACATTATCCCTCGAAACATTTTAATCGGGAAGAGAACTAACAAACTGAAATGCCATCCTGTTGAATGACCAGTGATCTGTTGTACTATATTGTTTGGGAGGTATATAACATACATCTTGACTTTAGAACAATTGTGTATAACTTGTGGTCTTCCAGATATTTTTGGGCCACATTTTCTATCTGTATTAAGCAGTATAGCCAATAAAGAGAGATACCTGGAGTTACAGTCCAACAAATTCTAAAAGATCAAAAGTGATATATGTATATGTATGTATGTATATGTGTCTAGGACATCTTTACATGGGCTTCTTTTTGCCTATAGTAAAAGTATTTGTTGGCCATGGAGCTGAACTGGGGGGGGATCCCTGCGACTGCCAAAAATAAGTTGGCACTTGATGACAGGAGGCTCCACATCTTTCCATTATGAAAGATGGGTGTAGCCAGAATTAAGAGGCTTCCCCTGTGTGATGAGGCAAGGGGGAAGCTGCTGTGGTGTAGAGTGCAGGGTGACAGGTCCCCATGCCCTCTGGGCAGGCTCCGCTGAGGTGCAGCTAGACTGGCTGATTTCAGTAGTGCATGTGACATGGTGGCAAATCTAGGTGTTACTATTTTCCCTTAAACTATCTAAGGCATGTTTTGAATTGGTGGCCCAGAGTTTTTCTTCAATGGGAGAAACCATTCATGTACTACCACAACTATTGCTAAACAAATGAGGACTCAAAGATTTTTTTAAGAAAAGCAATGTACATCCCATTTTGACAAATAAGTTATACAGTATTGCCATCTAGCAGTATGATAACCATTTCATACACAAAACTCATCAGTAAGTCAAGAGGTCAGATGGCAGAAAACGGCATCAGCCTGTGTTTCAAATCACATGAATAGCCAACACAGATAGAGGAAATTCTCTTCTTCAGAAGGAGGTTCTCCGCTTTGGAATCGAGGCCAAATGCAGTGATGAAGGACAAGGAACTAGCATACTTCTTTTCTCACTGTATTTAGTCTACTTAAATTTAGAATGACACATCTTTTCTTTATCTGGCCATTCTAGTCAATAGTTGTGTTGGGAATACATCATATATACTTCATATAGTTCCTTACCACCTTACTATACCATTAAAACTTGGATTTCTCTTGCCTTTGCTTTCTCATAGTCACTAATGATGTACTACCCCAAATTTCATATGATTGGCAAATATTGCATGCTATTTTTATTAATCAAATTAACCTTGAATGTGTAGAGTTTGTATTCCCCTTGGGTAACAATTTAAGATATTTTGTGCATCATTTCAGTAGATATTGGAATTGCAATTCTGTCATTTATAATTTAACACTATATCATTCATCTAAAATTGCACTGAAGGAGGGAAGGAATTAAAAATAACATTTATAACATTTTAAATCTTGTACGGGTTGAAAGGTGGTGAATTCTAATGAATCTCCTTAATTAAAGAATTAATTATGTATTTCTGTTTGTAGGAAATTAATTAAAGTTTTATTCCAGATGTAAGCTAAAAGCTAATTTCTAACTAACTGATATAAGGAACCTGTAGTCTGACATAGGCACTGTGTACTAATCCATCACAGATATAGTGGCAATGCATAATTTAAAATATATCTAACAGCAAAAACATAGATAATTGGATAAAAGCATACTAAAACAAACATGCAATGTGGTTTGTTGAGGGACTTTACAAAAAAGATATTTATTTACCTAATAGTCCAATTCCATTCATATAATGTTGGTCTGACAGTGTAATGGTTAAAGGTGCTGGTAACTTTTTGAGAACAGAACTGCATTTTGGTGTTTTCTCCTCCTATTCCCTGGTCAAATATAATTTTCAAGCTGAAAGTACCAGTAAGGAAAACACTGGGAATATTTGGAAGTACTTTTTTCCTTAACAAAATACTTTGCTGCATCCAGATGAAACATTGATGGAAGTTTTTGGAGCTTGTTCCATCTCAATCTCACTTTATAGTGTAAGGGTGGGAATCTATGGCCCAAAGGCTTTTTCATGTGTCTTACTAGCCTTTTCTGTCAGGGCTGTCATCTGGAATGTTGTTAGTAGAGCAGGACAACAAATATCATCAGAGAGAGGTCACCTTCTACAATGTTGACTAATTGACAAGACAGGGACAGTGGTTTCATTGGTTGGCTGAACAATAACATTCTGGAACTTTATTTTTCTATTTTCCTCATGATCATGAGTAGTTTAGGGGAGAAGAAAGTAAGAATCCTTGAACCTTTCTTTGGTTGCTGAAAAATGGCTGGGGTGATTATCATGGGGAGAGGAAGGTGTATGTTGATACGATTTATGTGTACTCTTGGATTATGTTTATCCACTGTATGTGCTAGGCATGCATTTCATTCTTGTGGAGGGAGATCACGTCAACATAAAAAGACAGCCTATCAGGTATGTGCAACTTCCCATTACGTATTACACTTTCATGTTCTGGTTTTGAAATCTCCATATATATTTGAGTATCATTCATTTGAAACTGCATTAAAAGAGGAAATAAAATAGAATTAAAATTTATAACGTAATTATGATTTTTAATCTAAAGCCTGCAGAGGTTCAGTGGTGCCGAATTCTAATAAGTATCTTTATTTTAAAAAATAAACATTCAAGCAGAAAAGCAAGAGCGATCATAGTTTTGGGTGGCTATATTATTTGCACAAAAAGCAGTTTCACAACTGCACTAAATATTATCAAGATCATCATCTTCAGCACAAATGGTTAAACCCTTGTGGCGGCAGAACTGCTGACTGACAAGTCAGTGGTTTGAATCTAGGGAGAATGGGTTGAGCTCCCTCTGTCAGCTCCAGCTCCCCATGCAGGGACATGAGAGATGGCAAAACATCAAACATCTGAGTGTCCCCTGGGGAATATCCTTGCAGACAGCCGATTCTCTCACACCAGTTTGTCAAATCACTCCACACACACAGACACACACACATACAAATCATCTTCTGGAACACATCACAGGCAAGAAGTAATTCACATTTTTCTAAGAATTTAACAAGCCATAAACAAAAACAACCTCAAAGCTTTCTTATCAGTTCAAAAGGAAAAGGAAGGGAAAGAAAACACACAATTCCACTTATGCAGTACGTGCTGACATACCTGTGGGTTTAAAAGTCCAGTAGTTCAGAAGAAGTGGACTGAAAACCAAGAAAAAACTCATGCTTAAATAAATCGGTTAATCTTAAAGGTACTTTTGGTTTCCTTATTTCCTTCCATTCTCCCATTTTCCCTTTTCATGTTGGAACAAACTAACACATCTATCTTTCTGAAAATGTCTTAGTTCAAGAAACTCACCTCAGTTGAGGTCACAGCCTAAAAATCTTCTCCCTTGCTTTGATTTCTGCTTTGGATCTTGAAATTCTCCAAGTTAGACTTTATGATAGTCCAGTATATTCTGTAAAATATATTTTGTAGTTTTAAAACATTTGTTACTTTGTTTGTTTGCATTGTTTTGTATGGTTTTGTTTGTTTATTTATTTATTTAATTTATGTCATTTATGTGCCACCCTTCTCACCCCGAAGGAGACTCAGAGGGGCTTACAAGTAAAATGTAAATATAATATATTATATTATTGCCATAGCACAATATTAATATTATATATTACATTGTACTATAACATTATACTGTAATATTAGTAATATTACATGTAATATAAATATATAATTGTAATATCATATTATTAGTAGTAGTGTTATATTGTATTAAATAACAATATTATCAATATTATATGTATATACAATATATTATATTATAAGCATAGTGCAGGAGGCAAGATGGAACTGTCTTCCTGGCCCCTCTCTTCACTCTGAACTCAGAGCCGCTGTTGGTGCTGGAGGGGGGAAATTCAGAAAATTTCTTCTATGATGCAATTCCTTCAATTTTTTAAAATACATTTCTGCCACTTATCCTCCATGCATACATACCATACAATCTACATAGCACAACACCTTTTAAACTGTTGAGTCACCCGCTCCCATGCTAATTTGGTTGCTCACTCAGATGATAATTGGTCAAACCTCTTTCATCAGACATGATTTTTGGTGGACTAGGTCATTTTTAATGCTAATTTCAAATCTGTTTTTAGTTTTTCTGTAGCACAACTAGTTTTGGGGATGAGATGCATTATGTGCCAGCAATGTTTGTGATTTTGTTACAACTTCAATAATATTATTGAACTAGCTCACTATTATTAAACTTATTACCATGCCTAGAACATGCAAAAGTTACCCTGACTCCTGCTCTCTGTGTGGCATATTTACAACTTTGAGGCAGTGACACAATAATACAAAAGATCTAATGAAAATCTACAAAATGTATCTTGGATGCCCACTAGATGATCAGGACAAAGCATGGTCTCTGCACATCACTTGCATATCATGTTCTAGTAGTTTACATGATTGGCTTGACATTTGTAATATCGATGAGAAAATCCAAGGATCATCCAAGAATCCAAGGCCACCCCCAGTTGAAGGAACTGGGGGTGGCCACGGCCGACAGGGAGCTCTGGCGTGGGCTGGTCCATGAGGTCACAAAGAGGTGGAAGTGACTGAACAAAAAAACAACAACCAAGGATCATTACAGTGATTGCTACTTTTTCAGTGTTAATACAATGGGCTTTTCAGCCAAAACTAGACATAACATTGTATATTCAAATTTGGATTCAGTCTCCAGATCAGTTCCTCATGATGCTTCATTACCAGTCCTAGTGCCTCAATTGGATGGACTGGAGTCTGTTGAAGATGAAACCAAATCTGATACCTTTTCTGAAATTGTAATCAAGATCCTACAAACCTTGAATATACCCCTGATTCTGCAATAGAGCCAGAAACTTTACCCAAGAAGAGGCAAACAATTTGATTAGAAATTTATCCCTTTCAAAGGAAAAAGCAGAGCTTTTGGTGTCAGGGCATAAACAGAAACACTTGCTTGGAGCAGGTGTTAAAGTGTGGCACTATTGAAAACGTAACTTTGCCTGAGCTGAGTTTTTATTGTTGATGGTCTATTGTGTTATTGCAATGATCTCAATGGACTTTTTGAAACTTTATCACAATCATATGTAGCATCAGACTGTCATCTGTTTATTGATTTTTCAAAGCAAAATTTGAAAGCTGTGCTGTTGCATAATGGAAATCAAAAGCAGAGCATACCGATTGTGCAGTCCATTCATTTAGGTGAAACTTATGACAACATGAAAATGCTGCTTGAAGCAGTCGATTACAAAACAAATTGGTTGAATATCTGTGATGATTTTAAAGTGATGAAAAAGAAGCTTGGCAGACTTTCACATGGGATTGTCAAAACGTTTTCTTTTTTCTTTTAAAATAATTTTTATTGAAAGTTTTGGTTACATATGAATAAAAGATAGAAAAGGGTTTTTGGGCTAGGAAAGGTTAAGGGTCGGGGGAGGAAGGAGGGTTAGGGAAGGGGTGAGAATAGGAGGTGTTGGGGGTAGTTGATTGAACCGGGATCCTGCGAGGAAAACACCGGGCAAGGGTAGTGAGATAAGATAGAAGGAAAAAGGAAAAAAAGAAAAAAAAAAAAAAAGGGGGTTCTTTTGAATTCCATCTTCCAGAGGCCCTGGTTTCATTCTGACATATCTAATACAGTTCTTTTTATTCTTTAAAGTGTCACTTCTTTCTTTCTGTTCGTCTTCTTTAGTTGTATGTCCATGTCAGGTCTTCTTATGTCCCTTGAAACTATTATCTTTTACTATTATTTCTATTATCTCTCCTCAGTTTGTTTTTTTTAACCCTTCAATTAGGTGATTAGAGTGCCCATGACCATTAGCTAGTATTTGTCGGTTAGGTAGTTAGTTCTGTTCGTTCCTTTTTCCCTGAGGTCGTATCTAACCATTTTCTTTAGGGATTCTGCTTCTCCTTCATCCGCCTCTGGGGGATCATGTTTCCAGAGGCCATAGCTTGTAGTCATCACTGCATGGAGAGGGCATATTTTCTGTAGTTTATCTTTCCTCTTCGGCTCTCTTTGTTCCCTTGGCTTTTCTTTTTTGTTGAAGTGCTTTCCAGTTCCGTTGGTTTTATTCCTCTTTGGGAGCTGAGAGGGGGTTCTGCTGGAGGGCAATGTACATCCTAGTCTTGGTGGACAAGTTGACAGCATTCTGGCACAGCCCCAGCATTTTTAGCTCTCTGAATGGACTCCAGCTGTTCCCATACTTCTTGCTTTTTGCTTTTGGTCTATATTTTTCTCTTCTCTCTCCTTCAATTACTTGCATTGCTGATTCCTTTTCCTTGCCATTATCTTTTCCCTTTCCTTCTTCATACTCATTCGTCAGCATAGCGGTCCCTTCTTCAGTTTGTTCATCTCTCCCCAGTGAGGTTGCTCTTGAACCGCATTCTTGTGCCCCTCTAGCATTATTTCCACCTTTCTAGGATCAGGTCCTGCTTTTGTCCCAGCCTCTGCAACTCTCTCAGAATATCCTTCAGAGACATAGTTGTTTGTCCTGTGTCTGGACTCCTACCAGAGCTGGCAGTATTATTTAGCAAATGGGCTGCTTGGCTAGATGAAACTTGGCAGGAGAGCAGGATGGGTGCACTGCTCTGTCAAATCCCCTGCCAACTGATTGCTGCTCTTTCCTTACTGCCCTGTGCACCAATCAGCCCTCCCTTTGCCCAGGCTGATCACTTCTTTCCAGGTGCCCCTGTTCGGGGCCTTTCTTTCTTTTCCCCCCTCCTTCGTTTTTTGTTTGTTCTTTACTCCTGTCCCTTTCTTCCTCTCTTCTCCTTTTATTTTGTGGCTTTTTCCCCCGGGTGCTCTCTCCGCTCCGGTCCTCCCCTGCTCTGGTCATCCCCGCAAGGCTTCTTCCCTCCTGTCCTTTGCTTCCCTTTTCCCTTGGTCAGCGGGTCTCCTTTTCCCCCGGACGATAGGCTTCCTTACCCCCTCCCTTCTCCGGTGTTGGTGGAATGGACTGGGCAGTCAGTGACGCGGGCTCCCGCCCCGCTTTACTTCCTGCCTCTTCTCCCCCTTGGTGTCCGCTCCCCAATAGAGTCCGGATGTCTTGTTGCCTTCACTTCCTGGCTTCTCCCCGCCTTCCCCGGTGGCTGATTGGGATTTCCCGCCTAAACATGGAGGTCTTCTTCTTCAAAGAGGCTTCCTCCGTTCCTCCTAGGTTGTTGTTTGGTCCGCCATTTTGATGCCTGGTGATGTTACTATTATTTTTCCCCCCGTCGACTCTTATCGTCCTTAATTGTGATGCCGGTGGGAAGGGGAGGAGGGGGGTCGCGTCGCTGCCCTTCTCGTGGCTTCTCCCCTGTCTGTTTTTGTGTGGTTGGGCCTCTAAATTTGGGGCTTCTTGGGAGGGGGGTTTCCGCCGTTGTTTGGCTTATCTTCTGTCCCCCTGTCCCAGGTCTCCCCGTTACTCACTTTGCGTTGTTGGTTTGGGCCGGGCTGGCAGTGAGTGCAGGCGTGAGCCTGCTTCCCTCACACCGATCTGCTCACCAGGCTGGGAGGCCACCGGGCTCTCTCCGTCTCCCCCTCTTGAGGAGGGGGCGACTTATAGAGCCAGCGATGGGGTCCCCTGGCTTCGCTGCCTCTTGGCTGATCGACTCAGCCTGAGGTGGGGGCGCGATTCGCCCTCCGATCGGTGATTTCGGTTGATGTCTTGAGGAGCTCTCAAGACACCCGTCCTGCCGCCATCTTTGCCCAGCGTGTTCCTCGTCAAAACTTTTTCTTGGCAACCACAAATCTTCTCTCAGGACAGGTCCCCTGACAACCTGGCAGCCCACTGTGAAGCATTTGCTTTGCAATGGCCCCAGTCCTTCCTCGAGGGTCATTCCCAGGAGTTGTTGTTAGAGGACTCCTGCTTGGCCCCATGGCCATTGTACTGTGGGGTCCCACAGGGCTCTGTATTTTCCCCTATCTTATTCAACATTTACATGACGCCATTGGGAGAGATCATCCAGAGTTTCGGGGTGCTGTGTCATCTGTACGCAGATGATGTCCAACTCTGTCACTCCTTCCCACCTACTACTAAGGAGGCTGTGCAAGTCCTGAACCAGTGCTTGGCCACTTTAACAAACTGGATGAGATCAAACAAATTGAAATTAAATCCAGACAAGACAGAGCTACTCCTGGTCAGTCATAAGGCCGAACATGGCATAGGGTTACAGCCTGTGCTTGGTGGGGTTACACTCCCCCTGAAGGCGCAGGTTCACAGCTTGGGAGTGATCCTGGCCTCATTGCTGCTTTTGGTCCAGCCACTTTTGCAATTGCTTCTTGTGGGAACAAGAGACAGGGCCTTTTCTGTGGTGGCCCCCTGGCGATGAAACTCTCTCCCGAATGAGATCAGATCTGCCCCCTCCCTTCTGACCTTCAGGAAGCTAGTGAAATCCTAGCTATGGAATGAGTAATTCCAAGATTAATGGCTGAGACTAGCAATTGACCAAAGTTCTCAACCACATATGCGTACTGAGTTGGACATGATTTTATCTTGGCGAATAGGCTTATATGTATTTTATTCTACATGTATTTTAATCTATTGTTGATGTATGATGTTTTAGATTATATTGTTAGCATTGAATCCTTGCTGTTAGCCGGTCTGAGTTCCTCTACGGAGGTAGAGAAGATCAGGATACAAAAGTTTTAAATAAATAAATAAATACCTATGAAGCAGTCATTCAAAAGATGATTGATGCCTTTCAGAAAATGGGATGTCGCATGTTGTTGAACTTGCATTTTTTTCATTTGCACCTCTATTTCTTTCCCAAAAATCTTGGAGCAATGAGTGACAAGCAAGGCAAATGATTCCACCATGACATCTATTTAATGGAAAACTGCTATCAAGGTTTCTGGAATGAAAGCATGATGGCAGGTTACTGTTGGACGTTGTATTGTAATGAGCCAGATAAATTGCACAAACAAAAATCATAATCACAATGGTTTTGATGGTTATTTTTTGTAGTAGTGGTCTGATTGTATATATGTTTATTAAACTGCTGATTTATTGTCACAATGCAAGGACTCGGCCGGTCCCTTAATCACACACACAGAGACGTTAATCAGCTAACTACTATTTATTGAAGAATGAAGAACAGATGATAAAGCAATTGTCCATAAAGTAATGAAAGTTCGGTTCAGAAGTAAAGAGTCTGTAGCAAAATCCAAAGGCAAGAGTCTTGGTACAAGGCTTGGCAAAAGCTCCGCAAAACCAAGCGGATTAAGAACAAGGCAAAGTTCCAACAAAGCTCCAAGAAACTTCTTGGCAAGGTACGAGCCACAGCTTGGCTCCGTGGTCCTTTCCTCGCTACACTTCTCTGGATAGAAGTGGCCGAGGTACTCGGCCACTTCTATCCAGAGAAGTCTAGCGAGGAAAGGATAGAAGTGGCCGAGGTACTCAAGGATCACCTTTGCCAGATACTGGAAACTCCCCCAAGTGCCTGAGGAGGACGAATGGCTGGTCAAGGTTGTAGAACTGGCTGAAATGGATAAATTAACATGCCTATTACGGTATGGGACAGCACGAAGCTTCAATGACACATGGACTCCATTTCTAGAATTCATGAAAGAAAAGAAAAATTCTGCTGAAAGGTTTTCAAGTATGATTTGTGCAGATATGGGAAATGAAAATTTTGTAAGATTCTCTTGCGAACCGTCTGGGGCGAGAAATTATGTTCCTTTCTTATTAATGGTGAAGACGAGGAGTCAATCTCTTTGTGTAAATGTATATGTGTATGTTTTGTTATGTTTTAACCCTATCCTGTGACAACCCCCTCCCCCCTCTGATCCCCCCTCTTACCCTAACCCTACCCCTAGCCCCCACTCTCTTCCTTCCCTTCCTTTCCCTTCCTCCCCTTTCCAATGCCTTCCCTATCATCCCAGCATTACTTATGCTGGGAGGTGACATAGAGGTGGGCCTATAGTGGCCAGGGTTTGGGCCGGGTCGCCTCGTGTGTAAGTTTTTAATCCTTTTGTGTATATGTATGTTCATGTTTATACCTTTTCATCAATAAAGCCTTTAAAAACTTTTTAAAAAAAAGAAAAAAAGAAGTGGCCGAGGTACTGAGGATCCGTTCCCACGGATCCTATACTTAATTCCCTTGGCGAGGACCCCGCCGCTCTAGGCTTCTCCTCCAATCTATGCTCCGGGCCCTTGCCCCCTTTGGCGGTCTAGGCTGTGGTGCCAGCCCCTCCTGCTAGCCTCGATGCTCCGTCTCCTATCAACGCTGCGCCCTTGCCTCCCAGCACCTGGTTCCCTATCTTCGTGAGAGTCAAACTCCCCTTGTGCTTCCAGTGACTCATCCTCCTCCGTTTCCCACATTCGTTCCTGTGCCCCGTGCCCCCCCCCGGTTTCTCATAGCCTTCGCTATCACTGCTATCTGCATCCCTCTGATCCTCCACATTCTCATACGGGTCAGGCCATCCATCATCCCAGGCCAGACTTTCTGTGGGAGAAGAAGGCTCAGCTAACTCATTAACCCCTTCTTCCATTCCCTCCAAATCCTCCTCAGAATCTTCCTCAGCTGCCGCTGGTTCTAATGCGAGTGGGACCCCCGGTGCTGCACCTTGCGCCCCAGGCACTAAAGATATCTGGGGTGCTACATTTATGTTCATGATATCAGTGAAATAAACAATATAAATGAATTTTGGTATGACTCTGTTCCCTGCAAATCTTTGAAATATATATAAAATCTATTGAATCCAAGGAATGGTTGTATTTTATAAACCAAATGTGCTACCACAAAACTGAATACATATTCAGTTTTAGCATAAAAACTCATCTATAAAAGTGTGTTTTCATTCATGATGAGAATTTTTTTTCTTTTGTTGCCCTGTGGTATTGGGACCCCATCATGACCTGCTATAGCCCTTTCTATAATAGAGGATGAATGGAATAGGGAGAAAATACCAATGTTTGTTATTTGTCTTTGAATCTATATCACATGGAAGATCATCTGGATTTTTTTTCTGCCAGGGGATGCCTATCTATGTTGCTTTAAATTGCAGGTTGAAGCATCCACAGCAAAATCCCACACTGAGTCTGAGTTCACCTAAGCTGGCTGTTGAATTCTTTTACCCAGGAAAGACCAACACAATCTTCCTGAACTCTGGCATTTTACTGTATCCAGGGTTAAACTTTGGTCTTGACTACTAGCTTTATCTTCTATCTTACCTTGGTTTCTTCTCAGTTCTGACTTGTTTGATACTGAATAATTACTTGTCCTGCAGTTCCTTTTTTCCAGGTGCTGAAAACTTGGAACGTTCCCCCCACATCCTCAGACTTTCAAAAATTGTTATATATTGAAATTCTGAGAGGTATATGGTTCTATCTGAAATAGATTTCTGCCACCTTAATATTATGTTTTGTGATTTTCTGCTTTCAACTCTGTTTTTCATATTGTGTTTTACTTGGTCTGATTTAGGACATGCTCCACTGTCACAAAATTGCACAAAGAGATATCTATGGCTTAGAGTGATTGGTGAAACTTTGACTGGACAGGGATAATCTAGCCACAGTAGTTCATGCACTAGAAACCTCCCAACTAGACTGTTGTAATGTACTCTACACAGGGCTGCTTTGGAAGATGACTCAGATGTGGCAGCTAGTGCAAAATGTAGCAGCTTAGTGCTGATTGTAATACGATATGGGCATCCTATAATGCCACTGAAATTCATTTAGGAGACAAGTAAAATTCTGGAGAATATATATTAAACCTTTTGTATCTTATTTGAATGCTATATAAAAGATTGTTAACCTATTTTCATCTAACTGAACTTCTTCATGGGGTACATAGTTTACTGTATTTGTTTTTGAATGTATTGGTTTAAAGTGTTTTAACCTTACAGTATCAATATTCTTTGTATGCTTCCCTGCGGTCTTGTGCTATAAGATGGAGTATAAATATTTTAATAAATAAACTATCTAAATATAGAGGGTTTGGGTTATAAATTATGTAAGTGCATAAATGAATGCATAAACTTGCCATTTGAATCAGATTTATATGAAGGGAAACTCATATTACATATGCCTATGCTTGCAGTGTAGCTTCCATTCAGGAGCCTTTTGCAAAGGCTGGGCTGTCATCTGTACAACTGCAATTGTGCATGTTACAACTATAATGGCATCACTTGATGTTCATGCCCTTTCTGTCATTTGCTGCTAAGATCAACATCAAAAGGTGGGAGAAGAACATTCAGAGAACAAAGCAAGTTGGTGGATTTCCAGACACCTTTGTAACCATTCTGTTACAATAAACTCTCTTTCTCGAGGTTAAATACTTCCACGTTAATCTAAAGCAGCAGTGACCTTTGTATTTTTGTTAACTGCACAACATAGCACAATGTGAGCTCTCCGTTCAATTTAATCTATACTAAAAGATAATTGTCAGCCATATTAGGGGCAAAAAGTTGAATATCACCCAAAATTTATATTGTTAAGTTGTTTGATTTGGCTTTAGTAGATTAAGGCAACTTTGAGTAACACAGGAAAATGTAATTATATAGTGGTCAGTTATTGTTATATACCTAGGTTGAAAGTTTATTTAAAAGTCACTAAAAGGTGTCATGCTATTTCAGCAACAATGGAGTGAATGAGGAGACATTATCACATATTTTACCTTCTGAGTTTTAGCAAAGCAGAACATTAAGCTTTAACAGTATGTGAAAAGGTCTGTGAGATAAACCTCCCATTTCATTTTTTCTTCAAATGACAAAATGACAAAGTGTTGCATCCTTTTTGATGTATCAAATCACCCCTGAAGTCTCATTTATCTTCTTAATCATTTAATCACATTGACAGAATAGTTGAAACATAACCTTGGGCAGTGTCCTTGACCTCCAATAGAAAATCTCTATCATTGTAGTGGTTCATGTGTTGAAACATTACAATTAAAAACAGTTGTGGTTGATCAATGGAAGGAGCTTTGTCGACCACCATGATGTGGAGGCACTAATTCATAGTAATTCATAGAATTAGCTTCTTCCTAATTTCTTCATGTTCCTCCTGAATGAAATTTAAAGCATTCCTTCTGTTTCTTTCATCAGGCCTGTGTGATGTTGAGCTGCTACTGCTGTTGTTGGGCTTTATCTCTGGTTGGGAGTAGAGTCTTTTTAAATTTTAATTTAATTGCAGTGATGTTGTGATTGTGTATGTGTGTAAATTGCGCAAAGTTGAATATCACAGTTCTCCACTGGTGAACTGTTTCTCAAAATGTGTGATTTATTTTATTTTATTTATTTACTATACTTGTATAATTTTTTTTCAGCCTATCGGCGACTCAAGGAGTTCTATCATATAAATCTATATATATAAAGGAACAGTCGTCATGTGAAGACTACCTGAAACAGAGAAACCTTACAACGCAGAAACACAAAACTTGCCAACAGAAATAGGCCTCAAGCAAGGTACGTTTGTAGTAAAGAAACTTTCCGCCCCAAAACCTAAAAGGCCCCCAAAACAATGAGTAAAAATAAAACTACATTTCCCAGCATCCTCCGGGGCTGCCAGCCTCTACATTCTGACAACATGATTGGCTGCCAATAAGGGCGGATTTGCATAACTGCTGTACTGGCCAGCCAACATGAACATTCCGACCCATAACAAACTGTCAGCGAGCCTCCTCCAACACTTTCAAATCAGAAGACCAGGATGGAGCTCAACACCATTCAAGGGAGCTCTTCTTCCTTTCCCAAAAAGATCTCCAGTGGCTTGGAATTCCACATTAATAAGAGGACCACCCAACAACAATGGGGTTTGCCAAGGAGGGTGCTCCAGCCCCTCTATATGCTGGCTCCAAGGGATGGAGGTCATCACCAATGGGTGCAAAACACACAGAGCAGGACATCTTGAAAAAGAAAGGAGCAGAAAGTAAGCTAGACATGAAGATCTTGAGAAAGGTGGCTAAAAAGGATACGGAAAGGATTTTTAACAGTCCCCCAACAGACACTGGACGCACCTGTGAAGATAGAGATCCCCTGACAGGACAAGCCCTCCCCAAGCTGATCCGTCCTGGCCATGGTACAAGTCAAACCCGAAGGACTGCAGGCAAAGAGCTGAGGCACAAACATAAAACACCCAATTCACTAACAACAATTCCAACCCTTACATACTCAGACTTTCTCGCATCTCCTAAATAGGGCACAGCAACGCGTGCCAGGTACAGCTAGTTAATTATAAAAAAGGGTTCTAAAAGTAAAAAAGTTGGGAACCACTGCCCTAGCCAATGTTTCCAAACTTTCCACATTTCAGCTGACTTCACAGAGATGGACACACTGTCTTCCATAGTGCAGGATTTTTTTTATAAAAACAACCAGGGAGTGTGAGTTCAATCACACACATACAAAACAAACCAGGTTTCCCACATCTGAGAACAAAGCCAGAAGTTCAAACAGCTGGGAAATAGCAAATACCATTGACTGTTACAGTATCATTTAGTTTGTAATAATGTCAAATGCCTTTGAAGTGCTGGACAGAACATGTGGCACAATCCAATTTCACCTTTCCTTGTAATCCTAGGAAATAGAGACAAATCACAATATAATGGCAGCATAAGGTGATTACTGAAGCTTTTCAAAAAACTAGTTTAAACTGTTCCATAGCTAGTTAATACTGCAACCATTTGTTTTGTTTTTAATCTTTATCTTAAGTAAAATGTGTGTATGGAAAATGTTAAGCAATTCAAGAGCGGCTTATTGAATTTCCCCATGATAGTCTGTTATGAATTTGGTTACTTAAATGGTAACAGAGTTATCAAAATCACTTTAGTGTAGATATGGTCTTGCTATGTTGACCAGGTACTGTTTGTGCACAACTGTGTGTGCTCAACGTTGTGCTTGGGGATTCCAAGTGGCAGATAATAATGGCATATGATATATGTGTGTACAGTTTCTGAATTAATTAGTATTGTAATATTTTCATTTCTAAGACTACATAATTGAACTATAGAATAAAAGAACTGTAGAATCACAAGTAAAAAGTACTCAGCCACCAGTCCTATGAAATACAATACAAAGCACAATATCTATTAAAACTCCCTCCCTCAACTTAAGTACAAAGTCAGCTTGCTTCCATGACTTTGTGTTCTATCCTGTACTGTGTTAATTTTACTTCAGGGGTTATTTCAGGTTAGTGAGCCATTTCTCTAGATCAGGGGTGCTTGTTAGGTAGATCGTGATCTACTGATAGATCGCATAGGGCGTCCTGGTAGATCGCAGGCAGGGTGGGAGGAAGACTCAGTCCCGCTCCGCAGGCTCCCGCCGCCGCCCAAGTGCTGCCGGCCCTGGGTTATCTGAGGTCCTTTCCACACAGTTGAATAAAATCCCATGTTATCTGCTTTGAATCAAATTATATGGCAGTGTGGACTCAGAAAACCCAGTTCAAAGCAGATATTGTGTTATATGTTTCACATTTTTGTAGTGGGTAGGTAGATCATTTTGACTTGGTTGTTTTATAAGTAGCTCGCATGCTGAAAAAGTGTGATCATCCCTGCTCTAGGTAGATGGTTTGTCAGTCCCCTAAATCAAACTTGGAAAAGAACTTACAAATCATGTACATCTCTGATGATAGACGCCATCAACATAATGTACTATTATCTTGCTTTCTTTGTTGTTGCTTGAATAGTACAAGCAATTATTGATATAGTGAATAAACAGAAAGCATAATGTACTAAAGTCAACAGTTGCTCAAATCTTTTTATGTTCCTAAATTGGACAATCAATTTATCCTTCACAATCAAATACTAAATTCTTTTCAACCAACCATTGATAGATGAAGCAATAACATGTTTTTTCTAATTCTGTGCCAATTCTAACTTGATTTAATCGATTATTAATTAATGTAGCAGCTGTTCATAGCAAAAAAAAAGCTCTCATAGTGTTTAATTCATGGAAATGTGATTTGAAGTTATACAAGTTTCCATCCATCGAGGAACCAAGGAATTGGATGGATGTATGATAGTACAGTAGGCAATTGTACATTATGTTTAAATATCTAGACAAAGACAGAATGAAGAAATGGAGCTGCTACAGTAACACCTATTCCCTGTTTCTCATGACTTGATGGGCTGGGGTGCAATACTAGTGTATGAAGTGTGTCATCTCCTAGAACACCATGGCAGGGCAATGATGTCTCTCTGCCTGATATACTTTTTAAGAGTATAACCATTTCCAGGAACCCCAGTTGATATCAAAATCCATGGATGTTCAAATCTTATTGTATAAAGTGACATAATAAAATGGTGTCCCTTATATAAAATGACAAAAAATCAAAGTTCGTTTCTAAGAATATTCTCAGGTGGTTGAATCCATTGATGCAGAATCAAAGGTCTTTGAGGGACAACTCTATATACAACCATGTCCTGACATATTTGCTCCATATGTAACAATTGTTACTTACCTACTTACCTTGCTTAGGCAAATTTCACTTAGTCAAAACTGAAAAAAAATATTCAGAAATCTCTCCCTGCTGAAGGATCCAGCATTTGTTTGCATGTAGAGACTTTTTTTGACATGTTCTTTTTTGACTTGTTCTTTTTTTTGCATAACATGTCATTTTAACAACAAAACCCTTTTTGTTATTGTTGCTGCTCCCGTCACAACAGTAATAATACACATAATACTGGAATAACAAATCCCATGGAGGTATGACAATTTTTATCAGTGTCTCTAGAAACTATAAACATTCTTTTTTGCCTGGGGTGAAAAGATTTGCAGTTACTCTTTATAACTCTATTGCCAATAGACAGACACAATGATATTGTGGTTTTGTGAAATGCCCACCAAGTGCCAAAATCCCACATTATCTAAGTGTGGACTCAGATAACCCAGTTCAAGGACGATATTGTGGGATTATCTGCTCTGATATTCTGGGATATAGGGCTGTGTGGAAAGGCCCTAAGGAAGACATTGTATGGACAATCACAGGTATTTGGAAATACAGTGAGGAGTTGCAGCATTCATTTGGGTTTATCTCAAGAGACTATTTTATTCATACAGACTGTATCCTGCACCTTCTTCCTTTAACAGGAATTGATGCAAAAAGTATAGGGATGGGTTGCTCATACTGTATAACTTCAAAGCCATCTAATGGTTTATTGCAGTATTTGCTGTAATTTGTATCTAGGGGGAAAATCAGAGATCCTGTTTTCGAATCCATGGATCTCTGCTATCTGGTTGGTGACACAGGAAACACTTCTGTTGTTTTCCCCAAATCTTACCAAAAAGACAAAACAGTTTTAAGTTGTCAGGATTTCTTCCTTGCCTGTCAGATCTCCGGGCTTGTGTCCATTGCAGGCTGACTGAGGATTCCATTTCAGCTTAACAAGATGTAAAGACATCCGTGAGAGTTCAATTTATAAAAATGCAAATTTCTGAGCCTGGATTTATTTTTCTAAAGGATTGCAAATCCTAGATGTCAAACTCTGAGCTAGTCATTTAAATAGCTCAAACCAGAAAGCTTCTCGTAATCTTGAGAACAAAAGCTGTGCATTAAATTTAGTACTTCAGAAGTCAGCCGCATTACTTTTAAATATTAAGCATGAATTTATCATAAACGCAGGCTCTTTCATAGGTAATGCCCAACCCTGAAATGAGCACATAAGTGTCATCATATTAATTGGCAGCACAAGCCATTTGTGGCTGGTGAAGAAAGAACTAGGGATGGATACATCCAAATTTATTCTTGAACACCTGAACTTTTTTTTGGGCCAGAATTGCTGCAAAGTATCACATACAATGCGCTATTAGGCCAAATATCTCATTGCCTATATATTCAAATGAACTGGAGAGGTTATTAATTTGCCCTTGGCAAAAAGATTTAGTTTTCTAGGGCATCCGCTTTTATAAATTCTATGTGTGACAGTTTTATTGCATATTGTAAATAGAATAGCCTGCCAGATTTTTATGACAGCCATCATGAAGTCATTCAGACCTTATTACTTTTCAACCCCTCATGTACCTTGAATGTTCTTTAAAAATTACTTTTAACATGTTTGATTTTTCTACTTTTTTACACATCAGAGGCTAGCTAGGCTTCCAAACATGATTATTTAGATAGTTTTAGATTGCTCGTATGTCTTTTTCTGAGCAGACTAGATTATAATGATCCAGACAGACACTAATTTACACATTCTGCACTTATAGCCATAGACTCATTTAAGCTTGTTCAGTGATAGCATTTAATTTAATGGTTTTTGTGCTCAGCTGCATACCTCTGCTGAGCTCTCCAAGCTGTAACCAGTGGGTGTTCTTGTACCTGCTGCAGTTGGTGGTTTAACATCACTGCTTCATATTTCATAAAAATGTACAGCTATTACAATAAAAGGAAGGGTTTACCGAATTTTTATATTAACGATCATGGACCCATTTATCAACCAGATGTTTATTCCTTTCCCCCCTGTTATTCTCTGAAATATCAAAAAACTCAGATTTTAAAAGACATTCACATTTGTTTTTAATTGAATTAACGTTTTCAGTTGTTTGCAAAGTATGTCACATAATACATAATGTGCTCAGTTCTTTTCAGACAAGAAAATTGAAGGTACAGGTGAAATGTTTAAACATTTCCCTCCAAAACTATTGATAATTGCAACAAACAATTTAGTGTTGTATTTCATTATCACTGTTGCTGCTACATTGATTGTGATCATTTTTTTCTTTTACAGAAAATACGAGCACATTTTGGGAAAATTTAAACTGTTAAATTGCCTGCTTTGTGTACAATGGTTATAAGTGCAGATAGTCCCCAAGTTATGAACAAGTTAAGTTCTGTAAGTTTGTTCTTAAATTGAATTTGTATGTAAGTTGGAACAGGTATATTTTGAAAGTGTAACTCCACACACACACATATAGATATGAGAGAGCACATTCTTTGAAAGACTTAACATCCCTGTGGTGTTTGTTTTGCTGTCTGTGCCCCTGTTCAGAAGATTTCACCTCACTTTCTGTCCCTGTGATAATTCAATTTTGAAAAAAAATGGCTTGTTGTGGAAACTAGAATTGTCAATTCTTAATTCACAACCATGAGTTATTTGTAAATTGGATGCTTGTAACTTGGAGATTGCCTGTATATCAAGCTCTTGTACATTATAGGAACACTGTGGAATCAATTACATACCAAGTAAGCTTGTGCATTTCGGCTGAACCTTGTTTCATTTCTGCTGGCTGAATTCCAGGAAACACTTGGATCCATTTTTGTGTACCTACCAAAAATGAGCAGGTAGCTGAATAGCAGTTTTCAGTCTGCAGCCAAGAAATGTGACTAGATCCGGCCCATTGGCGGCAATGGGAGAGCTCCACAGGCCCACCAAGTTTCATAATGTTTGGGTCATCCACTGATTTTTAGGCATTTATTTTCTTTTTAGAAATAAAATCTCCTTTAAAAAATTCCTCAAAAAGTATCTCCCTCACTGGCCCCATCCTGTAACTTCTCCTGGAGCAGCAGCAGGGCACCATTCCTTCCTGCCAAATGTCAAAGATGAAATTATAGGTAGGTACTGATAGGTAGGTAACTAAGTAGCAGTTGTCTGAGTATGAGGCTTTTCTGTTTATTTCTTGGGATGGATATTAATATTATTATTAATAATAATTATCTTTTAGAAGTATTTTCCGAAGACGAGGAAGGGAGATGATGGGTTCTGGCAAAGTTTCTCCACAGATTGAAGCCCAAAACTAAGTGTTGTAGTTGTTCTTACTACTGGCAACAGCCAATACTACTATGACTACTAGTACTACTTTGTTGAAATTCAGAAGGCAGAGAGCAGCACAGAGAGAAATATAAACAGAAGGAACTTGTTTGCAAAGGAATGAAATTATAGGTAGGTAGGTTTAAAAACCTTCTGCATACTCTGAGGTAGCACATTCCACTGTCAAAGTGCTCTTACTATCAGGAAGTTATTTTTAATGTTTAGGCATAATCTCTCCCCCCAAATCAATTTAAACCCATGGCCCTATGTCCTAGTCAAAAGCACCAAAAACAAGCTTCCCACCTCTTTGATATTTTTCCAAATATTTAAACATGGTGCAGTCATAGCTCCTCTCAACCTTCTCTTCTACAAACTAAATATAATCAGATCCCCCAGCTGCTTCTCATAAGGCTTGGTCCAGACCTTTTAATATTTAGGTCACCTTTCTTTGACTTTTTCTAGCTTGTCAATATCTTTTTTTGAATTGTGGTGCCCAGAACTGGACACAGTATTCCAGGCAATGCCTGAACAAAGCAGGATAGAGTGGGACTATTATGTCCATTGGTGCATCCTAGAATCTCATTGGCTTTTAGCTGCCACATCACACAGTTGACTTATATTCGGCTTGTGATCTACCAAACTCCTAAATCCCTTTTACAGGTACTGTTTCCAAGTCAAGTGACTCACATATATCTGTGTAGTGATAAACTCAAACTGTGCTGGTCAGCAGAAGGTGGACTTATCTTAATCCAGACTATTACAGTGCTGTCTGCACATGCAAAATTCCAGTCATTTCTGATAACAAGGAATGACAGAGTTGAGTTTCAGCACCCTAAAGTTCCATATAGATATTAAACCACATCTAGAATGACCTGTTACATCTTAGAGCAGTCCCTGCTTTGGAGACAGACGGGATTTAAAGTGTCGGTCTGATGTGGGGAGCCCCGGAGAGCATAGCCTTCTTTCTGGTGTACCGAGCACCTAGTGCACCGGCAAGGAGCCTATCTCTGTTGCTGGAGACTGTGGCGGAGTGGGCATTGAGGTTCCCTAGACTCGTGGTGCTGGGGGACTTCAATGTCCACGCCGACACAGCCTCCCTACCAGCTGCAGCAGGGGACCTGGTGTCGACCATGGCGGCACTGGGCCTTTCCCTTTCCAAGTCGGGCCCCACACATCGGGCCGGTCACACTCTCGATCTGATCTTCTCTGTGGGCGTCCAAGTGTCCGTCACCTCTGTAATAGAGGTGCCATGGTCGGACCACTGAGCTCTAAGAGTCCGGGTCGAACAATCACATCCTCCCGGCAAGGATGCTGAACCAATTTGGGTTCGCCCGAAGGGACTTATGGAACCAACCAGGTTTCTGAAAGCCCTGAGCGATTTGGAGCCTGTCAGCGACTCACTCAATGAGCTAGTTACCACCTGGAACTGTAAGTTATCTGCTGCTCTCGACGAGATCGCCCCTAAACGCCCTCTCAAACCCCGCAAATGCTGCTCTCCGTGGTTCATTGAAGATCTTAGAACCATGAAGTGGGAGAAGAGACAGCTAGAGCGCATGTGGAGGAAGCTCCGTGATGGACCTTCGGAATCAGCTTATGAGCTCTTTAGGAAGGCTTATGAGCAGGCTATCAAGGAGGTGAAAAATTCTCACTATGCCTCCTTGATAGCGTCTGCAGATTCACGCCCGGCTCAATTGTTCAGGATAATTCGGCAGCTGACAATGCTCCCTACCATCCCAAATAATGATGATCGGGCCCTTTCCGCCGAGGCTTTCCAGAATCATTTTGCAGACAAGATTGCGACGCTCTGCCGGGAGCTCCCTGCTACGGTTGATACAGTACAGGAACTTGAGACTCCGTGGCCCTCCGCCGGGTCCACCTTCGACCAGTTTCAGTCACTGGATGCAGAGGATGTTGACAAGATTGTTGCAGCTCTTCGACCTACCACCTGCTCCCTTGACCCGTGCCCCTCCACGCTGATTCAAGCTTGCGTGGAGGGGTTACGAGGCCCTCTGTTGAATTTAGTCAACTGCTCCCTTGAGCAAGGAGCTTTTCCAGCAGAGTTAAAAGAGGTGGTGGTTAGTCCATTGCTGAAGAAGCCTGGGTTAGATCCCGTGACTCCCTCCAATTACACCCCAATGTCCAATCTACCGTACCTGGGCAAGGTAATTGAGAGGGCAGCAATGGACCAGCTGCAGATATTCTTTGATGATGCAATCTGGCTAGACCTCTTCCAGTCCAGCTTCTGTTCTGGCCATGGGACAGAGACCGTCCTGGTCTCCATCACAGACCTACTCCGTTGCCACTTGGTCCAAGGCGGATCGGCACTGCTCGTGTTATTGGACCTCACGGCAGTGTTTGATACTGTCGATTACCAACTTTTGATGCACCGCCTGGCAGTGGCGGGGATGAGGGGGACAGCCTTAAACTGGCTGTCCTCCTTCCTCCAAAACCACCTGCAGCAAGTGAAGTGGGGAGGGGTGGTCTCTGAGGGCTCCCCCTTACATTGTGGAGTTCCTCAGGGGGCGATCCTCTCCCCGCTGTATTTAACATCTACATGCGACCACTCGCCCAATTGGTGCGGAGTTTTGGGCTGGAATGCCACCAGTACGCTGATGACACCCAGCTCATTCTGAGGATGGATGCCGGGGTGGAATCTGTACCCGATAATTTCCATCTTTGCCTAGAAGCCGTAACTGGATGGCTGCGAGCCAGTAAGTTGAAGGTGAACCCGGCAAAGACGGAGATCTTGTGGCTGGGCCATGGGGGGGGGGGGGGGAGATCCAGTTGCCGACGTTTGACGGCATGGCACTATGCCCACAGCCTTTAGTCAAGAGCTTAGGGGTCCGGCTGGACCCCCAGCTGTCTATGGAGGCGCAGATTGCCTGCGCCTGCAAGACAGCTTTTTACCACCTGCGACAGGCAAAACGTCTGGCTCCCTATCTCTCCCGCTGCGACCTGGCCACGGTGATCCAAGCCACGGTCATCTCAAGGCTCGATTACTGTAATGCGCTGTACATTGGCCTACCTTTGTCGGCGATCCAGAAACTCAAGCTGGTGCAGAACGCAGCAGCATGCCTGCTCCTAGGAGCCACAAGAACGCCTCATGTAACACCACTTCTGTGCGAACTGCACTGGCTGCCAATTGAATTCCAGGTCTCCTTCAAGGTGTTAGTTTTGACTTTCAAGGCCTTATATGGCTTGGGGCCAGTGTACCTGAGGGAGCGGCTTACCCCATATGTGCCCAGAAGATCACTGCGCTCAGAGGGCTCAAAATGTTGGAGGTCCCTGGTATAAAGACCTGCAGGCTATCCAGTACGTGGCAGAGGGCGTTTTCAGTGGCCGCGCCGACCTTATGGAACTCGCTACCAGAGGAGACGTCAGCTCTATGGGACTTAATGACATTCCGCAGGTCCTGTAAGACCTGGCTGTTTAGGCAGGCATTCGGCGCCTGCCTGGTGCCTGTCATAACCTGCCGCCCTGCCGCGTCACTGCCACCTGCACTATGTGTTGATCTGCTGTAGTTTTATTGTTGGGAGTGGGGTTTTAAATTGGTTTTATAATGTCGTTTTATGTGTTTTTATCTGGTATATTTTATGTGGTGTAAACCGCTCTGAGCTTCGGATAGAGCAGTCTATTAAGCCGAATAAATAAATAAACAAACAAACATGGGACCTTGAATCATCCAATAACTTAATGTCATTGGGATTGAATGGGGCCCACCCCTTCGTGCTACTTCATGAAGCTGGTATCAAGGGATTCAATGCAGTGCCTCCCACTTTCATCCTGTCATGATGAATGGTATCAAAAGCATGATACATGCAGTGGACACTAGAAAATTTGAAGAGCCTCAGGCAGAAATACGTAATGTAGGAGTCAATACATCTTCATATTTATTTTTACACTGCAGATATGCTATAAAACAAACCTAATTCACTATTGCAATTGAAAGTAGCTTGCAATTATTCTTTTCAGACTAAAACATTACCTTAGGGAATTTAGCTTTCTCATATATCACCATGTTATTGCATTTGTGAGAGTATTTTCATCCTTTGCTTTTTGACTGACACAGCTAATTACAATACTTCTTGAACTTAATGTGATTTTCTGGCTGACAATGACCATTCCAAAAGGGGTGTGAATAGAACAACCTGGCTTTAAGAGATAGAGTTTTTGAATGGCAGCTTCCTTTTCTGCTGAGAAAAATCCAAACATGTTTTGGCACAACACAGTATTTTGTGTAATACCTTTAAAGTAAGTCCAGAAGGTGTGTCTATCCTGAGATAATCACCCTCAGGGGGGATTTGAAGATTCATAAAAAGACACAAGCAAACTAAAAAGACTCCGAAGAACATGTCATAGAGTAATGGGAAAGAGAATATATCCAGGGGAACTGTTGATTGTAATTACAAATAAAACAGTAACTTAATTCCAACTGCTGATGTTATCAATAGATAAAGATGTAATTCTCACATCATAGCTCAAGGGCAGTTTAAGTAAAAATCAATGATATTTTATTTTATATGTTTTCCAGCAATGTATCGGACTGAAATGCTTCCAGATATGGCATTTTCTTCAAGAACATTTCCTAATTGCCTAATTATCACTAATCATTGCAGTGACTTCTATCGCGTTGGCCTTTACAGTATATCTCTATATTCAGGCAAGACTTCAGGTATCATAGTCCCCAATATCTTTGGTTTCTAGAAAAGCTAGCAAGCGCAATTCCTTTAAAACTAATGTTATGAATTGTTTTGTGTTAAACATTATTATAAAAAGAACCTGAACTCCCATGCTCCCTCAGTGGAAATGCAATCCCATTCAGGACAAATTCTTTACTTAATTCATGTACTCAAGGGACATCAGTCTACACCATGTCTTTCTCAATTTACTAGTACTCATCCAGACTATTTCATTTGTGAGGCACAAGCAGAGTTCTAGCCAGCTCTGATAACTAGTCTCGGTGTCAGCTCTTTCATTGCTAAAGATCACGCCCATAAGCATTATATGGATGTTAAATATAATGTAGAATACACTGGAATCATGAAGCACCTCACAGTTTAATAGCCATTGGTTTGAATGGGACCTACCCCTAGTGCTACTCCCTGAATCTGACCTCAGTGGAAGTACTACAACACAATGCCCCCCACTCCCAAGCAGGACAGCCAATCCAATAGTGTGTCATTGTCAATAGGATCCAAAATTGCAGAGATATCCAGGAAAATCAACACAATAATACTTTTTCTTCTTTCATACACAGTAGATTCGGGAATATCTTATGATGTGTGGAATATACCAAATGAATTTTTGCTTTCCCCTGATGTTAAGTCCAGTCATATCCGATTCTGGGGGTTGGTGCTCATCTCCATTTCGAAGCCAAAGAGCTGGCATTGTCCATAGACTCCTCCAAGGTCATGTGGCTGGCATTACTATATGGAGTAATGTAACTAAACGGGTGTGGTCGCTGTAGATCCAAGAAAAGAATCTGAACACAAAGTTTCTCAGAATATCAATATATTGTGTTATAACTGCGACATAATATCAGGCAAAATCAACATATAAACCCAAGTTGGGTGCCCGACCCCCACAGCTTGGCAAATGTAAATACAAGTGTCCTGAAATAGAATTATCAGCACAACAGCAAGTGGGGTAACAACACAATAGTCAAAGTGCCGCCGCTGTAAGGTAAAGTAATCCACCCCGATGGGTATTTGTATTCCTACCCGGATGGGTATTTGTAATCCAATGGTAAGGTGTTGGAAGCAAACGAACCCAGAGCCCAATTCAAAGGCTAAGTAGCTCCTCCTATGCGGGAAGATGAGGGTGCAGGTGTCGTCTGCAAAGTCTTCTGGCCGACGAGGACACAATTGTTCAAGGGTCTCCCCTCGTTTCGACCCCCCCCGGGTCTTTTTCAAGGCCAATGAGCAACAATCCTCCCAATGCGCATCACAGGGCGTTAGGCGGCGAGAGTCTAGTATAAATACAAACACGCTAGTCATATATTTCAATGCATAATGCAAGCGTTCAAACAAAGTAACCACTATAATTTTACAACATAATGATAATGGAAGCACATAAGAAGCACAAGGTACTACAAGTCACAACTTTACCTTGGAGAAAGAGTCTCCACTGTATTCCACCACAGTGGGTGGGGCAAATGCTCAACACAGGTAAGTAAGGGAAGGTTTTGTAGGTAAGGCAAATCGACAGGTGGGATGATTTAAAGGAGAAGGTTACTGATAGGTATCTTTTCATTCAAACCCCATGGTTGCTCCGTTTTTAGGAAAACGGTCCATTTACTTTCAGCTCACAGTAATGCTTTCTGGGCGTCACCATGGGGTGAGACCTTGATGATTTCCAAGCCCAGGAAACGAAGATCATCCGGGCCGTGTTTGTATGATTTAAAGTGTACATAGAGGGGAGAATCCTCCTAGTGTTGACGGATCCTCGACCGGTGCTCCGAGATCCTCGTTTGGAGGCTCCTCCCCGTTTGGCCCACGTAAAGAAGGCCGCAAGTGCAGATCAGGCAATAGACGAGGGACTCATTTTGACAAGTACAGAAGGTAGATAAGGTGAAGTTGCGCTGTCTCCCAGGACTGTAGATTTCCTTCCCTGAGAATACAAAAGGACATTGGGCGCAGTGGCCACATGGGTGGGTTTTTGGGGTCAAATTGCTTCTCCGGATGGGTTGTCTCAACGTCGAGTGTACTAGGGTGTCCTTTATGTTAGTAGTCCTCTTGTAGGCCACCATAGGAGGGGTATCCAAGCCCGGAATATCTTGAATCAGGGGCCAGTATTTCCTCACAATGTGTAAGATCTTCGGGGATTGCTTGGTCAAAGTCAGTGGCCAGACCAGTCTGTTGGATGTAGGTTTCACTTTGGGTGTGAACAGCGAGTCTCGGGGAACCCTGTCAGCTTTCTCTTTGGCTTTGAGAAGAATCTCCTCAGGGTAACCCCTAATGCGAAGTCTCTCTATGGTGTTCCAAGCCTCATTGTGATATGTAGTCTCAGAAGAGCAGTTTCTCTTGACCCTTATGAGTTGTGAGTATGGTAGACTCCGTTTGAGGGCATGGGAATGGAAGCTGTCAAATCTCAGAAGTGAGTTCTTGCTGGTGGGTTTCCGGTAGCTCTTCACCAATAGGGAGAGGTCGTTGGTATAAATGGTTACATCCAGAAAATTGATGGAGGATTCAGTATATTCCACTGTGAATTTAATTTGTGGGTCCCAGGAGTTGAGCCAACAAGTGAATTGTTCACGAGGAGTCCCATTGGCTATCACTACAAAGACATCATCAATAAATCTGGCGTAAAACCGGATGTTCCGGGCCATGTCCGATGGGTGAGCATTATAGACATGCTGTACCTCCAAGTTGTTCATGTACAGATTTGCTATACTGGGTGCAAGAGGGCTACCCATTGTGACACCAGAAATTTGTAAATAATACTCTTGATTAAAGGCAAAATAATTATAGTCTAGTACACAGTCAGTTAACTCCATCAAAAAATGGATAGGGGGAACGTCACTGGTCTGTATGGCAGCAAAAGAGTCATATAAGATAGCTCGAGCCTGGTCTGTAGGAATGTTGGAGTAGAGTGAATTGACATCCGCCACCACTAGGGTGTCACCTGCTTGAATTTTGAAATGTTCTATTTTTCGAATAAAGTCACTGGTGTCCCTGATGAATGCTGGTTTAGTTTTTACTAGGGGTTGAAGAAGGGAGTCGAGGTACGTGGCTACTGGTTGGAGGAGACCCCCTGTGCTGGAGACGATGGGCCTACCCGGAACCGGCCTGGTGGTTTTATGCGTCTTAGGAAGATGGTAGAACACCGGTGTCCGCGGGAACAAATTAGTCAGGTATTTCGCCAATGATTTGGGAACGTACCCCATAAGTTCTCCGTGAATGATAATATTGTGAACTATAGCTTTATATTGGTTGGTGGGGTCTCCGGAAGATGTCTATAATAGGTCTGATCGTTGAGTTGGCGATAAGCTTCCGTGAGATAGTAGTCAGTGTCCATCACCACCAATCCTCCGCCTTTATCTGCTGCTTTGATGGTTAATGCTGGATTGTCTCTTAGTTGATGTAATGTCCTAATATCAGTGGTGGAGAGATTGGTGTGGATTTTTTTGTACGAGTAATTGATGCGACTCACTTCTTCGGACACTATATCCTCAAAGGCTTTAACTCTATGATTAGTGCAGACGGGTGTAAAGGTACTTTTGCATTTTAGATTGGGGTTACTTTGAGATTCAGGTGAGAGGTCATTGGTGGCAGAAAAAAAATCTTTCAAACGGATCGATCTGTATAGACCCGCTAGGTCGCGTCTAATGTACATATCGTTGTTTCTAGGTGTGAAGACATATGACAGTCCTTTATTCAGAATTCTAATTTTAGTCTTGGATAGAGGGTAACTTCAGAGGTTGACTATTAGGTCTTCCCCTTTCTGTTCCTGTCCTTGCGAAAATCCCTCTGGTCACGAGGGTTGTTGTTGGGTCTCCTGTTTCTAAAGTCATATCTCTCTCTGTCGGATTGAGTGGGAGCCGGTGCAGGGGTGTTGGAATTATTGGGATTATAGTTGGTCGATCCACTCTCCTGTTGAGCAGGATTAGCTGGCTCCTTAGTGAATCTTAGGGATCTCCCTCTCGAGTTGGATCTCGATCGGGGCCATTTGTAAACCCTGTTGAGGGTATAATCCTGCAAATCTCTTTTGTATTTTTCCATTTTTAGTTGTTTAGTTTCCAGGAAGAGATCATCGCATTGTTTCTTTATGTTGGCCAAGTCTTCTGGCCGACGAGGACACAATTGTTCAAGGGTCTCCCCTCGTTTTGACCCCCCCGGGTCTTTTTCAAGGCCAATGAGCAACAATCCTCCCAATGCGCATCACAGGGCGTTAGGCGGCGAGAGTCTAGTATAAATACAAACGCGCTAGTCATATATTTCAATGCATAATGCAAGCGTTCAAACAAAGTAACCACTATAATTTTACAACATAATGATAATGGAAGCACATAAGAAGCACAAGGTACTACAAGTCACAACTTTATCTTGGAGAAAGAGTCTCCGCTGTATTCCACCACAGTGGGTGGGGCAAATGCTCAACACAGGTAAGTAAGGGAAGGTTTTGTAGGTAAGACAAATCGACAGGTGGGATGATTTAAAGGAGAAGGTTACTGATAGGTATCTTTTCATTCAAACCCCATGGTTGCTCCGTTTTTAGGAAAACGGTCCATTTACTTTCAGCTCGCAGTAATGCTTTCTGGGCGTCACCATGGGGTGAGACCTTGACGATTTCCAAGCCCAGGAAACGAAGATCATCCGGGCCATGTCTGTATGATTTAAAGTGTACCCCCTCTATGTATAATAAAAGACTGTCATATGTCTTCACATCTAGATACAACTGGACTAGATGGGCTACATTCAGCATGGCTCTTCTTATGTTCTTATGTTCTTATGTTCACACCTAGATACAACGATTTGTACATTAGACGCGACCTAGCGGGTCTATACAGATCGATCTGTTTGAAAGATTTTTTCTGCCACCAATGACCTCTCACCTTTGCCCATAATCCGAATGGACATGACCTGGTGAATTATTCTGTTTTTGGCTCAGATAGTAGCAAGAGCAGATCTATTTTTCTGGTTACAGTATAGATCTAAGGAGGAGGCTCTCCCCTGCCTACCTAGGACAGCAATGGTTCCACGTGAAAAGGAGGGTAAAGGAAGTAGGGAAACTCAAGAGAATCTACCCACACCTGCTTGGCATTGAACCTTGATCACATCTATCTGGTAGGTATGGTCCTTCCTTTTCTTTTCCAAATGACATGTGGAAAAGTTGGACTTTCTGCACCGGTAGGTAAGAAAACAGATGGGCAAGCATCATGCCCAGTTCAAGCTCATTGCTTGGAAAGCTTAATAGCAGCTGGCAGGCAAAGCCTAAGGCAAGGTGGTGGAGGTGGGGGGAGGGAGGACAGACTTGGTAGAATTGTTTGGATGCAATGGTCCAAATCATATGACAGGGCCAGTGCTGTTGGCTATTTAAGGCTGCCCCCCCCCCCCCCCGCAATTCTCTTTGTTTCAGCATGAAACACCCTATGGACAATGTGAGTTGACACTGTTCACACAAGAGCTGGGTAGGAATTTTCCTCCTCCAAGAAATACTTGGTTTTTTGCCTACTCAACACTGTTTTAGAGGGGTGTGGTAATTAGCTTTGGGCAGAGTCACTTCAATATGTTTCCCTGAGTAAATAAAAAAAGGTTCCATGGCATGATAAATGTGAAATATTCCTTGTAGGCACCATGGCAAACCCCACTTTAGAGGGAGAAAGGTAACCTTCCATAACAGTTCCTATACATTTTGGGGGTCAGGGGCCAGAAAAGGGGGCTACCCATGGGGCTGGAATGAAGGTTCTTACTCTTTAAAAACTCCGAAGTTTGGGAGGGAGCACACTCAAAATTGCATTCCTGTTATGATTGGCCGAGAAGTGCGGCCAAATAATTTCAGATGGCGTTTGGGATCTTTGATGCCCAAATGTCATTGGAGGTGGGCAGAGTGAGTGACACCTGACCAAGGGACAGTTCTCACTAGGTGGTTAATAAACCATGAGTTAAGTCTTCCAGATTAAATCCCTTTAATGGATTTTTTTTCTTTCACAGATTATTCCAGCAGATCTTATAAATAAATAGGTCAGGAAATGGTCCTTTAGATCCATTTTCCTGAGTCTGGCCTCTTTATTTCATGATGGGAATTCAAAGAGTTATTGTTACCTTCCATGAAGTTACCCCTATGTTGTGCTTAGTGCCTCCCTGCAACAATTGAATCAAGAAGGCAGAATAGAGGAAAGCATGTTCTGGGAACTGGGAGCAAGCAAGGCAGTCAGTGTATGACCCTCCAACCAGATGTATGTAAAGAGATTTTATAAAGTTTTTAAAGAAGAGAACAATTAGAGTACAAAAAGTTTTTGGGGAGAGAAGAAAGAACCTATGAGGCTGGGAGAGGGTAGAACAAAACCCAACACAGAATAGACATAACTTGTGAAGGGAGAGGAAAATGGAAGTTTTATAGTCAAACACTATCTCTTGTTTCATTTCTGACTTGTTCATTATAGTGTCTTCACGCTAAGAGATATTTAGAAGTGATTTAGCAGCACCTCACTTCCTTTGTGCAGTACTAACAAAAATGAGCTAAAGTGACACTGCCATTATCTCTAAGAGACCTCTGCCAGGATTACATTTCACTACAGCTTCCACCCAGTAACTGTTCAGTACATTTAGTCTTGCTCCTCAGCAAAAGCTTATGTGATGTGGGAGATTCTACCAGGAGCAGTGCTATTATATGCATAGCCTCTTGCCTAACAGGCACATGTAATCCCACTGCCATGGAATGGGAGTGTCAAGATGGGACATTTACTATGCAGATGGCAACAACTTTGAGAATGTGTGTAAAGTTGCAAGAGGGAGAGAGCAGGTTGCTCATATAATGCTTGCCCTCCTCCAGTGAATTCTCCTCCAAAGTACCATCATTATTTAAACCTCTGACTGTTCACGGAACATAGGTGGCATGTAAGATTTTATGCCACTTGACAAAGGTCTAAGTTCTATGGCATCCTTTCGTCCACATGCTTTCCTTTCCAATATAACTTTATTGCTGCCCTGAGTCCTCCTTCGGGGGTGAGAAGGGTGGGGTAAAAGTATTGCAAATAAATAAATAAACTTGAAGACTTTTGTAAGCACCTAAAGGCAATGTTTCCTTGAGTTCAAACATTTGTGCTAGACTATTTGCCTTCCACATCAGAGTACAATCCCACTTATCATGTGGGCATTTCATTTATTATATACTTACTTTACTTTATTTTACCCCCAATTAACAAAATCCCAAGACAATATAGAACAATTAAAATGGAAATGGAAATTTAAAAAATCTCTGGAAGACTGTTCTCTTATGTCAAATCTCATTTTGCTAGGTAGTAAAATCATCAAATGCTTGGTCAGACAGACAAGGTTTTAACAGGTGCTGAAATACCATCAAACGTGACACCTGTCATGCCACAGTAATTGTAACACAACAAGGTTTGGACTGCTCAAAGAAATGGCCTCAAAACAGTCAGAATGTGGCTGCATTCTAAGCCCAGCAATCCTAAATCTTGCAGCTGTTTGATGTAGTTATGTAAATATTTATGGACTAAGTACATTGTGAAAGTATCTTGTAAGTAGGAGATAAAACTGTAATGTGATTATTTAGTTTGTGGCTGTGATCCAGAGATGCTGCTGCCAGGTGACAAAAGGTCTACATTTACAGACAAATTGCCTATGAGAATGTAAATTGCCATGTGCAATAATCTGCACAGCAATTATCCCAAGCAGAGCTCACAGCCTTTTTCTACCTGGTGCCAAATTGCACAGTTGCAGAGATCCAACTCTTTGCATAACTATTTGCTTAGGTGCAGTAAAGAACAGTCTGGCCTTGAAACATTACCTTTATTTATACTGGTGTTGCTCTCTGTCTCCAGAGAATGAATGGCTTTCATTTTTAAGGCTTGAACTAGAAACCTGTTTGTCATATACTCCTGCTATCAAACAAACAGCATCTCACCTGCTATCAGGTATTCTTTATTTCAGTATTTCCACACTCAGGATATTTCAAGCTGATTGGAATTTTAATCTTACTATCTTCTGTCAGCTACAAATGCTTGTGCCAGCAGAACAGTTCAACATGTAAAAGTGGAAAAAGAAGAAAACACAGCAAAGCACAGGCCAGGAATCAAACAACATAAAGATGCAGAATCCAGGATGTAATGATAGAACATGCAAGCAAGGATCCAGATTCAGTCCACATAAAAGCAGACCATGTGTAAAAAGTAACTGAGCAAACCAAGAATCAGAGAAGAGTGAGAATGACACAAAGAACATTTTCCAGAACCCAAAGATAGGCTACAGAACAGAAACAGCTTGTTTGGGGTAGGGTGAGGATACGGAGTCATCATATATATTTAGACACCTATCTTTATAGATTCCACCCTTTAGAATGTATATCCTTCAAGGGGCATCTTTCTGAATCTGATCTATATCCTGCCACCATAAAAGGGAGAGAAAAGTAAATGTTGGTTTTGTGTCTATTGATACATGGAATTTTATTGAAAAACGATGGTTGCAACATAACCCTATAAATAACTTTTGCAGGGTTGTTGAGAATTTATTTATTTTATTTATTTATCTACTCCAGGATTGGGAAATACAGCTTGCTTCTTCATGGTCATCTGTGGAAACCACACTAATGGTAGTTGATGCACCTGTGCAGCATTTCGGAAGATCCAACAGCTGTTTGGACTTGGCTGTAGCCCCACCTATCCTCCCCTGAGGGTATATAGACCCAGTGGGGCTAGCAGCCAGTGTTCCTTTTTTTCCCGCCGCAGCAAGGAGTTCCACTGTTTGTGTGGCCAGAGGGGTGTAAGTTTGGTGCACTTCTCTGGCTGTTTGCTGTGTTTGGAGGATTTGGGGGGGGGGGGCCTTGGAGGCCTCCCTCCTTCTCCTTGGATGATTGGCTTCTGTAGCCAGAGAGGTGTAAGTTTGGTGCACTTCTCTGGCTGTTTGCTATGTTGGGGGGGGGGGGGGGGGGGCCTTTGCAGGCCTCTGCCCTCTTTCTTCCTTGGCAAGGAGTTCCAGTGTTTGTGTGGCCAGAGGGGTGTAAGTTTGCTGCACTTCTCTGGCTGTTTGCTGTGTTTGAGGTTTTTTTGGGAGGCCTTTGCAGGCCTCTGCCCTCTTTCTTCCTTGGCAAGGAGTTCCAGCTTTTGTGGGGCCAGAAAGGTGTGAGTTTGAAACACTTCTCTGGCTGTTTGCTGTTTTTGGAGGGTCTTTTTGCTTATCCCTCCTTCTCCTTGGATTATTGGCTTTTGTTTGGTTTTTTTCTCTCTCTTCTTTTTTTGGAAAGACTCTTGCAGGACCATGTCTGCAACCTTCAAGAGGGGTGCAGACTGTGGGGGCAATGTCCCCGAAACGGACCTGCATTCGAGGTGCCTCCTCTGCTAGGGGGAGGTGCACTCCACCAAAACTTGTGTGGCCTGCCAGGCGTTTACGCCTCGGGCTCGCAAGAGCCGGCGAGCCACCCTGCAGGCACTGCTCCTGGAGCATGCCTTGACGTCGGAGGTGCCACGGCAGGAGCCGCAGCCACCAGGGACCCCCGCGGACGCAACGGGTTGCCTCCCTTCGCTCCGGACGTTGCCTGTTTCTTCGGCCTCTGACAAGAAGCGACGGTCCCCCTCCCGGCCAGCGGTTCGCCCGCTGGGCCTGCCGCACGGAGGGGAAAGCGAAGGCAAAGAAACGCTGCTCTGCGCAGCGTGTTTCAGCTGCTGCTCCTCCCATCCTGGGAGTGGGAGCTGCGCAAGCCCTGCCCCCTCTGGCAGTGGCACGTGCACAGCTGCCTTCAGTCCCAGCTGCTGCTCCTTCCGCGATGGAAGTTGGAGCCGCACAGGCCCCGCCCCCTCTGGGGGTGGCGCGCGAGCAGCTGGGCGCAGCTGCTCCTCCCGTCCTGGGAGTGGGAGCTGCGCTAGCCCCGCCCCCTCCGGCAGTGGCACGCGCACAGCTGCTTTCAGTCCCAGCTGCTGCTCCTTCCGCAGTGGAAGTTGGAGCCGCGCAGGCCCCGACCCCTCTGGGGGAGATGCAGGCCGGCGCATGGTCGTGGAGGCCTGGGCACTCCTCCGTCTTGCTGGGGCTGTGGATCTGGAGGCTCGGCCCTGGGAGCAGCTGTCGTGCCTGGGAGCCAGCCCCAGCTGGGAGCTGCCACAGCCCGCTCAGGACTCTCAGGCGTGCTCGTCAGTGAATTTTTCTCTGCCTCTGAGGCAGCGCTCCCCCTCACCGCCCCGGCGTGGCCGCAGCCCGCCTGCAGTGGTGGGGCCTGTGTTTCTTTCGCTGCCACGGCACAGTGTGGATTATGTGGCTTTTTGGCCTGGCTAGGGCCTGCCTCCTCCAGCTGTGCTCCCTACTGAGCATGTGATCCCTAGGTCCCCTGGGGGACGGGCCTATGTGTTTGGGCCCATCCTGGTCCCTGAAGCATGTGGACAGCAGCTGCCTCCCAGGGACCTGCCTCCCACCCAGCCTGGGGATGTCGCCTCGCAGTCAGGCTCTAACCCCTCTGGTTCTGTGTCAGACCACGCTGAACCTGACCAGGTGGACCCTGTGGCAGCCCCTGACGCCTCAGGACTTGCGATCATGTTGGCACGGCTGACCTGTTCCCTCAATGTGCTGATGCCAACTGCAAAGCAGCCTGTGGAAGACTTTTTGTTTCCCTCCGGTGAACAGCAGCAGGCTGCTTTGCCCACGACTGTTGCCTGCCATCCCTTACCTCCTCCAGCTGACCAGGGCGTCTGATGTGGTGCCGCCGCAGGTCGCCTCTGTGGCACGGTGCAACGGCCTTCTCTACAGGGTTGATCTCTCTTCTGCGCCCTAGTGGCAGAGATGACGCTGGGCAAGCGCTCGGCCAAGGCTCCCAGCGCCCCTTCGGACAAGGAGGGGCAGGAGGTGGATGGCCTGGGCAAAAAGGTCCATGTGGGGGCCAGCTTTGTGGCACGTCTGGGCCACTACGCGGCCTACATGGCTTCGTACCAGAAGTTCCTGTGGCAGCGGATCTCTGCCTACGGTGCCAACCTTCCAAGGGACCAGCAGCCTTTTGCACAGGCTTGCGGTGTCAATGGCCATCTGGCGCCATGCCTGGCTGAGGGCGTCGGCCCTCTTGGAGGAGGGCAGGGCGCTCGCCAAGTCCCTGCCTGCCCATGATGCTGGGCTCTTCAACCCGGACACCAATGCTCAGCTTAAGGAGGGCCAGGAGGTGCGCAAGGCTGCACACTCATATGGCTATACCACCCCACGGGCCTCTTCCTCCAGGAGCCGGTAGAACGCCTCCGCCAGTGTGCAGACCAGGCAATGCTCGGGGTGCATTTTTCGTTTGGCTCACGCCTCTCTGAGTTCTTTTAGGCCTGGCAGGCCATCACCACCGACTGGTGGGTTTTGCGTGTGGTCCGGCAGGGCTACACCATTTCTTTTCACACACAGCCGGTTACGGGCTGCGTGAAGGCCACACAGCCGTCTGCGGTGCTGTGGCAGGAGGTCCAGACGTTGTTGCAAAAGGGGGCGGTGGTCCCCCTGCACCCGGACATGTATCAGTACGCCTTTCTCTCTCGTTATTTTTTCATTTCTGAGAAAGGCGGAGGCCAGCGCCCCATCCTGGACCTCCGGGGCCTCAACCTCCACATCTGGACACCCAAGTTTCGGATGGTCACATTGACCTACATTCTTCCTTTGTTGCCGGAAGGCACGTGGTTCGCCATCATAGACCTCCGGGACGCGTATTTTCATGTGGCGATAGCGGTGCATCCCCACAGGGGAGGCCCGCGGAGGGCTGCCGGCACATCAATTACTTGGAGTTGCTGGCGCTGTACAAGGCACTGCATGTGTTCCAGGACACCCTGGAGGGCCACACGGTGCAGGTGTGCACCAACAACACCACAGTCCTGTGGTACCTGAACAAGCAGGGCAGCACATGGTCCAGGTCGCTCCTGGCCCTCACCATCACCATCTGGCAGTGGTGCCTCCATCACTCCATCTGGCTCATCGCCATCCATGTGCCTGGTCTCTCCAATGTACAAGCCAGCCTGCTCAGCAGGTCACAGAGCAGCGGGCACGAATGGTCTCTCCACCAGGGCGAGGTGGACAGCCTGTTCCAGCGCTGGGGCCAGCCAGCAATCGACCTTTTTGCCACGAGGGACAACGCGAAGTGCCAGCTGTACTGCTCCTGGGGGGTGCATCCGGGTCAGCCGCCCTGTCTGGGGGACGCCTTCCTCTTCGCCTGGACGGGGCGCCTCCTGTATGCCTTCCCGCCAGTGCCACTCTTGTCCAGGGTGGTGGCCAAGCTGTACCACGACGGCGCCGATGTCATCCTGGTAACCCCGCGGTGGCCTCGGCAGCCCTGGTACCCTCTCCTGGAGATGATGTCCGGGGGGCTGCACCACATGCTCCCGTGCTGCCCGGACCTCCTCACCACCGACCAGAGCACTGTTCGCCATCCCAACATCCAGTGGCTCCACCTAGCAGCATGGCTCATGTGGCCCCGCAGTTCTCCGATGGCGTCCTCGCCATCTTGGAGACAGCGCATCGGCCGTCCGCACAGCAGTCCTATGCCCGTAAGTGGGCCAAGTTCACCGCCTTTGCCAGGGAGCGGGGCGCTGACTCGGTGACTGCTGCAACGCCGCTGCTGCTGGACTTTCTCGCCACCCTGGCAGGAAAGGGTCTTGTGCTGTCCTCGCTGAAAGTGTACCTGGCCGCCATCTCCGCCTATCGTAGATGGCAGGGCCAACCTTCCTGCTTCCAGGACCCTATGGTGCAGCTGTTCTTGCGGAGCTTCAAGAACAAGTTCCTGCCTCGAGCCCCTCCGCCGCCCACTTGGTGTCTCCAGCTGGTGCTCTCAGCGATGACCATGCCGCCGTTTGAGCCACTATCATCGGCGGATCTTTCTTTGTTTCATGGAAGGTGGCCTTCCGGGTCGCTGTCACCATGGCGCGGAGGGCCAGCGAGCGGTCCACCCTCTGCATGGACGCACCCTATTTGCGTTTTCACAGGGACAGGGTCATCCTCAGGCCGGACATCTCCTTCCTGCCCAAGGTGGCTTCCTTGTTCTACCTGGCGCAGGACATTGTGCTGCCTGCTTTTTTTCCAGAGCCAGCATCGCCCTTGGAGTGCACCCTCTACATGCTGGTGCGCAGGGTTCTGGCCTATTATTTGGACAGGACCAGGGACTGCAGGAAGTCCCCTCGCCTGTTTTTGAAGTACCAGCCGGACGCCAGGGGTGCCCCGGACTCTGGTTTTCAGCCTGGGTGGTTGCCGCCATCCGCCTGGCCTACCAGATGGCGGGGGAGGAGCCTCCGCCTGGCCTCAAGGGCCATTCCACCAGGGCCGTTGCGGCCTCCACGGCTTTCTGTCGGGGCGTGCCTCTGGAGGATATCTGCCGAGCTGCCACCTGGGCGACGCCACTGACCTTCGTCACCCATTACAAGGTGGACCTGCTGTCGAAGCGCCAAGTGGCCTTTGGGAGAGTGGTCCTCTTCTCAGCGGTGTCATGACACCCACCAGCCAGGGTGTGTAGCTTGCGATTCTACCATTAGTGTGGTTTCCACAGATGACCATGAAGAAGCAAACTATGGTTGCTTACCTGTAACCAGGTTTCTTCGAATGGTCGTCTGTGGAATCCACACGCCCCACCCGTCCTCCCCGCATTTGTCATGCCTGGGCCTCTGCCGCTGCGGCGGCGGGGAACACTGGCTGCTAGCCCCACTGGGGCTATATACCCTCAGGGGAGGATAGGTGGGGCTACAGCCAAGTCCAAACAGCTGTTGGATCTTCCGAAATGCTGCACAGGTGCATCAGCTACCATTAGTGTGGATTCCACAGACTACCATTCGAAGAAACCTGGTTACAGGTAAGCAACCATAGTTTTCCAAACATTATTGGAGTGCCATTCTTATGATACCTTACTCAGGTATGCTTGGCTCGGCTGATAGGACTTTCAGTTCAATAATATTCAGAGGACCATGTGTTCACAACCCAAGGTTTCTTTTCTGATATAGTGGTATTATATTTACGATATGAGTTTGTTTTGTTTTTTTTAAAAAACCTATCAAATACTTGGTCAGTACCTGCAGTCAAGGTGATACAAGTCAAATTTACAATTGCCATCTGAGTGGAAATTACCCTTATATCCAACTAAACCTTTCATTTGTGCTGCTGCTACTGTGGTTGCAGTGGGAACAACACTAAACTGTAAGCGGGATTAATAGAAAAAAAATCACTTATGTGATGCCAAACTTAGCAGTTTGACAACAGTATCTGTGAGTAATATGTTCCTAAACTTTGTATGAACATGTGGAACTGTGCACAATGACAAACCATATTTTTTTAAGTGAGACACATGACAGAGGTACCAAGAAAAGAGTGTGGCTTACATGAGGTGCCAAATGAATATCTGCTGTTGGATATGAGGGTTATATTGTTCAGTGTTTTCGTCACTTAAAAGATTGTTTTTGTGGTACAAGGTATAGGACAGGTCAAAATACGTACATCAAATCTATATGTGATATAGTTGGAGTGCTACCTGGAGTCATTTGTATCAAAACCATAATTTTCTCAGTAATATGTGCTGAACTGTTGAACAACAACTGCTCTCAAGTGAAGTAGTGTCCTTTTAAAAGTAGTTTCAGGGTAGAACTTTCAAAGCACAGAGGGTAGACAAAGAAAGAAAGAAAATAAGGAACAATTTGAATAACTGAACATTAGCAAGGTCTCTGTGTTCAGCATTATTCAATAACTTTTAAATCCCATTCAAAACATAAATTTCACTGTAGCAGGGATATGTTTTATTATATTTGTTTAGTATAAATCTAGGGAGTATTTGCAATGAATATTACTTCCATATGAAAAACGTGGCTTACTACTACATGAAGAATACAAGACATTTATAATAAAAAAAAAACGGCACATAATGCAGTGTATTCTGTAGATTATATATGGCACCAAATTGTGTTTTCTATTTGTTTGGTCAGAAAGTTTTTTACTCTTTCTATTTTTCTAATACTGAGAAGTAAGCCTTCATAGACAATCACTTTGCTTATCCTATATGTGTGCCAGATTCCTCATGGGAGCTATAGATCCTTGGTTACTTCCTACACATTTCTTTCAAGGAGGGCTATAAATCCTTGACACCTTCAATTTACACATGTTATTGTAGAATCTTGCTTTTTGCTGGGAATCTAACATATCCCAGTCATGTTTTGTAGGCCTTTCCTCCTCTTTTTGTGGGGAAGGCAAAGGAGAAAGAATTGGGGAAACTGAGAGTGAAGGAAGGAGTGGGAGAGGCCAAGTACAGCTAAGAGAATGGCACAATCCACATACCTCTCAGACCAAGAAAAGTAACTGTACTATGACCTCAACTATTTAAAGTAGGCTAAGGAAGGTGGAGACAGATAAGCAATCTTGCAGATGAATCACAGTCTGCTATATAACAAGAAATTAGAACAGCCAGTTCTAGGGCTTTTAAAAATTAAATGTTCCATTAAACTCTGAATAGGTATACCTAGAAGGAACTAGTCTATTGTCCTGGTGATCTATTATCATCATCACCCCCTTCCCAAAAATATTTGATTAATAGAATAATATGATTGTGATGGTTATGATTTTGAGAATGAAGGAATGTTCCAAAATCTGACTTTTAAACAAGAACCAAAAGAAAAACAGTTGTATTCTGAACATGGCCAAGGATATACTTTGTGAGATATTAAAATGAAAATGATTGAAATATATATTGAGAATAAAAGTTAAAGTATCTATGTTAATATGTATTTTCCAAGATGTTCCCCACTATCAGAGAGCACTGTAACTTTGCCAACAATGGATCTGTATCAAACCGGGGGTACCCAGACCTCCCCTCCATGACCAACTTCAAGAGATTGGGAGGGGGTGGGCCATGGACAATGGGAGTTGCAGTACATACACCCACATCAAGAGACCACTGCCAATCTCATCAGTGATGGATCTTGATGAAATAGACCCCATGATCAAATTGGCAATGAGTCTTGACTAAGCTTGGCACACATACCCAACAAGCCCAACTTTGAATAATGGTGGGGTTTGGGGGGGAAGCGACCTTGAATTTCAGAAGTTGTAGTTCACTCACATCCAGAGGGCACTGTGAACCCAGATGGCCACAGATCTGAACCAAACTTGGCACATATATCCAACATGTCCAACTTTGAAGACTGGTGGAATTCGGGAGGAATTGGCCTTAACTTTTGGAAGTTGTAGTCCAAATGTATCCTTATACATTTTATTCATGAGACCATTCATAAAATCTGAAAATAATGGCTTCTTCAAATAAATAGTGACACAAATTACCAAATACCTAACCCAGACATTGCCAGGTACCTAAGCCAGTTTTAAATAATGAGTTACATTGTATGATGGATCTTGGTTCCGTCCTAAAACAATAAACTGTTTCTCAAAAGATGCTGCAGAAATGAAGAAATGGGTTGCTAAAATCTAAATCTAGCAACAACAATGAAATTACTACTGCACACACATTAAACTTTAAATTACAATGACTGTGCCATTTCTTATCTTTTCTACTCCAGAATTAACACAGGTCACACTCAAACTGCCAATTTCAGATCAACTGCTGCACCATTTTAGAAGCCATAGAAACCCCTATTCCAGGTTTTTTTGCTTATATGGTAGGTTAGGACTTATGTATCTCACTCTTAGAAATAAAACAAGATTGTGTATTGGTTCTCTTTCTTTAATTTTTTTAATCAATGATACTGTATATCACAAGAATGTTGGAAAAGTCCTCAGCTTCACTTTCCCTAATTTTTGAGAAGAAAGTCCTCCTATAAGACCCAGGCAGAGCTAAGAACAACCAGCATTTTGGGCAAAATATAGAACAGGTGGTCTCATATAATTAGTTGGATATATAATAATAACACTTATAAAAAAACTTTATTTATATCCCCTGATCTCCCAAAAAGGGACCCAGAGTGACTTAGAATCATGAAACAAAACATATTAGATAATATAAACAAAATATATAACATGTCAAATTAACATAAAACAAAAATTAATGCAAAACACTAACCATCAATAAACAATTATTATATAAAAGCATTTTTAACAACATTTTAAAAAATCCCAGCCATTGCTATGGTAAAAAATAAGCCATAAAATTTGATTGATTATTATTGGTTATTCTTACATTTCACAATTGTTGAAACCCTGTTTAAAAAGCCTAGTTTTCAATTCCTTCCGAAAACGCATCAGTATGGGTGCTTGCCTAATCTCCCTGAGCAGGGTGTTCCAAAGCTGAGGGGGGCTCTACTGCAAAAGCCATCTCCCTCATCCCTACCAACTATGCTTGCTATGGTGGTGGAACTGTGAGGAGGGCCTCCCTGGCAGATCTTAAGGCCTGGACAGGACCCAAACTGTATAGGGCTTTGCAGGTAATTATGTGTACTTTGAATTGGGCCCAGAAGCATATAGACAACCAGTGAAGCTGCTTTATTAGGGGGATACATTCCCTATAGTTTACTCCTGTCAGCAGCCTGACCACAGATCTTTGTACTAATTATAGCTTCTGAGCAGTCTTCAGAAGCAGCTCCATGTAGAGTGTATTGCAGTAAACCATACGAGATGTAACTAAGACATGGACCGTTGTGACCAGATCTGGCTTTTTGAGGTATGGACGCACTTTGTGCACAAACTTTAATTGCGCAAAGGTCCTCCTGGCCACTGCTGACACCTGAGCTTCCAGGGTCATAGCTGACTTCCAGGAGGACCCCCAAACTGCAAACCTGTTTCTTCAGAGGGAGTGTTACCCCATTAAGTACAGGTTGCCACTCTGTACCTCAATAGGCCCCACAACTGACAAGTAGAACCTCTGTCTTGTCTGTATTAGGCTTCAGTTTGTTAGCCCTCATCCAGCCTATCATAGTGGCTAGGCACTGGTCCAGGACTCAGGGAGCTTCCTTGGATTACGGTGGAAACTAGTAATAGAGTTGTGTGTCATCTGACCCCCCTTTCCAGCCATTTTATGTAGATGTTAAAAACCATGGGGATAGATTAAAACCTTGCAGGACTCCACAAGCCAATGGCCATATATATGATATCTATTTACTTCTTGAGGTTCATGGCTACAAAACATAAGGCTTAACAGCTCACAAATATGATTCTTAAGTTTTGGTACAGTACAGGAAGCAGTCAAGAACCCTCAATTTTACATTTAGTTGAATGTATGGCTGCACGTGTTGTATGGATCTGACATTTGGGGTTTCCAAGTTGTTTCAAACTTGGATGGCATCCAGAATAAAATTTTAAGAACTATCTTGGGAATCTGAAGATATACCTCAGTACAATATTTGCAGCTTGAAATTAAATCATAGCCCTGGCTCATGAAATCTTTAATTTTTGAGTACTATGCAAAGGAATGTCAGAAAATCAGCTGGCAAAATTACATTTTCTGAAACAGCTGTCTCTTATCTCCTTCAAAGAAAAAAAATCCTCATAACAAAAATGTCACATCTTATTAATATATTTGGCTTTTCAGACATTTATTTTTTGTAGAGAGATAGTTTACCAGTCAAAAAAATTATATGTTCGTTGTTAATGACAGAAGCCTTTCTCTCTCACACTTCAGTCAAATATCACTATGGGCCAATCTACACTGACCATTTAATATAGTTTGTAGCTAGCATCAACAAAATCCCACAAAGCTGCATGAAAGGATGCCCTCAATGTGCATCAGTGCTCTGTGGTTTATGTATTCACCATCAAGACCTCAAACTGGTTCAATGATTTTCTGTGTCATCTGCACAGCGAAACCACGTTCTTCACTGAAACTGCTTTAGATGGCTTTTGTTGATAGCCTCTATGGCACAATTTTCTCAAACACCTCCCAGGCTCAGATGACTATTTATTTTAAATGGAAATGTTTTGTTTAAGAAAGAACCTATTATTAGCTAGGATCCAGCTAATGCCCTCCTTGTATTAGCGAAAACCCACCTAAATCATTATAAGGCACTCCCCAAAGTTTAAAGTCTTACCGCTGTATCTTGGCTGTGAGATAAAAGTGCTATATAAAGAACAACAACAGCAACTATTCCTAAGGTGTTATTCAGTATATTTAATTCTTGCTGGAAAGCTTAGTAATATTAGAAATGGAGTTGGATTGTATATGTTGTAGTGTATTTCAACTGTGTAATATGCTAGCTATATAACCTCTTTGATATTGTATTGTGGTGACTTGAGATTATTGGCAATTAAAACTTGAACTTGGCCTAACACTTACCACAACCACCACCCCACCTCCTGACAAAATATTAACATGATTTAAAACAGTAATAATGACTGAATTATAAAATATAGGCAATGTTTTAAAAAGAAACAAGACGACAGAGAAGAGTATGTAATCAGTAGGGGTGGTTGATCCATTAAAATTGTTTCTAAACTCGGGGGAGAGGAGCCGCAATTGTTTCAAAATAGAAACCGTTAAGCAATTTTGGTGAAAATTTCGAAATTGTTTCTTAATAACAAAATTCGTTATTATTTTGTTATTGGTGCCACACATGCTGCCTGGCACTCCCCTGTCGCCAGCTGGCACTCAAATGGGGGTTATCATTAACCCCTGTTTGGGTGTCAGCTGGCCAGAGGAAAGTGGAGGGTGCTGCCCGGCACTCCCCTGTCGCCAGCTGGCACCCAAACGGGATTATCTTTAACCCCCCGTTTGGGTGTCAGCTGTCCAGAGGAGAGTGGAGGTGTTAGTTCCAAGGCGGAGGAAAACCATTCCGCTCCAAATTGGGTCAAAACACCCACTTTGGAGCGGATTGGTTTCCCTCAGTGTTGGACCTAATGCAGGAGAAGCCAATCCGCTCCAAAGTGGGTGTTTTGACCCAATTTGGAGCAGATTGGCTTCCCCTGCATTAGGTCTAGCAGAGGGAAGCCAATCCGCTCCAAATTGGGTTAAAACACCCACTTTGGAGCAAATTGGCTTTCCTCCACATTGCACCTAAGGCGCCCTTCAGACACCCAAACAGGGGTTAAAGATAACCCCCGTTTGGGCTTGGAAACCCATGCCTTCTCCTCGATCTGAAGTGCACCTTTCAGATCTGGAGGGTGCTGCCCTCCACTCTCCTCTCGCCAGCTCACAACCAAAGGCAGGTTAAAGATAAAGGGCAGACATGACATAATAACGCGCCCTTTATGGAAATGGCTGACCCGGTTTCGATTTAGAAAGGTCACTTCCGGGTTGCTGGCTGTGGGTCGAATTAGGGTATAAATTGATTTTAATACAAAATAATAACGGTTTTCTAAGGATAACGACTGGAGATATCCACCCCTAGCAATCAGACAGAATGCTACTAATTATTGAACAGGACTAAATCTACTGTGGTTCTAAACCATTTAGGCATTTTGGAGTGTGTGTGGAGTCCAGTTAGTTTAGGATTTGCATAACATGGCTGAATGTATAAGCCCATGTTATAAGCTTCAGAGTTGCATTCTGTAGAAAGTGTAGATACCGAACCTTCTTCTAATGCAGTTTTACATACAATGCAACACTAATGCACTTCTATAACCTAAACATTATGCATCATGCCGCTCCGAGTCCCCCTCCCACCGGGGGGTTGAGAGGAGCGGGGTAAAAATGCGGTAAATAAATAAATAAATTCATGGGAAATACTGTGATATATCACATTTGAGGATTACATTGGAATGTTTTCCTTCTCCAGAATAATATCGTCTGGAAGTTCAAATACACTTGTACCCTTTTCTTAAGATGAAACATACAGAAGATGCAGAATATATTAACTGGATATAATATTGGAAGCCAGGTCTGTATGTTACTAGTGATTTACAGTAACAACTTTATAATAACAACACTGAAATAAGTCTCACTGTATTGATTTCAGATTTATTTTAAGGTTTGGTACATGATTTCAGCTTTCATTAAAAGTTTCACTGATGTTCACATCAATAAGAGTGTTATAGAGTTGGAAGGGACTTCAATATTCAGATAGTCTATATATCTCCTTACCAATGCAGAGTATTCCTTAATACTTGTGATGAACAGCATGCAAGAAGGTTTAACCAATAAACTGAGAGGGAGCAGAATAGGACAAAAATTTGGTTGCGTTATGTGAGCTGTGATATGAACAGGAGACGGTGGTAGTCATGAAGTGTCTTCAAGGAAGAGTTCAGGAAAAGCAACGAATAGACACAACTTGCTAGACTAGAATAAGTAGAGACCTGGCTTACATGCTTTCTGTTTCAAACAGTCTATGAGTCAATAAACCTTTTGTTCTTGTTATTCTTTTGTACCAATTAATTGAGAGTTTTGAAAGTGAATCCATGATGTATATGTACACCTGAATGCAAAATAGAAAATATTCATTTGTCCAGTGCTATGGCCAATTTGGATCCCCAAATAATCATTCCAAAGGTGTGGTTTAAAGCTTTTAGGGGAAAAGTGCCTAGGGTTGGTGACTGTGTGAGCAATCTTATAGGTGTGACCCATTACACTACTGAATTCTTGCCAAGTGGTCTCTGATTTAAAAGTCTGCTATCTCCTAAAGGCAGTCTGTGAAAAAAAAACTTGCAATGTCAGGAAATTCTTTCTAATGTTCTGTTGAAATCCCTTTTCTTGTCATTTTCCCTTTCTGCTTTGGGTCATACCCTTTATAGCAACAGAAAACAAATATGCTCTATCTGTCACATATATATGACAACCCTTCAGCCATTTGAAAATGGCTACCATATTGCATCTTAATAGTTTGTAGTTCATTTTTAAAAATAAAATACTCAACACATTCATTGTTTTCCAAAGCATTTGATCTTCAGGCTTATCATTACCTTGTTCTCTGGATACATTCCATTTTGTCAAATTCTGTTTTTAAAACTTGTGCTGGTGTAAACAAGGCATCACCAAGTCTAGTATGATTATTTTTCCTGATCTGGTACTATGTTTTATTGATGGAGTATATAATTATATTATCAATTCTATCCTTTTCCTCTGTCCTTGTATCTCTTGCTTATTTGTAGACAGTCACACCACACCCTAGTTTCAGTCAGGTTCATGCTCCCAGCACTTGGCACCATGGTGTCTTGTGGAATTTCTCTTATAAGACTTAGTTTGTGTCTGTCTGGTGGGATTAACAAGATGTGTGCCAAACATATTATTTCCACTCTTCGTGAGATACAGTTCATTTCCTAGCAGAAATAATTCATAAAATTTTAGATTGTGGATCAAGAAACTAATTTTTCCCCAGTGTTACCACTTCTACAGCTTTCAGTATTCTATCTTCCTAGGTCATGATCTTTATTAAAGTGACAGAAACACCATCCATGTCCCAAGGTTCATAATCTTGCCACCAAGAAGTTCATTGCCACTGCTTGCATCATTTATTGTCGCATGGGAGTTGGCAGACAGGTAATACATATGGATTCATTCTGTGAGAGTGCCACCCACTCTGCTGCTCAACAAACTCCCTTCCTGAATTAACCGGGGTGGCTTTGGAGTTGGTGTTGGAGTCTTTGCACCTCATACATCAATGCTGAGACTGTCCAGTCAGGAGTTGCTCAGGACTTCACATCTGCCATGACAACCATGGGTATGTCACAATTGGTATATGATTCCACACATGATACTGGACACATTTTAGACCTTGTATTTTGTGTGGAGCTTGGGGGCAATGATGATCTGGGAATGGAGGAGCTCTCTGTTGTTATGGACATATCACAGGTCAGATGTAGACTTGTTGGAACTGAGAGTCTCTGCAAGAGTGGGGGACCCATGAAGATGGCCTGTCCCAGGAGGCTTATGGATACAGATGGTTTCCTGACAGCTCTTGGGAGATTTCCCACTCTTCAAACAGGTGATTCTGTTGAAGCCCTGGTATTCCACTAGAATAGATAAATGACTAGGGAGATATAGATGATTGCTCCAAAGAGTCTCTTCCCACATTTTGCATGCAAACCATATGGTCTACCACTGAGCAACAGCTTTCCTCTGCAACAACTTGACAGTAGCACACCTTTTCTGTGATAACTTGGCAGTTACCACCACCTGACTTCTTCTCAACTCATCTACAGGATTCCTAATGCCCACAAAACCATCAACAGAGGGTAGATAGACCACCTATAGTTATTCCAATTGAACATTGGTCTCTGTGAGAATAATTTCAAGGAAATCAATTTCATAACTCTGCAAATAACAGAATGCCTCCTGGTTTTCTTTGTCCTTTTGTGTGACATGTGTGTATCATCTTTATTTTATTTTCAACCCTTTCCTGTGTACTGTCAAGAAATTCCTAGTCCTGCCTCAAGTTCTTATATCAATAGGCAGGTGTAAAAATATAGTACAGCCCTTGCAGGACACCATAACGGCTCTTTAATTGGTTGTGTTACTGTATTCCCTGCAGTCCATATACTGGCATGGTTATTGGGCTACAAGTCCCATAAACCCTAACCATTGCTTTTTGCTATCTATGGCTAATGTGAATTTCCATGAGGGGTATTTCTTTCTAGTCGTGAGGTAGGAAATGATGCTGCTTTCCTGAACTGATATGTAGCATCAATGACCTATATCAACTATTTACGCTCTTCCTATTAGACAAGGCAGTAGTTTCTCTTTACCTATTCAACTGCATCTATATTAAATGTCACTTGCACTGCATTTGAAATATATGTTCATTCTTTTGAAAAGAAAAAGGCCATGCTGCTGACAGAGTTATACCAAGGTGTGTTGGATCTTGAAGGAGAAACAATGCTTAAAAACAAGTCCTACACAAAGAATTGGTTCTCAGATTAATTGTCTTTTACAACCTATAAGCATTTCACTTGTTGCATGTTGTTGATTTTGTTCTAAACAGTACAATGACATGTATGTGAGGGTATGGTTTTGGACAGGTTTTCAAAAGCTATGACTTGCCAAGAAGAAATTAGCCTACAAGGCATGTTCAGTATCCACTTCCACTTACTGCCACTCAACACAACCAGTTGTCAAGTACGTTTTGTTTGGGTTTTGACACACAGGTTATGCAGTCCTGTATTTTAAAAATTGAGTTGCCACAGCCAGGAACAAGAACAAAATGAACAAATAAGATATCCTCCCCAAAATTTATTTATTTATTATTTCAATTTCTAGACTGCTCCTTCCCAGAGGCTCGGAACGGGTTAAAACATATAATAAAAGCATAAAAACATCACAGTAACAAATGCCTAATTACAAAGTTAATTTTTTTAAATGTAAAGTGTTACACAGAGCTACTCAAATCGAATGCCTGCCAAAAAAAGAGTGGTTTTACATGCCCTCCGAAAAGAAGAGAGCTCTCTAATTGATTAAACAGCCATAGGCAAGGCATTCCAGAGCGTTGGTGCTATGACAGAGAAAGCTCTTTGTCTGGTGGCGGACAGATGGTATGTCCGAACAGTAGGACCTTCAAGGAGATTTTGCTGTTCTGATCGGAGTGATCTCTGGGGAACATATGGGGAGAGACGGGCCCTCAGGTACACCGGCCCTAAACCATACAAGGCCTTAAAGGTTAAAACCAGCACCTTGAACATGATCCGGTACTTCACTGGTAGCCAGTGCAGTTTCTGCAAGATTGGAGTGATCCGACACCTTGCCGGCATTCAGGCAAGAAGTCGTGCAGCCACATTCTGCACCAGCTTGAGTTTCCGGATCATAGTCAGGGGAAGGCAATGTAAAGGGCGTTACAGTAGTCTAATCTTGAGGTGACCATCGCCTGGATCACTGTAGCAAGGTCGCTCCTAGTTAGGTAAGGTGCCAGCCACCTAGCCTGCCGTAGATGGAAAAATGTGGTCTTGCTGACAGCAGAGACCTAGGCCTCCATTATCAGCAATGGGTCCAATTGGACCTCTAGACTTTTTACTGAAGATGATGGGCATAATGCCTCGCCGTCCAGAGTAGGCAACCGGCACTCTCCCCCACCCGGGCGACCCAGCCATAGGATCTCCATCTTCAAGGGATTCACCTTCAACCGGCTGGACTGTAGCCATCCAGTCATGGCCTCAAGGCACTGATGGAAAGAATCAGGTACGGAGTCCGGCCGGCCTTCCATACTCAGCACAAGCTGGGTGTCATCAGCATACTGATGACACCCCAGACCAAAACTATGCACCAGTTGGGCCAGTGGACGCATGTAGATGTTAAATAATAGAGGAGAGAGGATGTCCCCCTGAGGGACCCCACAGTTCAGTGCGAGCCTTTCAGAGACCACCTCTCCCCTCACCACTCACTGACCCCTGTCCTAGAGGAAGGAAGACACCCATTTCAGAGCTTTCCCCTAACCCCCAATGTGGCTAAGCGGTGGATCAATAAAGTATGGTCCGCTTCATCAAAAGCTGCCGTGAGATTCCAACTGGCAACAGAGCTGGACTGTGATGGAGACCAACACAGTCTCCGTCCCGTGCCCCGCACGGAAGTCGGACTGGAAGGGATCAAGACCGGCTGTGTCATTTAAGAACTGTTGCAGGTGTCCCGCTGCTGCCATCTCAATCACATTGCCCAGATGCCTAAGATGCCTGGAAGATATCCTAAGGGGTAATGATTTCACAGCCAATCCACCTCAGACATACCAGATTAAATTGGATTAATACTGAGTACCACAGCTACGATATATTGAGGAGGTGAAAGGTGGAAATACTGACTTAAAGAAATATTAAGTATTAATGTATTTTAAAATTACTTAGAGATTTTTTGGCTTAGAAAGTATGTACTAACTTATACTTAGCTGCTACTTTTCTGTTTCTAGAAATCAAATTCACTGAAGGTGGAGCACAGAAAACATAACTATTATAAATATATGTCACCTTCATCCAAACTGCTAAGCTTGGTTTTTATATATACACATGAATGTATGTATATGTGTAGTAAGAGAAGGGAAGAAGTAGCAGGAGAGGATGAGAAGTGTCAGTATCACAGTCTAAATGTCAGACTCAGTTTAACACATCTTTTGCACACCTCAGTTTTTGAGCAACATGTATACCAGACAAATTTAAGGTCTAAACATATGTAATTCCCAACTTTATCTGATTAATTTGTCATATCTGGTACTATCAGTAGACTAACAATTACTTGCCTTACTACAGAAGATGTTTTCAAAAGTTACTCTAAATTAGAGGCTCAAATTGATGGCAGTCCTTGGAGAGAGGAATGTAATTATGACTGTCAAAGCTGTATTCGCTTCACTGTCAGTCATTGTGATGAAGCAGTGCTTGGCCCTTGAGGATTCCTGCAATGCAAAATGAGTCATAGATTGCCCAAAAATCATCTAGAGGTTGTACCTGTCATTTCATGACCTTACAAAACTGATGAGGAACTCAGTGGGTTTTAATAAGCACTATCATCATCCCTAAATTATCTAGCAATTAAGAAAAAGTTGATCAAGAGAGATATGTTCCCTACTGTAGCCTAAAACGATTTGTATGAACTTTCGGTATATACTTAAAAAGTGATCCAAACAATTCTACTACACGTTGGCTTACCAAACAAAATATTGTTTGTTCAAGAACAACTAAAAAGGAAATATGGTGATACTTGTCATGCCCCCATAAAGCCTCTTACTATTTTCTTCATTGAGCCTCAGTTTTTCTTTATTTAGGATGGGTTTAGTTCCTTCTGTATAGTTTTCTATGGAACGGAACCTTAAATAGTAGGCATGCTAAAATTGAAACGGAAATCTAATTGATTAATGTATTTTAAAATTAATTAATGGGACTTTTTGTTGTTTAGAAAGTATCGTACTAACCAGGAAGTAGACTTCCTTTACGTTTCTAGGCCATCAATTCACGTTAGGATGGAAATTATTAATTATTAATTAATTAATTATTGTACTACTCACTTCTCCCTGTCTTCTCCCGCTCATTTCCTTGCCTTCATTTTTCTTCTTTTTCCCATGAATTTCTATGGGGAACTGGAAGGGACGCTGCTGCTAGGTAGAGGCAATGCATTCTGGAAAGTGATTCACACACACACACACTAAATGTCAGACTCTCCTCTCTCTCCAGGCTTCCCCATCTTTTCCCTTCCCCGTTGCTCTGCTGCCATGCATGCCCCATTGCAGGGGCCTAAACATCACACACACACACTTTATCTGATTCTCCTTCTCTCCTGGCGCTCTCTCAGATGCTTCTTCTTACCAGAAGATGCTCTGCCTTGCCCTAAATCGCAGGGACCAGCTTCAGCCCTCCAGAGACGTGTTTTGGACTTCAACTCCCACCATTCCTCACAGCCTCAGGCCTCTTCCTTTGTCCTCTCAGCCTGGGCAACTTGGCCGCTCCTCAGGATCGGCAATGAGAGAGAGTCAGCGATTGCCCAAAATCAGGGGGCTCCTCCTCCTTTCATTTGCTGCCTTACAAAATAGAAAACCCTCCCTCCCTTCCTCCTTCCTCCCTCCTTCTAAATTTGGAGAGTCCCATCTAGAATTCAGTTGGTTTATTCAAGTTTATGTTCCTCCCAGAAATCCCAGCCAATTTACCAGCTTTTATGAATTTCTGGGAGTTATAGGCAAAAGTGATCTGGAAAGCAATGCTCTGGCATTACCAAACAAAATATTGTTTGTTCAAGTTACATAAAAAGGAAATTTGGTGAATTTTTTTGTAAGTCTTTGATATATAATCAAAAAAAAATGAGCCTCATTTGATTTTAGAATCGGCATTTTTCGTTTTGTTATCATGCCTATTAAATAGATAAGGGACCTCTTCATATGGGCCCCTCTTTGGTAGCAGTGGTTTTTTAAAAAATTGGTCACAGAACCTGGAGGCTGTAATCAGACTCAGTAAAACTACTTCCGGGCTGCTCCATGGTTGAACTGGGGAAAAAAATTCTGCTATTGCAGAAAATAAGCCAGCAGCGGATAACGAGAGGTCCTGTTACAGCAGTAGCAGTCTTGATGCCAAAGATGTTGAAAGAGGGAGGAAAGAGGGAAATCTTGCTGCCAGTTAAGTTTGGGGTGAGAGAAGGAAATAATAAATAGAGGAGGACTAGGGTATTGGTGAATAGGGGCAAACCCAAAATGAGTAAATACTAAATATTAGACACTACAAATAAAGAGTCGATTTTGGATGAGACTGTAGTGAACTTTTAAAAAATCAGACCTTTTTGAACTCAAACATTAGAATAAAGAATGTGCTGAATTTTCTTAGGATATTGGAGAACCTCTGAGTAAAATATAATTATCACATTGCAATAATATTTTTGTCTCTACCTTCATGTATTTTTTATAATCCCAGATCAAGTTTTGCTAGACTACTCTGATTAAAATTTGGTTAGATTTTCAGTGTGATCCAGAGATTGTACACTTTTTAGCACACTGAGTGTAAGATGTATATTGAAAATGACCCTTTGATGTAATCTTCTTCAGGGCTGTCCAACTTCTACCGGCCCAAGGGCCGGAATTCCGGTCACAGATCACCTGGGGGGCCAAAGGGTCTGCCCCGCCCCCGGCTCCGCCCCCTCCCCGGCTTTGCCCCACCCTCTCCCCGGCTCCACCCCTCCCCAGCTCCGCCCCTCCCCCAGTGTATTTTAACATCAATTAAAATACAATTATACAGTAATTATACAGGCCCGTTCTATATGCCTTGTGAAAGTACAATAAAGCAGAATGAACAAAAATACAAAAGTGAAAGTGACTGTATGGGTCATTGGATTATAGAACTGGAATGGAGGAAATGCATAAAAGGTAAAGACACACACACACCTCAATATGCTGTATAAGGGGTGGCTTACATATGGTCCCTGAACAAACAAGGCAGTTGTGGGGAGCCAAGGTAGTTGTGAGGAGTCCTGCCACCAGTCCTAAATTTGCCAACATATTGCCAAATTTTGGTCATGGAGAACATGGCAGCAAAGTGCATTTTAGTAATGTTCCTTCATTAGTTGTATTTTAGACGTATTGACAGTGCATCTTGTGGTGAAGTGTCTAATGAAGTTACTGAATACAGCTATGAAAATAGTAATAAACATTGCTAGGCTGGAGTGTAAATCAATATACTGTATATCCTTCTACAGAAACCATGAGGTAGAATGCAAGCTTTTCCTAGGAAATGTACACAGACCACACCACTTTATTGTTCTTTTTTCCTTATAATCTATCATATCTGGCTGTGAGAGTCCTTGCATGCAAAATACACAAATAGGAAAGAGAAAATATGGATGGAACGTTGCATCTATCTCACAGAATTGAATGAAAAATAAATGCTCTAAGGTCCAGCCAACATCTCTTTTGCCATTGGGGGATTGCCTTAGGGTTGCTACAAATTGGAAATGACTTGAAGGCACACCATAACAACAACATATAATTGTGCAATTTAGTTTGAAAAATATTGGAGAAAGGAATTGTGCAATTTAATTTGAAAAATATTGGCATAATCCACACAAAAGCAGAGCAGAAAAATATTTTTTCCCTTTTGATTATTTATAGGTTGCCCTTAGCCAAGACTCCAGAAGTCCTGTCTGTGCGCATGTGCTTTCAAGTCACTTGTCAATTTATGGCAACACCATGAATTTCAAAGGATTTTTTTGGCAGGGGGATGTGCATTTCTTTCCTCTAAAATGTAGTCCACAGCACCTGGTATTTGCTGGAGGTCCCCCATTGATTACTAACCAAGGTTGACCCTGCTTAGCTTTCAAGATCATATGATGTGGTTCCTTTAGGGTACATTCCATGTACCTGGGGTAAAACATGCAATGTAAGTAAAAGGGAATGGCAGTAGGAAAGGAAATTAAGTCCAGCAGATGTTGCCTGTTCTTTCATCCACTGCTGGGGTTGAGACACAGGGCCCATCCAAACAACCCCTTTAACGTGGGAGTTCCTGCAATTAAAAGGAGGCTGTCCAGATGATATACCTGAGAAACATGAATTAATTCACCACAAACCAGGAAAATCCTGATTTGTGGTGAATTAATTTTAGTGGGTTTATTCCACACCTTCTTCCACTGTCTTGACTGCTTCCTCAATAGTTCTGGGATTTTGAGCGGGCAGTCCAGATAGTAGTCCCACAGTTTTCTGGACTAAATTAGCCCAGAAAACCATTAGAACACAACCCCCCTCCCCAAAATTCCTTAAAAAAAATAAAAGAGCTAACCCAGCCTCCATTAGAGTGGTGCCAAAGCTCTCCTGGCATGTAGGAATGATGCGCCAGGAGAAAGGGGGGGGGGGAGAAGAAAATCACTGCCCCCTTCCTTCTTCTGGTGTGTCACTTCTACATGCCAGGAGAGCTCTAGTACCACTCTTATTTTATTTTCAAAGGCTTTTGGGAGTTTTTGCAGATGGGGTTATAGTGTCAGTGTGCTCTCCTGGAAAGTTCCAGGAGAACATCTGGACACCCACCCAGAAAGTACACCAGAATGTTCCTGGGATACATGCCTGTCTGGAAGCGCCCACAATGAAGCTGTGCCTTCCTCTTCTTTTCTCCCAGTGGCAACTGTAATGGAAGGAGGGATGGACTTTTCTCACTATTGGGATGGTGAGTGATGGAGCTGTACTGGGGAACTAAACTCAGCATAGCCTAACAAGTAAGAAAAAAAATGTAATGGAATAAAGTTCCCCTATACTAGAGAAAATAAAGTAAAGATTAAACTAGCTAATTACCATGGAAGCAAGGTGTTTTCCAAAACACTGTTGTGGCAACTTCTGTTTTTCCCATCCCAAATAGCTTTCTTTGCTTTATAGGTGAGTTTCAAGAAATTGACTTTTTAAAAAAAGATTGGAATAAACTGGCAGGCTAGCACAAGATGTCATGAAGCTTAAACTTGTTTATCGCTATAAAAGTAAGAATCAAACACTCCAAAATATGCCCAAACATTGTAAGCACTGCAAAACAGGTGTGATTTGACCCGATGGCTGACTGCCCGCTAATATCCCAGCCACTACATTTCTGGAGCTATGAACATTTCTCAAAATTCTTAAAGTTGGAATGCACTGCAGTAATCCAGCTAAATTGTAAATAGAACATGTGTAATTGTAAAAAACTCAGATTTCCTTGAAATGTGGTAGCAATTAGAATGCTTATTTTATGTCTTGAGAAACTAAACTCACAGGACAGAGGTGATGCTTTAGAAAAGGAGTGACCCTGACCATGCAGCTTCCTTAGACAATGGACTACAGATTCCAGAATTACTCATTGTTTAGACTGCTGGGAATTGCAGTTCAACAACAGATAGCAGTTGGCACAGTTAAACCCCCCACCCCACCCTACCCCCAAGCACTAATACTTACCTGAGTTCTCTGTCTTTTGGCAACCTGGTTTTTCCCCCTTGCATCAACTGTAGTTTTGAAATGGACACATATGAACACCAGTATTGTTTGTAAGGAAATCACAGACATGATAGCATTTACTTAAATTATTCATCTTCTTTATTAGAGCTATGCATTCTACTTTAAGAAGATCAAATTTGGACAGCGAGTTCATTTTAAAACAAAACAAAACAAAAATAATTTCTTGATTGACCTATCAGGAAGGTGCAACTCATGAAGTATAGTCCATATCTGGAGGAAATATGAAGATCAATGATACAGATGGTAAACAATACTAATATCTCCTTGGGGCATGCAATGTTTTTAATTCTTTTAAGGGTCCACTATAGCTTTACAGTACTTAATTAAAGCTAACAATAAACACATATCTACTCCTTCCATAAGCATTTAAACCATTATAATGGCAGCCTAACAAAGGGATATTGTTTTATGGCTAAATAATGCTGCTGTAGATTTCTGACTGACTGACTGACTTTATTATTTCTGAGTCGCCCTCCACGTTAGTGCTCCGGGCGACTTACACACAACAAATTCCACAATTAAAATAGAGTATTTAAAACTATTCTGTAAAAAAAGTTACATTTTACATCAACAAGCAAAGCCGAATCTGTTCACTTATAGCTATGTACTTCAGAGTAGACCACCGATAACAGTCGCAAGCGCGCGATCCCTGGGCAGGCGTTGCCATGGAAACAGCAGCACGCACCTCCTTCTCGTCAACCCCGCCCATGGCACAGTCCTGTGTGTTGCCTCTTTCTTCCAATGGGGACGTCCTCGCAAGCGCGCCTTGCTGGGCCTGGGGCGGGGCGAGCGGGAGGCGCTTTTCAAGGTGGGCCTCACTTGTCCAGTGCCGGCCCCTTCTTTTTTCAATGCCATGAAAACAACATGCAATTAAAATAACATTAAAATTAAAATTAAAACATGTTAAAACATTTAATTTTACGAAAAAGATAGAAACACTAATACATACAGTATATCTTTCTGTTTAATTGCTTTTAAAAAATGTAAAAAATAAGGGGGCGGTAGGCCAAAAAAGTTTAGGAACCACTGTGCTAAAGCAAAGTCCTGTCTTCAATGAGAAGTAAGAACTAAGGAAAACTGTTATGTTCCTAGCTCTCATAGTAATAGGATTGCAGTTTCTCAAGTCGCTCCTGACATGTAAAAAATAACTATTAGGAACTAAATATGGAAATATTTTCTGTGACACAGAGCAAGGCCTCGCCTCCAGTTTTAACATTTTATTTCTTATATATGACTAAGGTAGATATGATGTTTAGCATCTTCAATTTCCCCCTTGCATCAACTGTAGTTTTGATTGATTGATTGATTGTTATTGATTGGAACAGAGCTCTCTGAGCAATAATTATGCATCCATTTTGTAAAGGTAGTACATACATAAATTATGCTTATCATTGATAGATAATAACAATTATTTACAGTATATATAGAAAGAAAATCACTGGTGCATATAGCACTTTCCAAGCTGACTACATTCAAGAAAATGCTGATCTAAAATTTGGAAACCACCAAGTTGTTACCACATTATATCCAACACAGATACATGGTTGTATTTAGCATCACCCACTCGGTTGCCTAAGTGGAAAGTTTTCCTATATGTGGATATTTTCTACATAAGTGAGTTACCTGATTTTCTAGGATTCTCATTCACATGGATACCCTTCATATAAACATAAAGTTCTCATCTTCAGTCAAGTCTCAACCTCCTTCACTAACCTGCAGACTGGAAGAGGGCTAGCTGCATTCCTGTGATTCTGTAGGCCTTGAAGACTTGGCTCTTTAGGAAGGCGTTCGCCCTTAACTCAACCACACTGTGTGCCAATGCCCCCCCCAGATTCTTATCTTGTCCCCCCAGCCGTTGCTGAGGGCTAGTGTTTTTAATATGTTTTACTTTGATGTTTAATGTGCTTTAACTGTTTAATCTGTTTTATTAACAGCTGAATAGTATACTAAATCGAAGTTAATAAATAAATAAAATAAATAAATAAGTCACTAATTGGAAGAGGCTAGGCATTCCTGTGATTCTGTACTGAGAGAAACATAGATCTACAAACAGCTGAATAGAGCTGAAAAGAAATAAGAAAAACAAAAAACAAACAAACATACAAATAAGCAATAAAATGAGCAACATATATTTAGGCTAAGTTCCAGATGGAGATAAAGATTAGGGTTGTGTTCATGAGAGAAATGGGATTTGAGGAGCGATTCTGAAGAGAGGTCACTCTTCTCCTCCTTTGCTCTTATTCTCATCCGGCCTGGGCATCCGGCCTGGGCAGCAACTCCCTTCTCCTCTGCCTCTTCCTCCTCCTCTTCCTCAGAGGCCCCTTGGGAAGCCCAGGCCAGATGAGAAGGAGAAGATGGGTGCCCCCATACACTTTCAGCAGGCTTCGACAGGGCAGCAGCAGAAACTCCCTCCTCCACCACATCTTCCTCCTTCTCTTTCTTGACAATGACATGTCTACTCATTTCCCTATTAAAGGCCTTTTGTGTTCAAACAAATGTAGCATTCAAACTGGCATTCATAAAAGTGAGAAAAATTTGAAAAACACGAAATGACAGAAAATTATGCAATTTATAGTTTTTTGTTGAAAATGAGTTGACTAGGTGAGATACAATACCAAACTTAGTTTTTAGCATTTCATTTATTTAGTTCACAATAAGGACTGGACTGGGATTGAAAAAATACTAAGAGACTTGTGCATTCTCATTGGTTTTACTTAGTAGCATGAGTAGGATCTGGATTGGGGCCAAAATCAATCTATGGAAAAAGTCTTTAATCCATTTTGTATTATTCATTTTTCAAACTGAATACACTTTTTATTTTAATTGTGATTAAGACCACAGATAGCCCTAAATCAAGATATGTCCAATCTTGTGAAATACCAATGCCTTGAAAAACATTTATTCTGACCCATATCACCATGACAGGTGAGATGAAGATGATTTCTCCCATGGTCTTGTGATTGGAATAGTACCAAATGAAAATGCACAATTGTGAATACTTGGTGATCAGAAGGTCAGTGAAGAAATTTTTTGCGGCTTTTGTGATTGTGTATGTATTTAAAGTTTCATTGCAGTATGGTCTTGCACTGAGTGAGATAGTGGGTTTTTATGTTGGAGAGAACACAACAGAAATCCTCATGAGTTTTTTTTTTAAAAGCAGATTATATATTGGATTAGATGATAAATGTTTTGGTATGATTGTTCTTGTTTTTTTGCCACTAAGTCAATGTCAATGTATGGCAGCCCTATGAAAGGAAGACACACCTGGCTGAAATATAAGTTTAATAATTGTTAGAAGAACAAGTAAAAGTTTCCCCTTGACATTAAGTCTAGTTGAGTCCGACTCGGGGGGGGGGGGGGTAGTGCTCATCTCCATTTCTAAGCTAAAGAGCTGAAATTGTCCATAGACATCTCCTAAGTCATGTGGCTGACATGCCCGCATGGAGTGCCATTACCTTCCTGCTGAAGCAGTACCTATTGATCTACTCACATTTGCATGTTTTTGAACTGCTAGGTTGGCAGAAGCTGGGGCTAGCAATGGGAGCTTACCCTATCCCACAGGTTCAAACTGCCAACCTTCAAATTGCAGCTTAGTGGTTTAACCGGCTGTGCCACTGCAGCCCAGAAGAATAATTTCTGTAAATTGCCATCTTGTTGAAATGTTAGTTCAGTAAAACAGCAGAGATGGGAGGGGGAGTTTGGTAGGATTAGGCTGGGTTTGTACAGCAATGGGGCACATGCTGACCCTCAAACTCCAAGCACCAATCCAAGAGATAAAATAGTAGGAACTGGAAAACAATTACTTAATTGAGAAACTTGGGCATGCGCAGTGAATGAACAAAAAGGGAGGTGGATTTGAAGTGGGGACAAGGGAAGGAGGAGGAACTAGATGGAGCCAGGGGTGGACAGGAGGTGGGGCTGGGAGGAGTATGGTATGAGGGTTAGTTAGCAATGTTAGTGTGCAGTGTGAGATCTAGAGAAAGTTATGTAAAAGAGGCTCCATTTTGTGAGTGGGTGTGGCATTTTTTCACCGTGGTTTTTGATTCTGTGGAAATAAAGCTTCTATGTTTACAATCTCCTCATTGCTCGTTTCAATTGGGAAACAAGACCAGGAATATATTTAAAGAAAGGCCTGTCTTTCAGAATGAAAGGCCTTTAAGAACCATGTTTGTTCATCAACTGCTTCTTTCAGTTCTTGCAAACTCAGGATACTGGCTCCCTTGATTAAATGAATCCACCTTTATCATGGCCTTCTTTTCCACTGTCTTCTACTTTTCTGAGTGTTATTGTCTTTTCCAGTGAATCACATCATCTCACAATTTGTCCAAAGTACAACAGCCTTCTAGTGCAAGTTCAGGTTTGATTATGGGAGCCCCCGGTGGCTAACTGTGTTAAACCGATGAGCTGCTGAGCTTGTTAACCGAAAGGTCACAGGTTCGAACCTGGGGAGTGCCATGAGCTTCTGCTGTCGGCCCCAGCTTCTGTCAACCTAGCTGTTCGAAAACATGCAAATGCGAGTAGATCAATAGGTACCACTATGGTGGGAAGGTAACGGCGCTGCACACAGTCATGCTGGCCACAAGACCTTGGAGGTATCTACAGACAATGCCAGCTCTTTGGCTTAGAAATGAAGAAGAGCACCACACCACAGAATCAAACATGACTGGATTTACTGTAATGTCAGGGGAAAACCTTTATCTACCCATTCATTTGTCTTTGTAGCAGTTTTATGATATCCATGTTTTCCAGAATCATATTTCAATTGAACTGGTTTTGTTCTTGTCAGCTTTCTTCATAGTCTAGGTTTTCCAAGCCTTTGTATGAACTGAAAACAAATGATAGCGCATATGATTGTGATTTTTGATGTTTAATTATGTGTCTTTACACTTGGGTATCTTATCTTGTTCCCTCATGACCACCTTTCTAAGTCTTTTCTTATTTCTTAACTTCTTACATTTTCTTGTACATACTTTAGTACTTTGGTATGTTCAAGGTCATTTTCTATTTCCACTCTACTTAGATGTACCATACTGGACTACTGCCACTCCTACATTCTCTTCTTTAAAAATATTATTAAAAGACATTTAAAGATGGGACAAATGAAAGAAAGTAGATAAATATAGAAAAAGTGAGGGGAGAAAAACCCAACCTCATATAAAAAAGATTTATAAGTGGGTTCAGTATTATATATTGATGTTAAATATGCTTTTCTCAAGTTTGAAAAATGATAATATAGTGTTAACAGAAGTGCACAGCGTGGAAAGAGGTAAAAAGATGTGAAACAGTTTTAAAGGAAATGAAATGAGAAATATGCTAAATAGAAGAGGATACTAGTAGGTCTTTCTAAAAAGAAGTAGGAGAACATATATCTTTATCTCACCCTATTTCAGTGACTATTTAGAAACATGTAAGCCAATAACTTTTAGTTCTGGTTTAGAAAGTACAATATCTTTTTCTCTCATTACGAGACTGAATATTTACACGAGGGTTGGTGGGAGACGCTCCTTCAGATGTTTTGGACCACAAGTTCCAGAATCATATTTCAACACTTTGAAAATAATTCCTACCTAGAATAAGCACTTTTTCCACCTTAGATCTATAATCAATAGCCATGATTTAGCAAATTCTTGCACCTGGCAAGAGACTAATGATGTTTTGCTAAAATTAATGCATACAATCAGGAAAAGAAAATACTTTCCGATATTCCATCTTCCTTTCATCAATAGCCCTATTTGCCTGAATATATGAGAGTAAAAAGTGGAGAAGGAGCACAAACAAGTCCTGCTCCAGTATCCTAATGCAAGTTTTTTTCTGCTGCATTTCATGCCTACACACACTTTTTTGCTATATGTTCCAAGGCTTGGAAATGAGTGAGTGAAGTGCCATAGAAGGTGTATGACATTGTCTACCCATTTCCTAATTTAAGGCCTTACATGTTCAAGCAAACAGCATTCAAGCTGACATTCATAAAAGTGAGGCAGCTGCCTGAGGCATCTGATTGGATAATGTGAAATGGCAAAATTATTAGGCACTCAGCTGATTATTGATTTACTTTTATACCAGGTAAGAAGAGAGGAGAGATTTTCTGCCTGCAGCACATAAATATTATCAATGGTACCGGTATTAGCTGATCTCCCCCCACCCAATGTATTTACTTCAGATGCCCCTTTTCTTCTGGATTAGAGAAGGTGTCTCACAAAAAAAGATTTTTAAACCTAAAAATAAAAATTCAAACACAATTAAAGCCCATCACATTAAAATGAAAGGTTATAAACAAGATAATTTCATTGAAAATTATACAGATTTTTTTTTAAAAAAAAACAAAGCACACATCTTGAATTGTCCTGCCTCAGGCTACAAGTTATTTTTGGCCAGCATTGCACAAGCAACTGAATGGGGCCAATACAGATTATAAATGCCAGCATCAATTTTCAGTGTACAGTATCTATTACATGTTAGATTCTGTAAGTAGTACTTCCTTCCTGTTTGTACAGTATTTCCCTTTATCGAAAGGAGACTTCATTTTTAGGGTTGCTCCCCATAATCACACACACACATATACTCCATCAGGATGTATACAACACACAACTTATCTGAGTGAAGCATTCGATGACTGTGAGAAAGGGTAATTTTGGGTAAATGTTTCAGTGGTATGTCACCAGGTAGCCCTACATACATATGAGGTCAGTTGTATAAGTACCAAGTATTGTCTCTATCAGTCAGAACATGCTCACCTAATACAACTTATATGTAGTGGACAAGACAACTTACATACAAGTATGACAAATTATGTTGCTATGTTTGTGAGATTTTTTAAATTCTTAGTGCTGGGAAGAAGTAATGTTTATGGTGTTGTATTGCCTATTGTTTACAACCTTCACAACAATGTTCTTGAATGTTATCTTTTTCAAAGTTATGAGGAACTGTAAGGGTGTAGCAATATGTATCTTCATGCCCTGATCTGAAGAACTACTTTTAGTTGTGTGATTGAGGGTTGTAAAATTTTTAAAAAACCCCAAAAACATCCTGGGCTTATTCATACTGCACAATGCAAGCACCATTTGGCACTTTAACTGCTATAGGAACATTTCATAGAATCCTAAGATTGCAGGTTAGATAGGTGTATTTAGAATGCTGAGCTATAAAACTCTGTGATTGATTGATTGTTGTGAGCCTTCAAGATTTTTTTTTACTTATGGTGACCTTAAGGTAAATCTATAATGGTGTTTCTTCAGAAAGAACTGTTGAGGGAAGGGTTTCCATTGGCTTCCTCTGAGACTGAGGGCCTGCCCAGACAGTACACTTATTGTGGCATCTACTACAATAAAGGAGGGGCTGTCCAGACAACGTCCAGACAGTATTCTCACAGTTTGCCGGGTTAAATCATCATTATCATTTATTATTTCATTAGTCGCCCTCCATCTGAAGTGCTCTGGGTGACTTAGATGAAAACAAGGTAAAAACAGAGTAAGCGTACACAACAGGTATTAAGATTAAATTACAGGTTAAATGCTCTGCTAAAGAGCCAGGTCTTAAGTGCTTGAATAAAAGACCGTAGGTCACGCATGGCTCTTATGTAAGGTGGCAACAAATTCCATAGAGTTGGAGCAGAGATTGAAAAAGCCTTACGCCTTGTAGTTTCGAGGTGTACTTCTCTGGGACCCGTTATATAAAGCAGATTTTCTTGGGAGGGTCGTGGCAACCACTGGTGGAGAAAGGAAGAAAGGCGGTCTCTGAGTTACGTCGGCCCCTGACCATACAAGGCCTTAAAGGTCAGGACCAGAAACCCACTATTCAGTTGGCAGCCAATGTAGATGCTGTAGAATTGGTGTTATATGGCATCTCATAGCGGTTTTCGTAAGTAGCCTGGCGGCCGCATTTTCGCCAGTACAAATCTTCTGGGTTGCTGACATAGAAAAGCCAATGTACAGTGTGTTACAATAGTCCAACCTAGAGGTGACCGTAGGATGAATTACTGTTGCCAAGGCCTCTCCCGAGAGGTAGGGTGCCAACTGCCTCGCCTGGCGAAGATGGAAAAAGGCCTGTTTGCTGACGGCAGTCTCCATTGTCAGCAGTGGGTCCAAGACAAGACCAAGGCTCTTGACAGTGGCAGATGGAGATAGAGGCTCACCATCAAAAGTGGGCAGAGGACGCACCACTCCAGCCGGGCAGCTGGGCCATAAGATCTCAGTCTTCACCAGAGTCACCTTCAGTCTGCTAGCATGCAACCATCTCATCACGGCCTCAAGGCACAAGGTGAAATTATCAGGTACTGAGGCTGCCCCAGGCTCCAAATGCAGTAGGAGCTGGGTGTCATCAGCATATTGATAACATTCCAGACCGAAACTCCGTACCAGTCTAGCGAGTGGTCGAACATAGATGTTGAATAGTAGAGGGGAAAGAATAGAACCCTGAGGTACCCACACCTTCCCCCAAAGCCCCAGACTCCTTAGAAAAGTAATAAAATCTTACCCAGCCTCCTGTACAGGCTTCGGCCAGCTCTCTGGGCATGTAGAAACAACACACCAGGAGAGGCGGGGGGGGGGGGGAAACACTCCCCCGCATTTTCCTGGCATGTAATTTCTATGTGCCGGGAGAGCTGGCCAAAGCCTGTAATGGAGGCCATATAAGTTTTATTACTTTTCTAAGGGGTCTGGGGGTTTCAGGGGAGGAGGGTAGGGCTTCCAGACATTCTCTTGGGCTAGTCCCGGGAGAACATCTGAACAACCACCCCAGAAAGCACACACTTTCTGGGGTGGGTGTGGACAGGCCCCAGGAAAATCTGTGTGTTTAAAACGTGGATTCTCTTGGGATAAAAGCCTGTTTGGATCCACCCTGAGAGAATGTGACTTTTCTAAGTTCACCCCATGAATTTCCATAACCAAGTAGGTACTTTACAAACTTATATACGCATAGTTTGAAGAGATCACAAGGTCCTTCCGAGCCAACTCTTTGCCATTCAGGAAAACACAATCAAAGCACTCTGACAGATGGCCATCCAGCCTCTGATTTAAAACCTCCAGGGAAGGATACTCCACCATGTCCTGAGGCAGCATATTCCACGGTCAAACAGGTCTCACCATGAGGAAGTTCTTCTTATTGTTTAGGTGGAAAAAATATTTCTATTGTTTAGGTGAACTTTGGCATGCTAAAGTCTTCAGTGAACATTCAAATGGCACTGGTTCTTCATAGAACTCGCAGAGCTACAAACTCAATAATTCAATAGATGTTACCATGGCAGTTGAAGTGGAATATAGCCACGTGTTTCTGTAGAGTCAATTGTTTCTATTCCATGGAGGGGAAATATCTGAAATATTTTGGAAGCTGTTAGATTCTACTTTGACAAAATGCAACACCCTTTATTGCAGTGGTTACAGCAGAAAACCTGAGCAAGCATAGACAACTATTGGTAGTATTTTGATTATGTGTGCCTGTACTGGAAGGATCTTGTCATCTCTTCCAAAAATTCTATGATTCTATTTTTCTATGATATGGAGCCTGTTATCAGGCAACCTGTCTGCTGGTTGATAACACGATCCATATCAATGCCCTCAACCCATATGCTGGTAGATCTGACTGGCCAAGGTGGGAAACATTGATTTAAACTACTGTGTGGGTTCCCTGCTGCTTGGAAGCAAGACAGAGCCAAGTGCTTTTATGCTGGGAATGGCTCTGGGTGCCGATATCCCTGCCTTGAGAGGGACCTTCAAACTGGATCTAGCTCATCTAAAATTGCCAAAACTGTACTCATTAAGAATGCCAAAATGTAGTCATATTAGAAAATTAGGTCAAAACAGTATGGGCACTTGGCAAAGGGGAGGCAGATCCAAAAAGATGGTGACCATCCACTTCACCCTCATCAACTCTCTTCTGTAGACCACAAAGGAGCCTGGGCAAATTTCTTCATATGAAGTTCATGTTCTTTGGATTTTGGGGGGAAAAACAACTTGCCATTATTTTTGACTAGCCTAGAGGAAATTATTTGGCCAGAGAAAATGGGGAAAAGGTCTTCCTAAACACTCATGAACATAACTTTCTTCCATGAACTTAAGAAGTTGTACATCTGAGAGCTATCATACTAAATATATATTAAAATGGAAGCAAACAGAACATAATGTAAGACAGAGACACTATAATTTTAAGGCATTTGTTGGTGTTGGTACAGAACTGGCAGAACTGTGTGTATATGGGTATCTGTGGGTACATTTCATGTGCATGCTCTGTACTTTTTTAAAAAAAATCCACAAGCTTGTACTTTTCTATCTCATAAATATTGCAGACAAATCTATGAATAATTAGTGCAACAAAGATTAAATCTTTTTCTAAAAACATGCAGTGAGTGAAATACAGCACTGTTAACATGCAGTTTAAGTTCTGAGCATTCAGTCTGAAGCTGGACATTTTCTGCACACAATAGAGATTAAAACACACTCTGTGCATACAGTATTCTTCTGCTTAGCTCTCAGCATTCTGAACTGGGACTGTGGCAGTTGTTATCTCAGGCAGGTTTTTTCTGGGTGATTTTCAAGCCTGGCGTCACCTACCCAAGTGGCAGTGACACCAGCTTTCACCGAAGCCTTATTACTCTTAAAAGAGCAATTTGGTTGGTTGCACGGCTATTAAGATCAGACAGCTAGGCTTAAAGCTGTCAGTACAACTGCTTCTCATCTGTTCTCTCTTTTTCCCCTTCTTCTTTTCTTCATCTTAGCCTACTACAATCCTGACATCTTTCCTCTTTTCTGCTGGACACAGGCATTACTGTTTTTATCATTTTCAATCACGCTCACACTGAAAGCTGAGGGATATATTCCCACTGAAGCCGAAGTGAGGAGCAAGAAATTCTTTTATAGCTTCTATAGTAGCAGCAGCAGCAGTGGCAGCAGCAGCAGCAGGAATAGCAGGCTGGCTGCATGGTGTGTGTGGAAGAAGCTGGATCAGAGAGAAATGTGGCGTTCCTCAGGGCTACTTCAATAGATATTACTTCAGAATGGCAAAGCTGCTCCTTATACTGATTTTTCAATGATTAATGACTCCTTTCTGGGCAAATAGTGAATGGAGAAAGTAAGGGGAAAGATGTAAGGGGGGAATTGTGGAAAATAACTTGTGGAAATGCTATCATCAGAAAGACGGAGGGAAATTACGGTGCTTGAACTTCTTTTTATTTTGATGCTGCTCTTCTGTGGACCAACTCTCAGCAAGCTAAGTAGGACCAAAGGCAAACACTGGAAGGGTGGTAAGTGATAAAAGTTTTATAAGGGGGTGTTGATTGGAAACCTTGAAATACACGCAGGATTTGTATTTGACCTCTGGGTAATAAATATGATTTTTTTTATGGAAATGTTGTAATTCTCAATTGCTCTCTGTCTTTATAACAAATCTTATTGCAAGTGGAATTGATTGTATGTATTGCCTGTAAATTTTTTGGTCTAAAGCTTTCATTTCCAGAAAAAAGGGGGAAAGGGGAACTATGGATTTGAATAACAGCAGGTATGCATGTTCATGGAATATCTGAAGACAGAGATCTGAACAGGTGATTTAGAAATTAGGATACTCCAGGCTGTGAGAGCACTGGTTGTTTCTTTTCGCATAGGGGTTTTTTTGGGGGGTGGGGGAGAGAAAGATAAGAGGGAGGGGTACAGATGGTTGTAGCTGTGTTGCCTTTAAAGGTATTGTTGCCTCCTGAGAGTGACTTGTTTTGTTCAACAGCAGCAACAATAAAGGGTACTTCAACCTGTCCAGCATACAGCATTGTTAGTATACCTTATGAAATTATTGGACATGCTTTTTGAAAATATGATTGTTACAGAAACGCAGTGCCAGCATCACTAATGGGCTGGCTGACTATATCAGTGTTGATGTGTTAATAAAGATAAATTGCATTAACTTTATTGAATTTCTTTTTGCTGTGCTAAGAAGGAGAGAAACCCCACTTAATGGTTTTCTGAAGGCTGCATTTTGAACGTTCATCAACTCAGGATGATATTAATGTTATTTGTGCTCTGAACAGTCCACTAAGTGTCCTTTTTCTTAAAGTTGAGTTTGTTTTGCTCCTTGAAGGCAAAGTGTGTTAAGGCGGGGTGGGGTGGGGGGTGGACAGGGCAGGGAAGTCATGATGCCCAGTAGGCTATGAGGTTAGTGGAGTAGTGAGTTTTAATGGCAGAGCATCAGTTATTTGAAAGAATTGACTGTCATAGAGGGTAAATCTCTTCCCACCTTTCCTCTCCAGTTATGCCTTGATATTGTTGATTGGATGCACCCCAGGATTTATGTTCCTCTCTAGTTGATCTCTGCTTTAATAGAGCTTTTCGTTTTCTTCCTCTGTCAGTGTTGTGATCTGAGGTTAAAGAGTAACATCAACATTAAGAAGAAGTTTTAATAATTCATTGCAACATCTCAGCAGGAGACTTCCATTCCATCCTTCCCCCACCTCTCTTTCCTTTCATTGCATGAAAGACTTTACACACCATCCATGTGCTTTATCTTCAAGGGAAAGGTTTCAGTAGGAAATTAGCTGAAATGTATAAAGCATAAGGTAGTGACAAGAAATTATGGGTCTTTACCTATTCTTGCTTTATTTCACAGAAAGTTATGACAAGAACTGACCAGATTGTGCTTCCCCACCCACCTTATATATAGTTGAGACTGAACAGAAGTACCTGCCATGTCTCCTGCCTGTCACTGCCAAACCGGAATTGATGGAGAGAAAACATGTCTTGTGATGAGCTGGTTATTGTAAAACTGAGTCAGCGTATAGGCCTAGAGTTATTGTGCAAGCCACATTTTGTTATCCAAATTGAGATCTTTCCCTTCTGGTGAATATATGCTGTACCAGTACACAGCTTCTTAGCACTTTCATAATATGAAAGAGGTCTATTTGTTCTTGATCCCTATTTGTTGATACAGCTTGTAAGTGGACAGGCATTTTTCAACTGTTACTTTATTGTTATGGATAGAAGGGAAGTATAGCAAACATTTCTGCAGAGTTACAATTTACATTGAGGACATTTGTGGTGGTGTTTGAAAATGGCAGGTCTCACATGGAATTAATGTCAGAAGCAGGAGCAACAGATGTGGACGTTGGGACAGAAGAATTTCTAAGGCATTAAACTAATATTGTTTCTTCTGCTATAGTTCAGTTTAACATTTCTTTGTAATGGTGCTTTCAAAAGCACTGCGCAGTCTTTAGGTGTTATGTGAGCCATCCTTTTGATGACTTTACATCATATTCATAAAAAGCAGAGAGAGAGCAAGAGAAGATTCACCATATGTTTCTCTATGATTTAGTGATATTGTTGTAGAAATCCAGAAATGTGTGAGGCTCTTGAAAAAATGAGATTTGTATTGCATTGCTCACTCACATGTTTACATGTTCCAATATTTAGAGCATTGCAGGTACCAGTGGATCTCTCCCATGTTTGCTCACTTCTTTTATCTATTCTCTGTATTAAAAACTCACTTCATATATAAATTGTTTACACTTTCTTAATTGTTTACACTTTCCTTTCAAGATTTGACATTTTCTTATTTAAAGTTCTAGATCCTTGCAGAAATGCAAGTTGTGAGGCCAGAAGATGCAAATGTGAATAAATGCAAGATGTTATTGTTTTGTACCACTTTCATTATGATAGGGTAGTGAAAGTATATGTGTGTGTGTGTGTGTGTGTGTGTGTGTATATATATATATATATATATATATATATATATATATATGCTCTGTTCGATTTTATTTATTTATTTATTGTTCGGTCTTATATTCCGCTCCTCCCTGCAGGCTCGGGGCGGATAACAACAATGTAACAGGCAGCATGTTTCAGTCATGCGGCCCTACAATAAAAACATAAAAACATATTAAAAACACATTACATCAACGAGGAAAAGGATGACATACACGCACATTTCCTGGGTCAATGTGGTTTAATGACATCATAATCAAAAACAGCTGGATTGTTTGATCCAAATTTGGCTGCAACATACCTACTAACCCAGGGGTGACCATCACTGAGAAGACACAACCCCCCCCCCACAAAATAACATGGTAGGACAAAAGGCAGGGACTTAAAAACCCCTCAAAATTTAGAATACACTATAGTGCATGCACACCTATGACTTACCTGGCCCCTCCCTCTTCTGTATGAGGAAAGTAGGAAATACAGTGATCTCTGCATATTCATGCGGTTAGGAGCACAGAATCCCCTTGAAAGTAGTAGTTTTACATGAGAGCATACAGTACCTCTCTAGACCTCTCTAGGGCCCCCTTCGACATAGCTGAATAAAGTCCAACACAATCTGCTTTGAATTGGAATATATGGCAGTGTGGACTCAAATAGCTCAGTTTAAAGTAGCTATTCCACATTTTCTGCCTTAATATTCTGGCTGTTTGTAAGGGCCCTAAGTCATCTAGCATGACTTCCAATAGTATTGTTCTGAAGAACCTATACATACTTAGAGAAATGCTCTCTCTAGATCAGGGGTGCTCATTAGGTAGCTCGAGAGCTACTAGTAGATCTTCGGCCCTCTTCCAGATGATCTTCGGGCCTCACCAGCCAGATGGGGTGCTCCTGCCATGCGCGCGCATACCCTGCGCGCACGCGCACTCTTGCTGCTGGCTTCCGCTCTCGCGGTGCTTCTTTCACCTGCAGGGCATTGCAGGAAGAAGGAAGCATGAGGCGGGGCCTCTGAAGGGACGCCCTGCCTCTCTCTTGTCCAGAAGCAGCTGTGCAGCCTCCGTTGCCAGCGAGACAGGCAGGGCGGAGCGCTCCTTTTGGATGCCCCGCCTTGTGCTTTCTCCTTTCTGCAATGCCCCGCAGACGGAAGAACCACTGCACGGGCGGAAAACAGCAGCAGGAACACGCACGGCGGCAGGAGTGCACGGGTAGATCTTTTGGGGAGAACATAAGAACATAAGAAGAGCCATGCTGAATCGGGCCTCAGCCCATCTAGTCCAGCAGTGTCACACAGGGCTAGTTGGTAGATCTCACCTTTGGACTTGGTTGCTTTCCAAGAGTACTGATTCCCTTGGTATCCATGCTGAAAAAGTGTCACAACCTCCTCTGGAAGTGAGCACCCAATGACCCTCTGGGTGAAGATCCTCCACCACCACTCTGAAAAATGGTTAGATCCTCCACCACCACTCTATGGTTAACCCTCACTGAAAGTTGACCATAGAGTTATACTGGAGTATAGAGGATCCTGGAGAGAACATCAAATCAAAGTGAAATCTACAATCGTAGAGGATCAATCTGACCTTCAACTGAGCTTTCCTTTTCACTTCCAATCATAGACCTTTGGCAAAAAAAATTGTAGAGGATGTTTCGAGGTTTTTTGATGCTTATATTATCAAAAACAAGCCTGATGGCCGAGTTTTTTATTAGGAATGCTGGGGGAGCAGTACAAAACACACTGATAAATAAATAAATAAAACAAGCCTGGATCCATTTTTATTACAATGAGGGTGGCTGCTCAGGGGCAGTGGGTTCCCCCAGGCATTAGGAACATGATTTTGCATAAATGTGAAATAAAAGTAGAAAGGGAATAGTTGAAAATCCCAAAATGTGCTGAGGAGCTTTGTAGCCTTTGGCTTATGTTTTTCTTATGTACACATAGGCAAATATTTTATAGCTCAGAGTGACATTTTAAAATATTTATCTTTGATGGTTTGAGATTTATAGCCCAGTACTGGAGATGAAATGGTTCCTAAAAGTAAAACCTGGAATTAGAATCAGCTGGATTTTCTCTGCCTCTCCCCTTTTGAGCCAAAATAACATGGTAGGATAAAAGTTTTTAAAAAGGTTTTATAACACAGAGAACAAAAAGCTCAAAAAAGGAGATTAAAACTTCTATGTGGTTTACTTTAAACTGGAACACAGCTTTCAAGTTTTGCTAATACTGTTCCCCTCTTGACTTTATATGTGCTTTTCTTTTCTTTTCTTTTTTTTAAAAAGAAGCAAACAAACAAACAGCCATGAACAAAAACCCTTTGGGCACCTTTAAAATATAATAAAATGAAAAAATGATTTACATTTTTGAAGGGCATGTAGTTTTTCAGAGCTCTTGAAATATTTCCAACTATTTTCTTTTATATTAAGATATGAAGTAGCTGACAAATAAGTAATACAGACTACAAACATATGACTTACAAACAACTCATAGTTAAAAATGGGGGTGATACAGCAAGAAGTAAGAGAAATCTATCCCTCAGAAGGGATATTTACTCCTGAAACTTCTAGTCCCATAGGCCCATCCTATGGAATTGCGAGATTTGAGTATGGGAGTCATAAAAGCTTTTGGTTGGAGAAATCAAAATTCCCCAGGAAGCTACAAATCCCAGGTTTCCTTAGGATGGAGTCATGGCAGGTAAAGTGGTGTAAAATCGCTACTGTTCTGTATTCGGGGATGGGAGTGCTTAACAAGAATGTATAAAGTGCAAAAGTGACAAACAGCCAAACTGATACATGAAGAGGAGCCTTTCCCTGGACTCACACTCAAACACACCGGGGAACTTCTGCAAAACGAACTGCAAACACACTATAGGAGGCTCCTTCTGTTTTTTCTACATCTCCGCCAGCGGCACCACGCATAGGAGCCGGCTAACATTGGGGTCAGCTTGGCTGCAATGGAAAACATCGGGCATTACACCCTTTATACTGACAACGGTGACTTTACATTGGTTTATCTTATTTACTATTTTGTGACTATTGACTATTGGGACATTGACTTTTGAAACCGTGCTATGTTTGAATTCGTTATACTGGATATATGTCGGATTATAATGAACTGATCTGGCTCCATTCACAGCGGGACTTCCCTCTCCTGACCGCTTTAATAGCAGAGTGGTTTGCAATCGACATATTCTTTGTTTTGGGAATGGACTAATGGGCTTTACATGATATGGATTGATGTATGCTTATTATTTACCTTGATAGGGTGATTTATTGATATTTATTATTATCTGGGTAATGGACAATTATATGATATTATACCTAATAGTATGTGTACTGTTGTCCTGTGAATGTGTAGCTAGCTATGTAGCTTTAGATAGATTGGTTCTCTTTCCCTGGACTCATTCATGCTACAGAATTATAGCATAATAGTTCCACTTTTACAGCCAAGATGAGATGCTGCAGAATCCAGGGTTAGTTTCCTGGTGAAGTTCTGTAACAGAATTCTAAACATTCATCCCCAAATTGATAATCCCACAATCCCACACACTTGCCTAAACATCAAGATCTGGTGCCATGCTCTGAGTTCCACCAGAAAAGAGCTATTTCTGTTGTCACACTCTATTGTGGATGCGTCCACTTTAAAATCTAATTGGTCTCAACACTGTCCATTCCTGTATCAGTGTAAAACATGGGCCTGCCTTGAAGAGCCCTGCATCTTCATTTCTCTCCTATCAGTTCATATCACCATTTGGTGTTGATCCTAGTCTTGTATGTTTTGCTCTGGTGCCTGAAGAACACCTAACATTCTTCCTTTTATTTATTGACTCAAAATGTTATAATTGACAGTCTAAATCACAGAATCAACCGCCTCATATCATTGTCCATAAAAACATTCACATGGCAACTTTAATAAATTCGCTGTCTCAAGGTTTCTTTCAGTTCTTGCCTTTTAGAAACTACTTGCCAGAAATTTGTTTGCAATTGTGGAAGGGGGATGCTTAATTAGAAGCCAAGAAAATTCATTATGGAGACATAAATGTGAAGAAAGAAGCTTTGAAAGAGTTGTGAGGTATTGTCAGCATTAGAGAATCAGCAGGCAAAACTAAAGTTTCTTAATTAGTACTACAAATAGAATGAACACATGAAAATTGCCCATTAAGCGTTCTAAGAGATGAGAGATTCCAGATTATCAACTAATTTATGTTAGTACTGAAATGTCTAAAAAGATATGCAGATATTTTCTTTCCTCCACTGTAGTAATTTTTTTCAGCAGCAGTTAATGTTGGCTGCTAAATACCATTGATTTTGGACTTTTAACACTTCAAAGTATTATCTGATAAGTACTTAAGGAGAACATTATATCTTTTAAAAGCCATTTGCAAACACCTCCAGGAAAAGTCTCTGTTATTTTCTTAATACAAGAAGGGAGGGAGACTTTATCTGGGTCGTTTAATCTTGAAAAAACGAGACACAAATTGTTAGTAATAAAAAGCTTTCTTTATGTCATCATTACTCTTTCCAGTATAAAAGATGCTTTTACCCACAGGTCCATTATGAAATGCCACTTCTAATTAATATGGCACTTGTAGCCAGTTTCTGTAGATAGTGCTTATTAGCTAAGTTTGGTACAAGGGATACCATGCTAAAAGGGCATGCTTTCGCCCAACCTTCAGCAGATGGGTTGCCAGATGGTTCAAGGAAATGGTTCTGTTGCATCAGTGCTTTCACTGTGGGCAAGGACCCAGACACTTGGGTAATGGAACTCTAAAGATCTGGACAGCCTAGCCCTAATTCAATATTCCTGAATGAATTAGGTATGGGCTTTTAAAACTCATAGAAGAAACCATGTGACTTGAAATAAACACTGCTGGATTTCTTCCCGGCTCCCGGAAAATGAAACTCTGTCTACAATAAAGCACAATTGGGATAGGGCTAAATTAATTACATTTGTAGGCAAAAGAATATTAGTTTCTCTAGTTGTTCTAAGATAGTATTTCATAGTATGGTGGTTGATATGGGACTGGGCAATAGAAGAATGCAGATGCATGTTGTTATCTATAACTAGCTCTCCAAACCAAACCACATATGAAGAACAGGGGGAGAAGTGTGCAGGCATATCTGAAGCCAACTACTTCCTAAAATTAGAAAAAGATTGAAAGAAAACACAAGCTCCCTGTTGTTAGGTTGAAATGTAGTCATTTATGATGTAACTGTTTCCTGAGTGTTAGAATCTAACTGTACACATTGAATGCCACCCAGTGAGACTTTTGCTAAAGATGTGTTTGTATGTGATGGGGAGGCTTTTAAAAATGGCTCCATTCTCTAATAGCTTTTCATATTTGTCAAGTTCTCCTTTTTACTGTGATAATTTGTTTACTGCTGTTTCAATCCTGTATTTTTACGTGTTGTTATCATTATATTACTTTAAAATATGTTCTAAGCTCCCTTGGGTTGCCTCAAAGTACATGTAAATGAAAGAAGATGTTGCACTCCAAGCCTGGAAACACCTATGACCATCCACCACACAAGAGTCCAGGAATATAATCGAAATGTCTCATAAAGTTCCAGAGGTGACAAAGTCCAAGAACAGCCAAAAATCACAGGCACAGGATAAGTCCACAGGCAAAGAGGTAGAACTAATAAAACTTGAACAGGAGTACATGAACAGGAACATAGAAAACTGTCAGCATATTAAAATCCAAAACCGAGGCTTGACTTGAACTAGGAACCAGAGAACTCAGGCTTAGTTTCTCACTCTAGCACAGCGTTGCCTGAACTGCCCTTAAGATAAACAACTTCTGGTTTAATAGACACCAATGAAAGCATTCCATCTCCTATGAATTTTCTCCACAACTTACCCACGTTTTCTCCAAGACTGACATACTCTATTTTTTACTCTGATTTGTAAATAAAGACTTTTGTTGATCTCTGTTGCTACAGGTGGTTTCTCTTGGGAACCCTCCTTCTAACTCTCTTCACTCAATACTTTATCTGCCATTGCCTTGAGGCCCTGCACTTTTCAAGCCAGTTTTTTCACAGAGAGAACCATCATGTCCCATACCTGAATTTCCCAGACTTGAAGGCTCCTCACTTTGTGCAACAGAAAAGCCCACAAACCTCTCTAAATTATCAGTTAAACCATCAGTCTCTGGCTGATCTACAACACAAGTAAACATAGCACTTGAATTGTATGGGCCCATTGTATGATGGATGTTCCAAATGCTTTATACAATTTCATGTGTGAAATGTACTTTTTCCAGTAAGACACTCAAAGTCCATTATATATCAGTCTTGTGACTTTTGTGTGCATAATAAGAGCTTATCTGTGTTATGTACCTGTATCCTAAGTATCCCTGAATCCATCAAATTCATTGTGGCAATTAGTATATGTAAAAAAAACAGCCTTCCTCTGAAGAATTCTTTTAGGTCTGAGTATTTGAGACACTGAATTTTATTGACTTTATATGGATATTAATTTGCTGAGCATGTCCTCAAAATCATTTCCCACTAATTGGCTACATTTTCCTTTCTAAAGCTTTGGCTTATACTTAACATTGTAGCTCTTTCTTTGCATACGCTTCCTTTTCTGATTGCCTGATTAGATTTCTAATCCTCTTCCATGTGAGAGATGTGACCAAGAGGCTAATTCTTATTACTGTCTGGCAATGAATGTTGGTCTTCAAAGGACTGAAATAATTTGGGAATGTTGTGATTGCTTCTGTTTTTCAGAAATTTCAGTGCAGTTTGCTATGTCTAAAAGCATCAGTAACTGGGTTTGGAATTCAGGCTTGATGTCAGTGGTAGGAATATGTATGGAAAAGCATATTTTATGAATTGGCAGCAGACGAGAACTGGTCTCCATGTGCATGTAGACATTCTGAATTCATCCTTTAAAAGCTCAGTCCATGTTTGTTTGTGCAGTACATAAATTAATTTTCCTCTTGTAGGGGTGTTAATCCATATTTACAAAAATCTAATGCTCACCTTTTTTGGCTAAATGACCTCTCCAAACTTTGTGTGTGCATTAATTTTGTGTTATACATTAATCTTAGTGCTGAGCCAAAGCCAAAAGGGGAAGCTGCTTCAAGGTCTGCGCCTGGAACTCCTATTTGAAGGATGTCATCTTTCATTTAATTGCTATGGCTTAATGCTGTGCAATCTTGAGATTTGTAGTTTGGTGAGGCAGCAGCCTTCTTTGGCAAAGAAGGCTGAAGGCTTTGTGAAACTACAGTCCCCAGGGTTCCATAGCATTGAACCAAGAGAATTAAACTGGATTCTTTGCCCGCCCATCCCCGAAAGAAGACACACGACAACAGTGGTTGGGTTTCCAATTGGGCAACATTTATTCGAATTGTTACCTATTTAATTGACCTTAACCTTAACTCAAGGGGTGTCAGGAATTTGCTGAATCCAATTCAGGTAGCCACCCTACCTGTTTGATGTTAAATTGCTGGCAGAAAACTATGCTCCTTGACAACTGGCCAAGGCAGCCTGTGAAAGGGAATGGGAGCGAGTTCTGGCCCCCCAAGTGTAGATCCCAAACTCTTCCCATTCCCGGCCATAACCAAACTTCCCCGATCAACTTGAACTTTGATTGAGTATTAACTGTATGGCTTCCACCCCCAACGGGGGGATGTCATGAATGCCTACTGAAATCAGGGAGTTTCCCTATCTATTTTCCGCTAGGCCTATTTATAACCACCCCTCCCTCTAGCCCCTAAACAGTAAAGGGGGGTAGGCGAAAAAAACCCCTAACAGTGGGGGGAAAACTCCTCCCCAGCTCCTTTTTACGGGCAACCGGGCCGATACTGTTAATGGGCGGGAGTGGTGGGGCCCGCAACAACAAGAAAAAGGGGGGGCGGAGGGGGAACCGGGGCCCTCTCCCCCCCCGTGAAGCATCCAGGCGGCCACGTGGCCGCCCGGTCGAGCTCGGGCCTGGCCGGCCTCCCAGCCAGCCAGGCCCGCAACAACAAGAAAAGGGGGGCGGAGGGGGAACCAGGGCCCCCCCCCCCCGTGAGCGCCCAGGCGGCCACGTGGCCGCCGGGTGGCTCGGGCCTGGCCGGCCTCACAGCCAGCCAGGCCCGCAACAACACGAAAAAGGGGGGGCAAAGGGGGAACAGGGGCCCTCTCCCTCCCCCCTGTGAAACGTCCAGGGGAGGCCGCAACAACAAGAAGGGGGGGCGGCCACATAAACATAACAAAAACAAGTAGAACAAGAACCCCCCTCAAACCCCCCTTCCCGTAGGGGAGAAGAGGGGGCCCGGTGCTGACCACCGCGGGTCCCCTCCTCTCCCGCAGGCCCCCGAGACCGACCTGCGCTTCTTCTTGGACGATCCAGAGGTCGGAGAAGGGGAAGCCTGCATCCTTCTTCAGCTGTCCTCGTCGAAGTGAGCCTCTGGGGCTGGCTTCCTGTGGATGAAGCCATGCCCCAGCTGCAGGGAGGCTCCATCCGGTTCCTCCCCTTTTCACTCCCCCGAGGGAGGGGTGGCAAAGCTCCTTCCTCCCAATATGCATTGGGGGAAGGTGGCCTTCTACAGCATAGATACATTCCAAGGTTTTCCTTTCAATTGCTGGAAGCTTTGGTACTCTAATACATTTGTTTTTAAAGAAGTAATCCTATGCAGACAGCAGCTGCAATGTGCACCTTTTTTGACCAAATGAAAAAAGTGCACCTTTTGTCTCTGTGCAATACATTCGTCAGCAAATACTTTTTTTGGTTTCAGGGTTTTGGAAATTGAGGTGTGCATTAGATTAAGTGGTGCAATAGACTCAAGTAAATGAATACAGTAGATTCAGAGCAGCAATTTCTGGAATAACAAATACACTCTCTCCATGAACTGCACTAATATGTGGGCAGTTGATGACATTGGTACTAACTTCCAACAGGACCACCTAGTAGTAGAACTAGTTGAGCCACCAGTCTTTCTTATGCTCATGATTTTAACTACTACCACTGCTACTGGCACTTTAAAGGACTGGGAGACAACTCTCAAAGTGTTGAAGTTGTGCTGGGAGTTAGGCTCACGTAAGGGGGCTAGAAACTTCCCTTTGTCCTTGTTTCTAAGGGGTAATTTAATTATGAAGATACAATAGCACTACTGACATCAGCCCTAATAGCAATATATAGGAAGACTAAGGACCTTTTCACACGGCCCTTTTGGGCCATTCTGTTGTGCCTGCAATCGCCAGCAAAAGGAAAGACATGTGGGGCAACTCATGGCACCTGACATGCCCTGCTTCCTCCCCTCATCACATGGAGGGGACAGGAGAAGGTGCTTTGGCACCCTTTCCCTCCACCCATCAGATGGCAGAAAGGGCGGCAATGTGCGTTGCCCTACCACCCATTCTGCCATCATATGGAAAAAATGGGGATGAAAGTGGAGCTACCAAAAATACACTTTCTTCCCTGCAGCCTTTCAGGGCTTCCTCCCAACTTGGAAGGAAAGTGGGTGGGGCCTGCCATAATCATGTGATGGCGTGTGGCAGACCCCATCCTTGCTGTGAGGCAAAGAAGCAAAAATTCCCCATGTGAAAAGGTATTAAGTGTGTCCCGGAGGAACTCCATGAGCTCCATCTAGAATTATTCTAGACTAGAGTGCCAATTTATAACTATCTGAAAAATAACATCATGTTGAAAGTGCTGTACAAATGAGTCCCACTGTGAAGTGTGCTCAAATTCTTAGAGTTCTTACAGACTAGATTTGTATAAAACTGGGCTGCTCTTGGAAAACTTCAAATTGGACTATTCCACTGGTTCTACAGCAATGCCATAATGGAGCCAGGGTATGCAAGGTAACTTGCTGCAGCTATTTGGTTAGGAAACATGATAATATTGCATACTCCTCCAATCACATCTTTAACTGTAGAACTTACTTGCAGTCTTCAGAGTAGTTTCTCAACCTCTGTTATAGTTTGTATTCATTAAAATAAAAAGTGCTCATTCTTCTCACCAGAATATTCATTTCAGTACCAAAATAATGTTACACATCACATGTTCCCATGTAGAAACCAATGGCGTTGCTGACTGCTTAATTTTGATTGAAGCATGCCTTTTAAAAACCCAACATTGTTTAATTCTACTTTTCTGGGTGGCAGATTCAAAATAATTTAGTTGGTGCACAGGTTTTCCATGGACAATTTAAAAACGGCCAAAAGAAGAATAAAGATTTACTCAAGAAAAGAAGAATGAATACAACCATAGGCAGGGCAAGGCATAATGATTATAGTTGTTTCTCATTCTCTGTTACGAGGTTTGTGCAACAGTTTTAGTGTTTGAACAGTACCTTTCCATTTAAAATTAATTATTTTCATGTGTACCAAGTACATGTTATAAATTATCTTCCATAAGCCATTCATTAAAGAAATCCTTAATCACTTTTTATCAAAAGAATGGAATATTCTGGTTGTGCCAAACATTTTAGTGTGAGATATGGGTTTATTTCATACTGTGTTGCACACATGCAAAACACACATGTGTGCATGTGTGCTTAATATCACATTCTAAAATATCAGTTGGCTTACTTTTACATGCCTGTGGGATGTATCTAGGATAAGAGTGGGAATTGTTATATCATTTCACTATTGAACTCCAGCTTCCAGCATTCTTCACTGTCAGCTATGCTGGCTATGGCTCCTGGGAATTGGAATTCAACAACATCTAGAGGGCAACACAATTCTTACCCCTGTTTAGGATATATATGAATCCCACTGATCCCATGGGTGGGATTCATTTAAAACCCCCAACTAGATTTAGGATATAGTGTAGTGGTTCTCAACCTGTGGGTCCCCAGATGTTTTGGCCTTTAACTCCCAGAAATCCTAAGAGCTGGTAAACTGGCTGGAATTTCTGGGAGTTGTAGACCAAAACACCTGGGGACCCACAGGTTGAGAACCACTGCACTAGATCCTAAATCTAGTTGGGGATTTGAAATGAATCCCACCCATGGGATCAGTGGGATTCATATATGTTTCTGTTGGCACATGCTCTGGACTCTCTTTTCCAATACTTCTGATCAAAGTGAGAATGTTTCCCTATAAAAATGAATGAGATGAGGCTCTTCTGGAAAATATAGGTGTAGGCACCAAATGTATATAAATGTATACTTCCCTTTGAAAGTATAGGTGATTGCACCTTGGTTCCAACTACAGGTGGGTAAATCTTTACAGGAGAAAGTAGTCTGCTATACTGAATCTGAGCTAGATGAAGACTGAGCTAGATGTTGTGGGAAGCTTTTCAAGGAAACAAGAACGGAAGGGATATCCTGTTCTGGAGAGAAATCAGAGCAGAAATATATCTTCAAGGGGATATAGATTATTGATCTCCAGTCCAAAATTAATGATGTGAATCAAAAAGCTTCTGCCTCTAGAATACCAAAGACTGTGGTATGCTTTCGCTATATATATATTTTTAGTGTTTACATTCAGTTGATAAATTCACTTTTATAGACAGCTATGAATTGTTTCCATTAGAAATGCTTACCTGTGCTATAAAAAGCAAGTTTCCTGCAAAATAAACTAGATGCACTGAGATTATGGACTAATATAATGTATTATGCATGCAGATGTGCAATATCTGTATTGTTGTTTTCCATCTATTTTCTAAACAATGACAGTAATTTTGTTTTGCATATATTGCAGTATAAATCCTAATTGATTTTTAAAATGTATGTTAAAGATCTCTCCTTGCTTTTTAATATGCTTCTGTCTGGTTACAGGACCAGAGGAACAGGTCGCATATTTCCTGACATTTTAATATTTGAATCTAAACGTTAAAATGTGAAAGAAACATTTTTCTTTCTTCCCTCTTAGCATTATTAGCATACAAGCAGATATGACCCCAAACATGTAATAAATTTTCTAAGACTTTTCTGTGTCTTATCTTCCCCACTTAATTCCAAATTAAAGAAGTGTTTTCTTTTAATTACTGGTCAATTTTATTCATCATCTTCCCCTCCTCCAGGAAATGGTCAGTTCCTACTCCAAAGTTCCCAAATGCTGGGCCTGAGAGATCCAAATGGATGAATAGTGGTGGAAAGACAGTCCATATATCCTTAAATTAAAGTAGTTGAAGAAGTTCCGGCTACTGATGTCACTACAAATGTTCCAGAATTGGGTTGTTTTGCATGCACCTCTGAGGATGCCTGCCATTGATACAGGCAAAACATCAGGAGAGAATGCTTCTAGAACATGGCCATATAGCCAAAAAAAACCTACAACAACCAAGTGATTATGGCATGAAAACCTTTGACAATACATGTTGCAGAATTATTTTTGCTGCTGCTTTTCCTCTCTTCTCCCCTTTTCTCCTTTTGGGGAAATGTAGGAAATCAGCTATCCTACAATTGTTGTATTATCAAAAAGTGTAGGGGAAAATGCTAATTCCCATTGCTTGAGCTACAAGTCCATACACATTTAAGCCATGTTATGCATTTGCACAAGAATTTGCAAATGTGGGATAATCATCATTATGTATACTTAGATTGTGTGTGTACAATCTGGACATCCCTACAGCCCGGGCGGCCGAGCCACAGGATCTCCGTCTTAGCCAGATTCACCTTCAACCTACTGGCTCACAGCTATCCAGTAATGGCCTCAAGGCAGCGATGGAAATTATCGGGTACAGATTCGGGCCTGCCCTCCATCCTCAGGATGGAGATGACACCCATACTGATGACACCCAAGCCCGAAGCTACGTACCAGCTGGGCAAGTGGTCGCATGCAGATGTTAAATAATAGAGGAGAGAGGATTGCCCCCTGGGGGACCCTGCAGTAAAGCGGGGCACCGCCAGAGACTACCTCTCCCCTCCTCACTCACTGTGACCAGTTCTGAAGGATTAGGAGATTTCTAGTTTTCAAAATTACAACATGTAACCCAAAGCAGACAAAGGGGCCTCCAAACTTTTATTGTGTGTTTTCCCAAGGAAATTATTAGCAGATTATAGGAGATGTCTAGTTTCCAACAGTACCACGTGTAACCCAAAGCAGACAAAAGGGGGCTCCAAAGTGGTATTTTGTGTTTTCTCAAGGAAATGATTAAATTAGGAGATATCTAGTTTCCAAAAGTACAACGTGAAACCCAAAGCAGACAAAGGGGAATCCAAAGTGGTATGGTGTGGTTCCCCAAAGAAATTATTAGCAGAAAATGGGCTTTCCAAAGTTCAAAGGGAGTTTTTGGGATCCCAAAATCCAAAGCGTAACCCAAAGGGGATTGAGGCCTGTTAAAAGTTAAAATCACTGCTTCAAAATGGAAAATTGACAGTGGCAGGCAAGAGAAAAACACTTCTCCCTCTACCCTGTCCTTCTTCCCTCCCCACACACAAGGAAGCCTGCTTCCAGCTGGTTTCACCAATTTATTACCAACCCTTTTGTTCCCTTGTAAAGCATTGGCGTGGCACCTTTCCCACCCAAGTCCCTTCCCATTCACGTCCCTGGCTCACAATGAGCCACAAGGGACATGTGGGCCTTTTTAAAGGGCAATGTCTGCTGTGCCGAAACCCCGTCCTTCCCCACATGGTTTCCCCTCATTGGCTGGAGGCAAGCATCCCAGCATGCAAGCTGCTGCTTGCCCCCAAACGCTGGGTCTTTTCCGATTCACTTTCTGAGTCAGAACAAAGATGGCACCAGTGGCTTCAAAATGGCAAGGACATCATTTCGGATCAAAAAGGAATTTGATCTGAATTTAATCCGAATAACGAAGATTCCAACTGGACCTAACTATGCCTACTATTCAGCTTGCAGCTGCATTTTTAGCAACCTACACATACCTTTTGTTTTCAAATTAAGCATTAGGCATAGACTAAAGTAAGCACAATGTATTGAAGTATATATAGATGCTGTCAGAGCTTGAAAAGGAATGTGTGTTTGGTTTTTTTATTTTAAAAAACGTATTAATAATGCTAAAGGTAATATTACTCTTTACAAGGAAATTTTTGAAACAGTTATTGTTAGTAATGTATTGCCAGCATTTTTGGAAGAATAGCTTTCTTCAAGCTAAGAGTAAGCTTATTTAATGGAAATATTTGAATTAATCTCTGTGTGGATTGAAAATCACAATATATTGAAGAATTTCTTTGCTTCAGAAGACCTCCCTGGACATAGTAGAGGAAACCAGAAGAGGCAAAAAGAAAGAGGCAGTCAGCATTCTCAATTTCATGCTCCCTCATCCCTTGTCAGGAGTAAGCTGAAGAAAGTTTCTATCAGAATAATCTTTCATGCCGTGTCACTGCTCCGCTTTGGGCATGGTGATCTTGTTCTCTTGCCTGCTTTCCCACTTTCTCAGCTGCTTATGTCCCACTGGTTTATGTTTTATGTGTCCCGCTGTTCCACTTGATCATCGTCCAGACCAGATTCTACGTGCCATTAACTGCACATGCTCACTGTTGGATTTCCAAGACAATTTACTCTGTTCAAGACTAGTCAGTGAGTGAGCAAACATATTTGTCAGGAATCAGGTCTGCTCTCTCAGACTTACATATCAGTATAATTCCTGTATTCACAGGGAATATTTTCTGAGACTTTTGACATCATCACAAAGGGCTAAAATCAATGAGATGCACCGAATTTAACCCAGGTCACCCATGGAGCTGGCTGGCTCCCATCAGACGATGCCAGCATGGCTCTGTGGGTAAAGGAGACCAGAGCCGGTGCATTTCACTGCCAGGGCACAACTTGTGACCCCCATGTTGCCATAGAATCCATTGGGGGGGGGGAGCTACACGCACCACACACACTCACATTTCCCCCATCGGATTGCCCTAACCTGGAGCCAGGCAATGCAGGGCATGGGCACCGGATTCCCCAAGCCCCCTGATGAAGAATAGTGATGTCAGTGGCCACGTGACAAGGTAGACTGTGTGGATATGCAAAACTACAAAAAATAGTGAACCCTATTGATGGACATCAGCCCAATAATACCATAAAGTCATGCTAGAGGATCTAGGAAATGCTACAAATGTTTTTTCAGACTATGAGTACCAGTACCATGGATATGGGTGTCATATCATATTGAAATCCCATTGCCACCTAACTACTCTACAGTGTCCCCTCTGCTCTGCTGGCAGTGGCTTTGAGACCCCCTAAGGCAATTTCTTGTCCTTTTTGTTATTTCTCTACACCTCTTACAATTGCAGCCAGGTCTTTTTTATTTTCTCCTTTCTCCCCCTCCTTTCTCTACCTTCCTCATTACTATCTCCTTTGGGGCCTTGCCAGACCTAATAGCACATGCTGCATCCAGCACACTGCCTGTTTTATCCACAGCCAATGCTCTGCCTGGCAACTTCAGTGGGTTAATGAATTCTGCTCACCCAGATCATTAGGGCACTTTCAATGGTTCTGTACTTTAAAAGCAGAATCACTAAGTGTATGCAGAGCCAGAGTTGGGCCCCCTCAAACACTCATTCAGCTTTCAATTGTGGTTGTGTCTAAATAGCCAAAAATAAAGTGGACCCACCACTCAGCTGCTGTGGGTAGTCCACATGGCAAACAGCTGGATTCATAGCAGAACTGTTGTATCCTGCTTTTAATGTAAATCAATAGATATGGGAAACCACAGGGTTCCTGAAAGTGCCAAAATGATGCCTCACCAGCATATCTGTGGGAAATAGTTGCCTGTTGAAAGTAACATGGCAGCAACAGACACAATCAGCTTTGGAGACACTTCAGAGCTGCATTGTATTCAGGCATGAAGCCCGAGGGGGGCTGGAGGGGCTCAACCCCCCCCATGCTCAGGGTGATCCACAAGAAGGCCTTACTGGTACATTATTTAAACTGTTATGTGTATTCATGTCATGATCTGATCACTATGCTCAATATATCCCATATGCTTGGGGGTATTGGGATATTGATACAAAAGGTTTGCTAGGGTAGACCCTCTCTCACTCAGACTCAGCGCCCTCCCCCCAATCAAGCTCAGCCCCCCCATCAAAATCCTGGCTACAGCCCTGCTTGTATTAATCCACTAGGTGTGCCAGGATATGATTACACCTTGCCATTCTGAACTATAATGCCTGATGTGTTTTATTATTGTTGAAAGTTCTTGTGTTTTTCTTATAATGCAAAAGAGCTATCATCATGGGAAGGAGGTAGTCATCACCCAGAAGCAGTTGTGGATGTAGCACTAATGGTACCACACTAAAATATATGTGCTTATCATATATACAATACTCATGTATAAGTCAACATAAAATATAAGTTGAAGGCAGTTTTGGGGCCAAAATTATGCATTTTGAAATAACCTATTGATAAGTTGCGGATCATTTCCCATAGAGGGGAAAGGGCCAGCACCCACTCATGGGGCCAGCTACCCTTTGTGGCTGCTATTACTATTTTCCAACCCTGGCATTCAGAGAAGCCTTTTGCCACTCAACTATGAGTGGTTACAGACAACACTTTAACCTGTGAGCAATCGTGTTTCTTAAATGCAACTGTTCCCGCATTACACCCCCCCCCCCCAAAGAAAGCTCATGCTTTTCTGGGGAGTGGCCAGATTACCTCCCAGAGACAACCCTCACTCCCTTCAAAAAAACCCATTAAAAGCCTTTAAAAATAACATACCTGGTCGCCATTAGATTGCTACCAAAGCTCTCCTGGTCCAGATGCCCTCCCAGAGACACTGCCACAATTTTCTCACCCAAGCATTCAAAAAAGCCAGAACTGGAAGAGACAGTAGAGGAGGCTGGTGCTCCTGTGACTGACTAATCTTTCACCTTTTACCACTCTATTCAGAGAACAAGAATTGTTCCTTATACAGTATCTATATATGAGTTAAGGGTAGAGCATTCACATTGACCCATGAATAAGTCAACCCAGGTTTCTTTAGGTTGATTTTTTTTACTAAACATTCTAGACTTATACATCGAGTATATACAATACTTTCAAACTATTTCTTGCTATATTTACTGCATGAGACTATAGGGGCCTTCACTCAGAAATACTGCTTTTCAAGAATTGAATGTATCTAATCATTTCTGTCTTTCTGTCAGGATGGTGATGCTAAAATGGCCTTAAAACAACATCCTTTCTCCGCATTAAAGCTCTGAGACCAGCACTCAGCCATGTACATTTTGAACTCTGTGCAATAAAAGTTTTAAAAGATAAGAAGCTTTTTCTATTTCAGGGTTGCCATTAGTCTGAATAATGCATAAACAAGGGGAAAGGTTTGAAGTGCTACTGCAGATCACAGTATAGCTTCAATTAAATTATACATCATTATCACAGCTGCCAAGACTGATGTGGGATTTTAGCCCCATATCTCACTAAATGCTCTGTGTAGCTGTCTTGTCTAATTCCTTCTTTCAAAGCAACCAACAGCTCTCTTAGCAAAAAAAGGGGAAAATAAAGCAAAAAATTGAGTTTCGGAAGCACAGTGTGGTTGATCATGATGATATTTTGGTGTGTCAACAGTCAAACACTAAAGGGAAAAAGTTCACTTCTCTACCATCAAAGTAAAACAGAAAGGAAACACACAAGGGAAAAATCAAATGCTACCGAGTCATGTCATATTACACTCTTAATGAAGTAAAGCCTTGCACGCTATCTCAGGCAGTGGAGCAATATGCTTTTAATCAGATAAGTAAGCTCTTTGTTAAAGTATTGTTCATCCCTAATTTCCATTTTTCTGGATCCTTTCTTTTTTGTCCAGTATGTTCCAGACCTATTTAATCAAGTGCTAATAATAGTGTGACAAAATTAGGAACAAATCAATTAACACAACTTTATTCATAGCCATATTTATGAGGAACACAGGAGATAAAGTGTTTGACACAACTGGATTTTTTAAAGTTTATGCAAGCCTTTTGATCTGATCATACAAACTGGTGTTTGTTACCAAATGTTTGGTTCACATTAATAATGATATTGATTCAGTTAGCCATCCACATTTCTGGGTTTAACTTTTGCATATTTGCTTACAATTCTTTTTCTAGGAATTATTATCTGGAAATTCAAAACAGTTTCATCCTGGGGGATGTAGACACTTTTTTTTACCCAAGAGAAAACCCAACTAGGAATCTCCAGTCCTCTAGTGGGATTGTTTCATTAGAAGTTGGCCATAGAATCATCCTGGAAGACCTTGACATTACTCGAGAGGTATTTTCCTGGATAAAAAACATAGCAATTGTTCTATTCATCATTTTTAACTTTCACAGTGGTCCTGTGCCCCTAGCAATAGTGAATGTGGAGAACTGACTGGACTTTTAACTTTTGTGATGTCTGACATATATTTCGTATTGCATTTTAACATACTGAAATTTGGCAATACTTTGTGCACATGATTAGGTAAGGTAAATATTCATCTATCCCACACAGTGTAAGCTTTTTGTGTATATTTGTAACCACAAACGCCAAATCTCCACAATTGTAGTGAAAGAGAAATAGAAGAAGTTGGCAGGAACAATTAGGAGGATGAGAAAATGGTGTGTGTGTGGTGGGGGGGGGGGGGGCAGGGGTGACAGTGGTATCTGTGGCATCATAGATGGACAGCTATAAGCTTTCCGTTTCTTGAATCCTGCCTTTGTAGGATCCTGGGAGGCAAGCCAGTTTATAAAGGAGTCTTCCAACCCAACTGTGCCATAAGGGTTTGATCTCTTGACGTTAGATACAGTAGAGTCTCACTTATATAACATAAACAGGCCGGCAGAATGTTGGAAAAGCAAAAATGTTGTATAATAAGGAGAGATTAATGAGAAGTCCAAAAACAGTTTGATACACAGTCACTTATGTAGTAATTACTCTATTTATGAATTTAGCACCAAAACAGACAAGGGTTCTTTTTTTCTCCCATCCTGGACATTATTCTGGGCCGGAGGCAGATTGCATTGGATAATACAGAACATTGGATGAGTGAAGGTTGAATAAGCAAGACTCTACTGTATTCATAAAATAAGCAGCTTGGAAACGGCCACAAGGGGCTGGTTATTTCTGAAGCTGCTTTCATTCCAAGCTGAGATGGACACTGTGCAGCAGTAAGATTTTTTTGACTCTCTGTACATTGCCCACCTCTGAAGCACAGAGATAATAATGAGCTTGCTGGACCAATGGTCTGAACATCTTCTATTGCATCTTATGTCAAACATTAAGCTCATGCCTGCAGAGATACACATTGTTCCACCATTCATCCAGTATCCCTATATACAGTTGGCCCTCTATATGCATTTTATATCCATGAATTCAACTATCTTTGGCTTGAGTATATTATCCACCACCCCAAAACACAAAAGATCCAAAAAGCAAATATTGATTTTATCATTTTATATAAGGAACACCATTTTATTATGCCAATGTAGATAATGGGCTCCCAACCGTTAATAGTCTGTCTTGCTGTTGACTTATGCAGCCTGAAAGACAGTTGCATCTGTCAAGTATGAAATTTAGGTACCGCTTTATGTGGTGAGGCTAATTTAACTAATTTACAACACCATAAAACCTTCCAGCAGTGTGCGTAAAAATGAGGAAGTACTCCATCAAGGACTCAGTGTCACAATTGGATGGTGAAGTGGCAGCTCCCCCTGTGGCGGGAATCGAGCATCCCCTCATGAAGCTGGAAAGCTGGAATGTTAAATTGCCTCTGTGTCTGGTCTATCTATAAAGGTTGTATGTCTAATGATATTGAATTGAATGTTTGCCATGTATATGTGCATTGTAATCCACCCTGAGTCCCCTGTGAGGTGAGAAGGATGGAATATAAATAATATAAATAAATACAGTATATAAATTTGAGGATTCACTGATTTTGATATCCATGGGGGTTCTGGAACTAAACCCCAGTAAAATACCAGGGACCCACAATGGACTTTTAGTTTTGACCTATTATTTGACTTTATAATTTGTGTTTAGACTTTATATAGATAGTACTCTCAGCTGACCAGAACCCAAACTACCAAAACTTTCAAGCAACCAGCAAAAAAATCAAAGAAATAATACTTTAAAGGAAATTTTGGCTTTATAATACAGTAAAAAAGTAAAACAGTTATATTAAGTTAAGTTTATCATAATTAGTCTTAATTTGCTTTTCATTACTGTATTTTAATTAATATCAAGTCAGGGTTTGTAATGATATGGGCTAGTGGGGAAGGGAAGATAGAGAGAGTGATTGATAGGGTGGCAGCCCCAGGAGCACCAAACTGTTTGCCACTGTTTTAAAAAAATATATATTTTTATTAAATTTCCAATATTAAAATACACAATGAATGAAAAAAGGAGATAAAGAGAGAGAGAACACTGCATTCCACAATAAAAACTGCCTCCAGCTCCACTTCTATCATGGGAGAAACAAGAATTAACTTGCTTATTCTTTTTATGTATCATGAATTTTCCTTAAAAATAAAACACAATGAAAAGAATTAGTAAGAGCCATCTTTTGAGATATATCGCACTATTTCATTTTAAGTCAGAGAACTAGATTTATTTCAGCATGACTGCAATCAGATGTGACATGTAGTATATAGGCAGTCCTCAAGGTACGAACAAAATGGGTTCTGTAGGTTTCTTCTTAAATTGAATTTGCATGTAAGTTGGAGAAGATACATTTTAAAACTGTAACTCCAGATATAGGTATAGGTATATGCAAGCTTTGGATAGCATAGGGAAGGGTTAACACCCTTGTGGTGTTTGTTTTGTTGTCTGTGCCCCTGTTCAGAGGAGTTCACCTCACTTTCTGTCCCTGTAATAACTGGATTTTTGAAAAAAATTGGCTTGTTGTGGAAACAGTGTTGGTGATAAAGCTTCAGTTGAGACACATTTCCGCCCAATAACTCTTTCAGGAGTGAATTTCCCTTCTAGGGGTAGATTTCTCTCATTTCCTGTTTTCTCATCCCATTCTTAACTACGAGTCATTTGTAAGTTGGATGTTTGTAACTCAAGGACCATTGTAATAGCAAAATAATAGTAAAATATCAAAATGTTACAGCTCCGAAACATATATCAATATATATCAGCTTTGAAGCTTTTGCCATCTGTTGATGTGCCAGAAAAACAAAAGTGCCCTTCTTGATGTGCCAAGTGAATGAGGTTCTAACAGGGTTTTCAAGTTTCTCTATAGCTTGTAAGAAATAGGAAGAAGGTAAAGAATGAGGAAAATAGTAGAGCAGAAGCTGGTTGCTTTTTAAAAGCATCTCCAAGTTCATACTGGTATTTTAAATAGTAACATGTCTTTGCAGGTGTTAAAAGCTAAATGTTGCATTTCAGCAGTCTGAAAAACTTGTTAAAGCTCAGCGTATTTTAAGAGTTGAAGTTAGGCATTTAAAAATAAGTATCACTGATTTCAATGAAGCTTGTTCACAGGTAACTAGGAGTAGGGTCAATAATTTAATTGTGAAATCTTATTAGTTTTTGCTTGCTTGTTTGTTTGTTTTGCCTGTGTTCCATGATAAGAAATTCTGCATTATGGGTTGTTTTTTTTAAAAGAACTTAGAAATGGTCTCTTTTCCCTTATTGTATTAACAATTCTGCATGTTTATGTGCATTTTACATAGTACACCCAGTCACCCCTGAGTAAAATATATTTTAGCATTGGTTTATATACATATGAAGTGTTCATTTGCAACTGTGGGAGCACATTTTAATATGAACTTGATTTTTCAGGGTACATCTAGTTCTAGTCACTAATTTTGAAGCAGGAAATATATCTGGATTATTAGGTAGAGATGTGCTTGTTGAAACTCAAATTGAATTGTTTACACTTTCCTATTTTCTCCACTTGAAAGGGTTTAATAATTCCTTCAGTATAACTATTAAAGAACCAGCATGGGTTTGGCAAACAAGTTATAACACTTTGTGGAGACCATCTTCTATTACTAAAATGCCTCTTAGTGCTTTAATGACTTTGAAATCACTAATCCTGACTCAGACACAAACCCTAGTGTTTTTGCGAATTCTATTATTAAATTAATCTACTGTTTGTAACTCTGTGTCCATATAGCATCAGCTCCCTATTGACCTTCTAACATTTTTTTTAAAAAAATCATGTCAAAAGCATTGCATACAAAAGGATGAAAATGATAAAAATAGAAGAAACACAAGCAACTAAATAATTGTTGACCAAAACCAGGCAACAGTAGCTGCATTGTCTGTAGCTTTATACAATTCTTCCTCTGTACATGAGGCATGGCATTGTGGATAAGCATACAGATGCAGAGTTGTTTGGTCTGCTCCACAGTCGCACAAGGTGTAGGATTCTTTTAGGTAGTTCCATTCTGCCAGGTTGTCTTTTGATCTGCCCTCTCCACTTCTGAGTCTGTTCAAGAACTTCCAAGTTGCCCATTCTTTTTTTGCCCCTGGAGGTAGGCCCTCGTGGGGGACCATCCAATCGGGATTTCGTGGTTTAGCTGCTCAGAGGGATCCTCTTGCCGTTGCTGAGAGAACATTAAGAGGAGCGGTGGTTCCTTGATTTGAAGCTTTTCATTGATTTGAGTTTACTGGGAGGAGGCTGATACCCATGCAGTGGATGGCTTTCACAGTGTTCAACTTTATTTCTCTCACAGTTACAGCAACTTCCTGTCACACATTGGAGGGTGGGGGAGGCAATGCCAGCTAGGTTGTAGAGCAGGGGTGGGCAATTACCGGCCCTCCAGGTATTTTGGACTTCAACTCCCAGAAATCCTAGCCAGTTTACCAGCTGTTAGGATTTCTGGAAGTTGAAGTCCAAAACACCCGGAGGGCTGGTAATTGTCCACCCCTGTTGTAGAGTCTATCAACAAGTGTAGGTGTGAGACATCCTGTGATTATTCTGCATGTTTGGTTCAATGCTATGTTCATCTGCTTCGCATGAACAGACTTATGCCAAACAGGGCACTCAGCAACTGAGTCAGACAAGACCAGGGCTGATGTTGTTATTAATTTTGGGTCTGCTTACCCTATGTGCCTCTTACATTTGCAATGTTGATGCATTTGATGAAGAGAGTAGGAAGGAAGTTTTAACGTACTGAAGCAGTCAATGTGCTCTTCTTGTTGAAATCTTTAGAGCGGCCGATCTCTATATGGCAGTACTTTGCAATCGAGAATTGTGACCAATGTCTTTATGTGCTGACTAGGACAATTCTGAAATGCATCAAAGGCTAGCAATAACAGAAATCTAATTTTGCTTCAATAGAGTTCTTAGATTCATTGAGATATTACACGTAAATGAAAATAGCAAGTGTCTTTGACTTGTCAGTGAAAAAGTGCCTCAAGCTCCTTAACAAATGGAACCATGATGTATATTTGGAAGCTTCATGACATATTAAAGTAGTTTATGAGGCACAATTTGTTTTGGTGGTCTGCTCTGATTGATGGCATGCTATCTGCCATTGCTTCATCTGTTGTGGAATTTCTGTAATAAATGCTAGCAGCTAGACAGTGCTAAATGCATTCCATCTAAATCATTCGTTACTTATAACAAGTTTCAGTGTATATGAATCAAAGGTTGTTTATACTTGCCTTCAGATTAATTCATCATTTGAAGCAGCTCTATCATTTCAAATGGGATAACTGAGACCTGCATCTTTGAGTAAGTGTTTTGATCTTCAAGGTAATGCAATTCTTAAAATGGTAAAATTCAGCAATTAAAAGTTCAGATATTTATGTAGGTTCTTTCCTTATTTAAATCATTCATGGGGAATGATTTAATACCTCACCAAAAACCAGCTATAGAAACAATGTTGAAGGGCAAAATGTCCATGATAAGAGTCTTTCAGAGACAGTGTTCCTTTCGTTTGCTTTGAATTATAAGTATAAAAATATAGCACAAAAGGAAGTTTCAGAAACTTGTAGCTACTTACTAATGAAAATGTGCACGTGAATCTCTGTTTTCACTTCTACAATTCAAGACTTACAGTAGTTGGAGTACAAATGTGACTATAACTTTATTCACATGAATGTAAAAGCCAGTATGGGAAATTCTAATCCTTCCTGGTATTCCTGCCTTTGAACCCATGGCCAAATAGGCTCATGGATTTCTCAAACACTTATTTTTCTCAAAGTCATAGTTAATACCTTTATAGCACTTGACAGCCAGACGCCTTGGACACAATCCATCACTCACTCTTACCATGTTATCACATTGGGGCTTTAATGTTGTTCTGCCTCTACCTGCAGAATGCTGGGAAATATAGTTTGGGGTTGAGCTTTTTATTTCACAGCTACAGAGGTCCTCGCCTTCCCAAAAATCCAATGTAATAATGTGGTTAAGCTCTGAGACGAAAGGTTTGAGAAGACTCAGAAGCCAAAAACGCCCTGTAACTCACCACCAACCTCTGACCTAAATAACCTAATACCAATGGACGTGCAAATTGCCATAATGTCTACGCTTTCTTTGAACCTGAGATGGCATAAAACTTTGAGCATGCTGATCTTTCAAATGAAGCCCCTCATTGGAAAGCCCCATTTCAAATGGGGTCTAGCTCACACTGAGGCAACTCAAATAGGAGTTACATTCTGTCTTCACCATTATCCAGTGTCTTGTCACTCTCCCAATCCCATCTGGCCTTTTCAAGCTTTTGTACCAATTGTTTAATATATATTAAATATTTTAAGGATGAGTCACATTCACACTGGACAGAGATTCTGTGTCTGTTTCAAAATCAAGCAGTAACAGTATAGGTACAAGTCCACACTGGATGACTATGGCTAATTTTGAGTCTTTCCATTCCCCTGCTGATGGAGTGATAACTGAACAGTAAAGACCCATGTGTCCACATTTTTTGAACTAACATATATACCTTGGTTTCCTACAGCAGTACTGTAGAGTAGCATGTGCTGCATGGCTCATTCACTAATGCCACAAAGAGCCTGGAAAGCTGATTTTGAAAGACTGATAAAATCAAAAATTTTCAATAAATCAAAATGGCTGACTGTGAGGCTTGAGAGTAGTCTTTTCAACTGGAGCATACAAATGTCAAGAATACCTCCACATGATTAGATTAGAATCATCATGAAATGATGACATCCTGTTAGATAGTAAGAGAAATTATTACTATGTAACACAATTTTTGTTCATTCGTTATAAATGTCATTTCCTAATTAGTTCAATCATAAAAAGTATGGAAAAGGTTTATTAAACTGCTGTGGGACATCCTGCAGCACATTTTGCTATAATTTTTCAATGAATACCTGATTGAGTCTCAACCAATTCAACGAAGTATTTTCAAAGTAAATATCACACAAGAAATAGCACTTTCAAACCAGCAACATATTTATTTTAAAATTTTGTTACATAGTGTTATTTATTCTTATTAATTGAATTATTCTGAATATTTGATTATGTAATCTTGTAGTCCAAATAATATATGGAAATCCAGTTTATGTTCTTAATCTTGTCTCATGGTGGGTGGCTGCCAGCCATATACACACTATATGAACATTTTCCTTTTATCCCATCTGCTAAGTTTGATGGATGTGGCATAGAAAAACTATTTTATAGCCCTTGGCTATCTCTCACATAGGCCCAGGGGACTGCCCGTTATCCCAGGAGTGAAAGGACTGGCTAGTTCACCAAAACTGTTGTTTTTCCTGTGAGCAATGCCCTTCAGCTTGCTATCTCTGCTTCTATTACTCTATTCACAATTGCACTGTGCAGAGGGTTCTTCTTTGCCTCTATCTGGCCATTTTTCAAGTAGGTTAATAGAGCTGGTGTTCCAGTGTACAAAGCCATCTTTCTTTCAGCTGACAACTTTCCCACCACAGAATGTTTCATAGTATTTAGAGAGGGAGGAGGAAAAAAAATCTATACTAACAGTATTAGGTTTCCTCTTCAGTATGTCTGACAATGACAAACAGTGTTGGAGGGGTTTAGCACGAAAAGCACATTACCCTGCTTTTTATCCATTTTTTGCACCAATCACTACAAGAACACACCTTGTCTATTTCATAATTCTTATTTATATCCTGTTGTTTTTTCTGTGGATGTGCTTTGTATTTTATACGTATAGTTGTAACTCTAACAAGTGCAAAACAGTAATGCCTAATTCAGATGTCACAGAGAAAATTTAAAAAGGAAATCAAAGGCATGAAAACATCAGCAAAAAGTTAAATAATACATTGAAATATGAAATATTCAAGGAAACAAACTACAAATTACTCTAAAGTCCATACATTTTTCCCATTCCAAAACCCTTCCATAATAGTAGAGATTATACCCTTTTAACTATGGTGCAGAGAGAAATCGGCATGGGTCCTCATGTGTTCCCAAGATTCTGTTTTTGCACTTAAGCTAATCCCCTCTAAGACATGTAAAAGTTTTCCATTTCCTTCTTCCCTAATGAAACCTGTCCAGTTTGATGATAAGAACCGCAATATTGTGATTACCATCTTAATTTTCATCCCAGAACTAACTAATTGCTTTCCATTTTCTCTTGAATTAATTAGAATTTACAGTGACCCTGGGAGATGGCAACAGAGCACTAGGCAGCATAAGGAAACTTAAGTAGTTTCTTCTATGATACTAACATGCATCTAGCATTATGGTTTTATTCCTATTTTCTCTGCCCCTCCTTATGATTTTGCTCACGAGCAAGCCACTTCATTTATACTGGAAACACTACATTATACAGTTGTAGTGTTTTTCCAACATTCTGTTAAGGGCTTTTCCAACACTCTGGGGTGAGCAGAGGGTTGCTCAGTCATGGATAGAGCTGCCTCAGACCCTGAGGTAGAACAACTGAATTCATATCCATGCCCATGTGCCAGTCTGTGACTAGGTGCTTCCAGATTTCACAGTCTTCTCCCTTTTGTCACTTGGGACATTTGCTGGTTTGGTTTTATTTTTCTTTGATGATGCCTCTGTGAATTTCAGTTATGTGTGGAGATCAGTGCACAGCTGATCAACACATAGTCTTCACAGAATGATGGTTTCATCCAGTGTCATGATTAACACACGATGGAAGCTTCTCATCTGTTGCAGCCTTCTTCGGCTCTCATAGCCATTTTAATATTTGTCATGTTATTGTCTGCCTACTCTGCCATTGAGATTCAGATTGTGCTTGGTCTGGTTCCTCCCCTGCAGCCCTGCTGCCCAGAAAGACCCCTCCCCTAGGAGCACATGACTGACAGTTTCGCCCCCAGGTTCATTAGAACGTGCAAGCCCCCTCACTGCAAAAAGGTAACAATCCATCGAGGGCAATGCTACTGTTTGTAATTGCTTAAGTGACTGAATGCAAAGGGTGCTCACCATTGGTTTCTCTTCATCCTGGAAAGAAGTGGTTAGTGGAGTGCCAAAGGGTTAAGTCCTGGGCCCAGTACTGTTTAACACCTTTATTAATGACTTGGATGAAGGTTTAGAGGGCATGCTTATCAAGTTTGCAGATGACACCAAATTAGGAGGGATATACTCCAGAGGACAGGTTCAGAATTCAAAATGACCTTAACAGATTTGCGAGCTTGGCCAAAATTAGCAAAATAAATTTCAACAAGGGCAAATGTGAGATACTACACTTAGGCAGAAAAAAATGAAATGTAAAGATATATATTGATGCTTGGCTCAACAACAGTCCATGTGAGAAAGATCTTGGAGTCTTTGTGGACAACAAGTTGAACATGAGTGAACAGGGAGATGTAACAGCTTAAAGAGTCTATGGGGTTTTGGCCTGCATTAAAAGGTGTCTAGATTGAGGGAAGTCATGGTGCCTCTCTATCCTGCTTTGGTTAGACCTCACTTGGAATACTGTGTCCAGTTCTGGACACCACAGTTAAAAAGAGTTTTTGACAAGCTGGAAAGTGTCCAGAGGAGGGCAACTAAAATGATCAAAGGTTTGGAGACCATGTCCTATGAGGACTGCCTTAAAGAGCTGGGTATGTTTAGTCTGCAGAAAAGAAGGTTGAGAAGAGACATGATAGCAAAGTATAAATATGTGAAAGGGTATCATAAGGAAGAAGAAGCAGACTTGTTTTCTGCTGCCCTGGAAACTAGGACTCGGAGCAATGTATTCAAATTACAGGAGAGGAAATTTGACCTGAACATTAGGAAGAACTTTCTGACTATAAGAGCTGTTCAGCAGTGAAACTCTCTACCTTAGAGTATAGTGGAAGCTCCTTCCTTACAAGCTTTTAAACAGAGGCTGGATGACCATCTGTCAGGGGTACTTTGATTGTACTTTCCTGCATGGCAGGGGTTTGGACTGGATGGTTCATGTGGTCTCTTCCAACTCTATGATTCTATGTTTCCATATTTTATAACTTTTCTAGACCATTATAATTGTTTATCCATATTTATGACTATGGGGATAAACTTCAGTCCTTTACATGTTCTACTGGAAGATCACAGATATGCCAGAAGTATGAACTTATTTCTGAGCTTGAGATTTATCAATTTTGACAGCCATCTTGAATGTTGACATTCATTCCAAACTGTAGTGTCAAAGAAAACTTTGTGTGTGTATGTGTGCATTATTCAAGGCTGTGTAAAATATGTTTGGTTGTATAAGAGATTTTGTTCCTATTTTATATTGTTGGCTAAATAAATTTCAAATGGTCTTCTTTTTGTGTATGTTCACCTTAAACGTTCACCTTATGTGCACCTTACCACCATAAAACTGACCTTATAGCTAGAAAATTCAGTTAATTCTCATGAACTGTTTAAAGCAAGCTAATACTACGATGGACATTTATACAAAGATATGCAATTTATTTGTATAAATACTTTAAACATTTCATGAGAATTGACTGAATTTTGTAGCTACAAGGTCAGTTTTATGGTGTTAAGTTTACAAAATTGTACTTTTATGTATGAAAAAGTATTTAAATAGAAATACACAAATTTTCTCTGTCGTATTTATAAATTGTAGATCAAAACAGTTTATATTATGATAATGATATAAGTCAACTTGAACAACTTTCCCAAGTTTCTATGAGTTAGGTGAGATTTGATAATGCCAGAATTTGATAGAATTGACAGAGAGAAAAAATGATATGTCAAGGATTCCACTTTTTCTTTAAATAGTTCTTTGGTGGGAATATATGTTATGGTACCTCCAAAGTATTGATCAATGGACTTCAAAGCAAAGTGTAAAAGTATACAAGTATACATCAGTATTGTACACAACATTCGTTAATTGAATATCACCCAAGGACATAAATTCTCAATTGATAATATAGATTATAAAAGCAATATAACCCATTTAATTGTACATGTTGAAGTCATTGTATTTTCAGTTTTTTTCTTGGAATTTTCAGGCAAAAGTTCTCTACATACAAGTACTTAACTAATGCAATCTATTCTGTCAATTAGAACTGTAAAACCCTTCTCACTTTTATGTACATATTTACCCTAAAGAACAGTTCAATTCTAAAGAGTCAATAAATCTTTTGTTCAAAATATACTCCAGTGTGTATGTGAATATAATCCACCAATTAAAAAGTCTATAAATAGGTATTTGTACAATAGATTGTAATGGTTCCAAAGGGAGTAATTTGGCTTTCAAAGTCAACTTCTGTCTGTCTGAATGAGTGATTTAATTTCTTACATGTTCAGTCACATGCACACAAAACATATTTGAATAGATTAATTGACATTAGTATCAGCAAGGACATATACAGTTAGAATTGACATTTTATTAGAAGATAAGAGATCCATATTCATAGGCAGAATTCATATATCAAGAAATATTTATCCATACTTTGCAAGGCTAATAAACTGGAAAAAGGAAGGTCATATTTTATCAAAATGTTAAAAATTTCTATATGTCATAAATTTGGTTTTCCATAAGTTAGAGAAACATTTGACTTCGAATTTTATCCTTAGCCTTTTAATACTAATGCACTTATTAGCACAGAAAGGATTTGGTAAAATGTTAAGATATAAGTGCATTGTGTCTGTTTATGTCTGGAGTGGAGTCCCTTAAAACCAAGCTAGGCAGTTTTCTTTCAAAATGAAGAAAAATTAGGCATAAGTCTTTTGGTTTACAGAGTATACATTTTGAATTATAAAAGTTTCAAAGGATTCTATCTTTATTTGAAATATTGATGACCTCTTATCCAATGTAGCATATGTATTTTCTTATTACTCATTAGTTTCAGGTTGTTTTGAAATTTACAAATCGGGGGGAGGGGCAATTAAAAGGACTCTAGGTGGCTGTCAAAATATAATAACATATTTCACAGTTATGAAATTGTATAGCAAGACAGCTAGTCATTCTTCCTAGATAAAGACAAGGACACAGGGTGAAAATTGAGAGATGAGGAAAATACTATGAATATCATACTAATAACAGTGTGAGAATTGGCCTGCTGTTCTTCTGATTCCCCACAGGCACGATGAGCTTATGCTTCTTTTTCTTCCCTTTAATATAACCTTGGAGAACAATTGTGTACATGTCTTCTTTCAATATATAAAAATGTTGGTATTGTGCCCCTTCCATAAAGAAACCCCAGTATTAGTGGAACCATTTTTAAGTGGCCAGTCATCATGTACATAACATCTACTTTTGTATGAGATTACAGGAATAACAGTTGAGTGAGATTTGCTTTGAGACATTTAAAATTAATAAGACACCAATTAATGACTTAATCACATGAAGAAGGCAAACAGGCAGAACCATATTGATTTAAATTCTGTTTTATTTTTATTAACCATAGCTAAAATTACAAAATTACAAAAATTACCAAAAATTTTTTTTAAAGAAATTATGGACCAGTAGAAGTGCAGGAAGGTGGTGTTTTGAGTGTGGGACCATGGACTGGTGAATCATTATAGTTGCACGAATGCAAAAACCTACAATAGCAAGGATGCTCATGCTAGTGACATGGTATAACAGCCAGGGTATATCAGTATATCAGTTCCATGGTATAACAGCTTTGTGCCATAAAGTCCTAAAATGGCTTTTATAGGTTCATAGAAAATTCTAGATGGATGAATTCTGGTTTACTATTGCTAGAAATAGAAATTGAGATAGTTTGGGATGATACAAATCAGACATTGTTATAGTTATCATGTCACTGCTACTGTAATTTTAAAGAGCCAGTATATTTAATGAATTTTAATTTTTATATTGGAAAGTGCTTATTGTACTTTTAAAGGTTGTATATTATTTGATGTCATGACTTATGACTGGTACAATAAATAATTCATTCATTCAACTGGTTTACTCACATGACTGGCTAAGAAAATGCACACAGCACCTTCTTAAAGCTGAGCTCAGAAAAGTTATTCCATGGACTACATCTCTTGTAATCCTGCCACTTTTGCACTATAACTCTCAGAGTTCACAGCTGAAATTAAAAAAGTAACATATAGACCAAAACAGCTCTGACCGAAACATCTCCATTTAGTTTCCTAAACATCTCGACACTGGTAGATCATCCATCTTAGGTCACCTAAACCTCCCATTCAACTTATTTATAGCAGTGGAAACACCTCTGATGGAATAAGAAAGAAACAGAAACAAATTTTATTTCTAACCCCCCTTTCCCCCCCCGGCAACTTTGCAAGTATTTTGAGACTGTTTTCAACAGACTATTGCAAGTTTCTGCTATTAGTGTTAACTATTAAGAGGTTGAGCTATATGGGTGAGAAACAGCAATGCCGATTTGATCAGTGTCAGTATGGTTCATACAGCCAGCTCAAGGACTGGGTGGTGTCCACACAGTCCAGCAGTACTAGAACCAATTCAGTACCACTAGACCACCACCATCACCTTGTACTCATCATTCTGGATCTAGATAATCTGCTTCATACAGGAACTCTTGGAGTTGTTAAGCCACCACACACTCCAGAACCTTGCCTAAAAATGGGAGGTTGGAGATGGATCCATAGTTATCCAGTACAGAGGGGTCAAGGAAGTTTTTAAAGAAGTGGTCTTACCACAGCCTCTTTGAAGGCCTATGGGGACCCTGCACGGATGTAGATAGTTATTAATCAATTCCCTGACCCACTCCATCAGTCTGCCTCTGGCTTGTTTTATGAAGCAAGAAGGGCAAGGGTCTATAAAAAGCCAGCTGACTGAATCTACTACAGTTGGGACTAGCAATTAACTCAGACCCATCTATTTATTCATTAATTTAATTTATAGACCAGTTTTGTCCCATAAGGGAACAAAAATAGTTTGCACCCTACATTAAAATAATACAGCTGAAAATATTCGAAATACAAAATTAAAGAGCATGAAATACAAACCACTTAAAACATTGGTGTACAAGGTCTATGTCTTTACAAGCTGAACTGATTTTCCTTTTTTTGTAATACAAGACCTGGAATATTGCTCATCACATAAACACAGTGCAAGGACAACAGACCCAGAGACTGTATGGAATTCATCAGACAAGAATACATAGCTGCTGGACATTGGATGTCCAAAGAACAAAGGATTGTACAGTGCAGAATGGTTTAGCACTAGTTTCACCTCTGCAGCCATATAGCCCTGAGGAATATCCTGCAAACATTTATGGGTTTGACATAGTAGCAATACATTTTGTAGAAACAATTGAAGTTGGGCAATATTTTTTTTTAAAAAAATGAAAAGATAAACACACTGAAAGGCACTAGAAAGGCACTACAAAGCCACCGTGCCCTCTGTTGCTTGAGAGTACATACCATGCTGCTACCACTATTATTAGCACATCTTATTTAATTAATGCAATCAGTGTACCAAGTTGCAAATAATATTGTACACACTGTTGTTTTAGTTTAATGTGACTGGAATATAATCAAGTTGAAAAATGATTGGAAATTGTTGAAATAACTAGTCAAAACTCACAATAAATTCTGCTCATAAAACCAACTATGTATTGGAAATCCCATCTTACAATAATTGAGGAGGCGCCGAGGACCAGGTTTACATTTCTAAAAGATTTCTATAACTTAAGGCTTACAAACAACATTCATTTGGATTCGAATTTTAGGAGCTGAAATATCATAAAATGAATAATCAAATCAGAAGAGCCAGCAACACTGATACAGATATGAGATTTCCTTAATTTAACCTCATAGATTGTTGAACTCATTATAAGTTCTTCCTTTAGCATGGTTTGTGCAAGCTAGAAAACCTTTCTTTAAACAGCACCAGCTCTTCTCAAACTCAGCAATATGCACAGCACATACCATATTCATCTTGCTGCAAGATTAGATGGCAAGCATGAAAGTAGGTGAAACATAATCTTTATTTATTGGTGCCAAACTTCCGTTTTTAAAACTTGGTGACATGAAGTGTAAGATATTCATGAAAAAACCGAAATGCTGTAAAGTTTAAGATATGCCAGGGATCTTTGAGGTAGAAATGGAAGTGAAATTAAGAATAAAAAATGATTCTGAATTGATGGATTTTCCTCCAGGTCAGGGTCTGTGAACGTTCATCTACATGATCCATTATGTTCCTAAAATTCATCACTCTACATAGCTACTGCCTTGTGTTGTAAATAACAAGTTGTTTCCCAAAAGACCTAGGAAGGGAATGAGAGGGGAAAGTGAGGATATCTTTTAGTACTCTGTTTTTCCATCAGATTATATTTTAATATTCCCCTTTCCATTAAGCACATAGAGCAATCTAACCTATTCAAAAAACCTCTATGTTTTCCATTTTAAATGGTACAAGACTATGAGAGAAAGAAACACTGCACTAAATGTACCATATTTTAATAGGTTGTGTTAGAATAATTGAATCATAGAGTTGGAGGAGACTCCAAGGGCCATTCAGTCCAACCGACTGCCATGCAGGACATTACAATGAAAATATTTCCAGCAGATGGCTATCCAGCCTCTGTTTTAAAAACCTCCATAGAAGACCCCACCATGTTCCAAGGCAGCACATTCCACTGCTGAGTATCTCTGACTATCATGATGTTCTTCCTAATGTTTAGGCGAAATCTCTTTTCTTGCAGTTTGCCTGCAATTTGAATCCATTGCTCCATGTCCTAGTCTCTAGAGCAGCAGAAACCAAGCTTACCACCTCCTTTCAAATATTTAAGCATGGCATTAGCTATCATGTCTCCTCTCATTGTTGAAATGCTCATTACCACTAGGAGTTGACTCTACCATACCACGCCTCAATTATGGCCAGGGTCATGATTTGCTATGCTCAGGCAACTGCTGAAAGAATGAAACCCCACCATTAAGAATAGCCTGGATTGGCTTTACTTTCTGCCTGTGTGAGAACTTACATCCTTCATCCAGAGTCTATCAACTGGGGAATCACAATCCTGATGGCTGTCATCATTGCTGGCAAGAAAATGGATGTTACCAATAGCAGGAAGGAAGAGGGCTTTCTGAACATTAAATGAGGATGCATCAATTAATGAGGAGCCCCCTGGTCATAGGTAAGCCATCACCCCCTTTCAAATGATAATTGAGATATTTGGGAGAGGTAGTTTGGAAGTTTTTTTAGAAAGAGAATACATTTGAATACCTTGCACAAAGGTATCCACAGCCATAGAATTTCTCAGAGTCAATTTCTCTGGAGTTCTGCAGCTGGGGAATGGGTACTTTCCAATACAAATGAAATCTATAAAAATAATAAATAACAAGGGGCAGCAAATTTGAGGGATCACAGTTTGGCAAGGACTGCTGCATGACACAAATGTTTGTTTTCTGAGTTTACTTTACAACTAGATTTTGTTAAATATGCAGTCAAAAATGTGCTAGTCACTGGTGATTTCTGCATAATATTATTTTCATCTAGGTTATTCCAACATGTTAGAACAGTCTACTCTGCATTTTGTAGTATGATCTCTAAGTTCGTCAGTATATTGAAAAACTCGTGATTGTATGAATTTCAGTCGGATAATTTATTAATAAATTTAATACATTTGTATACATTTAAAAAGGTAAAGCTTTCCCCTGACATTAAGTCTAGTTGTGTCCAGCTCTGGGGGGGTGGCGCTCATCTCCATTTCTAAGCCAAAGAGCCAGCATTGTCTGTAGACACCTCCAAGATCATGTGTGCTGGAGAGGTACCTATTGATCTACTCATATTTGCATGTTTTTGAACTGCTAGGTGGGCAGAAGGTGGGTCTAACAGTGGGAGTCACCCTGCTCCCCAGATTCGAACTACTGATTTTTTTGGTCATCAAGTTCAGCAGCTCAGTGGTTTAACCTGCTGCACCAAATAGAAAGAGACGGGTAGAAAGGAAGACACCAAGGGTTCAATATATAGTCAATGTTGTTGTTTATCCAGTAAATAAATTCTCCAAAATCAAGGCAGTATTCTGCATTCGTCGTTGTGAAACCGACAATATTTTTCAAATTAATAGTCTGTATTAGACGGTATAATTAAAGCAAAAGGTAAGTCTAGAGAGACCACGAAGTACATAAATGTCAAGTAAATTCACTCTATATCAATCAAATTAAGGCGTGGTTCTCAGAGGGGTCGACAATCATGGTCCCAGTTGTTTCGCCAATTCTGGCTTCATCAGGACCCCAGACTCAATTGCTGTGTTTAAGTTTCACAGGTCCGGATTTCTGTTAATATATACAAAATATATAATCAATACATGATACAGAACATAGTAATAGCCCGTATCTGGAACCTTCCTTCGCTCCCAGCGTAGCAAATATTTTTATGAGTGAATTAGAATCTCAATTTTTGTTTATGGAAAATAATATTACTGTACCCATTAAGCAATATTACCGTTTTTTGACGATGTATTTTTATTATGGGGCAAGAGGGTAATCTGGACAATATTAAGACTTACTTTAATTCTTGGAATGAACATATAGAATTCACCTTTGTGACTAGTGATACGGCTGTGAATTTCTTGGATGTTTGTGTATTTAAATGTAATAATAAGATCCATGTAAAAAATTACATTAAGCCTACTAGCCGCAATTCCCTGTTACATTACAGTTCCTTCCATGATCATTCTTTACGTAATAATTTACCTTACTCCCAGTTAATTAGATTAAAACGGAACTCTTCCCGGGAACAGGATTTCCAGGCATCTGCCAAACATCTTAAAAACCAATTATTACAAGAGGATATCCCTCACGTATCATTGAGAAGGCTTATCAGAAAGCTAGAAAAGTACCCAGATCCCAATTACTGCAACCCAAAACACATACACCCCCTGATAGATTGATTTGGCCTCTCACCCTGACTCCGCACGCTAAAAACATTGAAAGTATAGTACGCAAATTTTGGCCTCTAGTCAATTCCATTCCCGGTCTGGAGAAACCTCCAATGATTGCTTACCGTAAAACCCAAAATATAAAACAAATCCTGGTGCATGCCGACACCCCTCAGTCGGTTCCCATTGACCCCTCCCGTTGCTATACTCATCCATGTGGCCGATGCTCGATATGCAAACATATCAGCCAACAGAAATCCATTGAATCCAGTGATCATACCCGCACCTTCCACTTTAATACGTGGAGTACATGCGGATCCAAACGCGTCATTTATTGTTTAATTTGTAGTTGTTCCTTATATTATATAGGTGAAACTGGGCGTGAACTCAAAGTTCGCATCCAGGAACACAAATCGCGTTTTAGGACAAAAAATGATTCTTCTATCCTTTATAACCACTTTAAGGAATTCCACCAATGTGAGGATTTCAAAGTGCTGATTCTTGAAAAAATCAATCCCAAACCACATAGTGACATTAAAATGCACCTACTCAACAGAGAAAAATTCTGGATAATCAGTTTAAAATCTGAGTATCCGGGAGGACTCAACGACGACCTGTCAATCAGCGAACTGCTAGGGTGATTACACCTGTGTTGCCTATTGGAGTTAAATTGATGCGCGGTTTCTACCACCAGTGTTCGGTAACATCGCGTCGGTGGCTGCACCCACATTGAAATGCTTTAGAATGCTAAGATTGGTATGTACCTTTACTTATACATTCAGCCTTGTAGTTCCAGATACGGGCTATTACTATGTTCTGTATCATGTATTGATTATATATTTTGTATATATTAACAGAAATCCGGACCTGTGAAACTTAAACACAGCAATTGAGTCTGGGGTCCTGATGAAGCCAGAATTGGCGAAACAACTGGGACCATGATTGTCGACCCCTCTGAGAACCACGCCTTAATTTGATTGATATAGAGTGAATTTACTTGACATTTATGTACTTCGTGGTCTCTCTAGACTTACCTTTTGCTTTAATTATACCGTCTAATACAGACTATTAATTTGAAAAATATTGTCGGTTTCACAACGACGAATGCAGAATACTGCCTTGATTTTGGAGAATTTATTTACTGGATAAACAACAACATTGACTATATATTGAACCCTTGGTGTCTTCCTTTCTACCCGTCTCTTTCTATTTGGATATCCTGGAACTACTTCCCCTACACCCTGTGAATTAACCTGCTGCACCACCAGGGGGTCTTTGTACTTATATTTGGATAAAACTATTCTTCCAAATTAAGAAGAGAACATGCTCAGATTAAGTACAGCCAATGTAGTTGATCCCCATATTGAAGTCACCTCGTACTCATCCTGACCCCCCCCCCATATTGCAGTCTTGATAAGTTATTTCTGGTCATATCTTCTGCAGGCTACTGGAATCACTAACATTTTGATACATTTCTTTTCCATGTCTGGTTAAGCATAGTGCCATTGTGTAAACCTAGTTTGGTATACAACTGAGAACTTCTAGAGTGCTATACTGGGTTCAGATACCTGTCACCAGTTTATATCATTTTCAGTCTGCAAATCTTTTTGAATTAATGAGAATGTTATTACTGACTTCAGGCTTGTGCCTTTGATACCCTGGAAATTATGCCATCTTATCTTTAATATTGCTTAACTCCCAATATATTTATATTGAGCTGTCTGTCATCAGGGAGCCAATTGCTCATCTGGCATGAATAAATATGAATAGCTTCTATCTCATAACCAAACTATATATAGGGGAAATAACGGAATTTGAATATATAGGAAAATATAATGCTTTCATTGAAAATGTTTTTGACAAGTAGTTCACATTGATGCAATTTTTTCAAAAGAAACATTTCTTGATATTTAAGTGTGAGGTGCATATGCCAGAAATATATAATTCCAATACTATTAGACCATTTGTAAGACTTAGGCTATGTACATGGCCAAAATAATGTGTACTCACCACTTGGTTGCTGAGGGGAATTCATGTGACACATGGACTGGATGTGCAGTACATCCGTGGCATCTAGGTGTTATTCTGCAACAGCAGAACATAGGACTTACTATGGAGTTTCCAGGATGCTCTCTAGTCATCCCAGTTTTGGAAGTATGTATTGTTGATTAGGCTGCATCTGGCCCAATCTGCTGTTTACACTGCAAATGGTCTCACTGATGTGTTACTGCCATCAAGCAGTCCTCTCACAGGAGACAGCTGCCAATGTCACATTTCTACTGATGTCACACCATCTCACCAAGCCATGGTGTGACAGAACTGCAACATTACCAGTGAGTCCCTGGAAGAGTAACTTATCCATTGGTGATTGTGACAGCCCCAATACACCCACAGCCTGGATGGCCAGTTGCATAAATGCCCAAGGGACTCCAATGATGCCCTCAGGTTTGTATCAGAGGAGCTCTGGGACACTTTAAACTGATATGCATAGACATATGGTGTTGGATTAAATACCTGCAGGTGCTATAAAGTGTTGTTCAAAGAGTCCACCCAAAAAACTACTCTTAATTGTGCATCTTCATGCCACAGTCACACTGATTTCCGGTTCCTTACAGTTACTTTGGCAGAGATTCACACTGGAAATGTGGAAGACACTTCTAGGTATGCATTGTGCTTGTAAGAATTTTCATATTTAAATATATTTTGATAATGCATGAAAAAGTTCTTTGCTTTTCATTGCAAATACCTGCAAGCAAGCAACATTAATAACAACCTGCCTGCCAGAGCTGCTCCACACACCATTACATTCTTATGGCATCCTTGACCAACTTCATATGTTACACAGAATTGAAGAAAGGTGATCTCTCTTTTACATGGTCCTGTACCACATGAAATGTGATGTATGGGTCTTGTCTGTAAAGACATATGTGAACATGTACAAAGATTTCAGAATATTAAAACAAAGTGGAGAAAGAGGTTAGACCCAACTCAGTCCTCTTTTTACATTGAATACTTTTCTTTGCATTGAGCCCAGTTCTAACTATGGGGTAGACAACTGAGCCTAATATTAAAATTACATTGCTTCAACTTGATGTATAAAGAGCAAGCAATTCCAGCGAGCAATTTCTTCATTTTGTGGGTTTTTTCCAGAATGTATGCGGCAATTTCCCTAAACCATTTATGCCATTGTTTCAAAGACAATTGAAAAGTGGTGGTATTTATGTATTAAATAAGGCTTTTAGTCAAAATGAATGTTTTAATGATATCTGCTGAAATGCTGTTATTAAATCTGCAAAAGGTTTGTGCTGTTTTGTTTGGATTATTTCAACTGAAATGCCATGTAGACATTGATGTAGTCAGTCCAACCAAAATTCAAAATCAACTACTGTTATCACATATGGCTGTGTAATATTAATTGTGCATTTACAATATAATTCTGAATTAAAATTATTTTATATGACTTGTGTATGCCACTTTTACAGATATGCTGGTATCCTAAATGCAGAGAGATCATTATGAAAAGATTTATACCTTTTTGTGGGAGGGAGATCCCTGTTATAGATGACAATATAGTGTGCCTATACTCAGTAATTTTTTTTTTAGTTCTTATGTATCTTATAGCATATTCCGATGTCATGTCCTATACAATTGTCTTAGCTACACACTCATGTTTCCTTCTTTGGTTAATCAGTAGTTAATCTGAGGATTTTTGCTGTTGTTCATTTTGGCAGTTAGTGAATTATGTTCTCCTCTATGCTTGATGTACATATATTTGTTATTTCCACATTTGCCATGTTCTAACCTCTCCCTGGTTATTTATTTATTGTATCAGAAGGTAATTGAGGGGACAGTGAAAATGTGTTTAAAACATAAAGTTAAAACACTTGGCAATATGCTAAATGTCATTTGACCAGTAGCTGGCCACTTGGAGTGCCTCTCGTGTCACTGTGAGAAGGTAGCCCATTGTGCATGTGGCAGGGCTCATGTTGCATTGTAGTAGGTGGTCTGTGGTTTGTTCTTCTCCACACTTGCATGTCATGGACTCCACTTTGTAGCCTCGTTTCTTAAGATTGGCTCTGCATCTTGTGATGCCAGAGAGCAGTCTGTTCAGTGCCTTCCAAGTTGCCCAGTCTTTTGTGTGCCCAGGAGGGAAGCTTTCATTTGGCATCAGCCATGGATGGAGGTTCATCTGGTGTAATAATGTGAGGCTGATTGTTGCTCACCTTCTACTTGTGAATACTAATTCCTACACTTGTGACATTCTCTACATATACAATTTCTCACATTTGTAGTAGTCTCATCACTATCAATGATTGTTGTTTACCTTCTAGTTGTTAATATTAATTGTTATGCCTTTGTTATATACTACATATATTATTTCTCACATTCATAGCAGTCTCATAACCATCAATTCTAAAATTCAATAGAATACTGTATGTTTTTCCAAAATATCCAGCTAACAAATGGTCACTTCTCTTGTAGGACTGAACTCACAATGTTTCAGTGCTCATATTATGATGCTAACTATAGGGGATTTTTAAATGAAATCCATACCGTCATTATGGAAACATCATGACAGTCAAGTACTAGGCATGTGCGATCCATTAAAAATGTCATGACAAATCTGGGGGCACAGGTATTTTGTTTCTAAAGTGTTTCTAAAGTATTCTTAGTAAAAAAAATTGTTACTATAATGACAGTAACAAAATTTTGTTATTATTTCATTATAGTAATTGCGCATAATTAGTGTAATTGGTGAAATTTCAGGGGCTCTTTCCCCCCTCATTTTTACAGCTATTGGGGGAGAAACTCAGTATAATTGTAGAAAACATCTACTACTCTTAGCCCACCAAATTTCAGAACATTTCACTTTTACACAGATTTTTGGGGAATTTTCAAAGTTTTTATAAAGTTTTTATTTTGCCTAGGTGTTAGTATCAAGCTTTCAACCTTTATCCTTTTGGATCCTGGAATTTATGGACTGTGTGCTTACCTTGGATATATTTTATGTTCTATCTTTTTATACCCTTTTGTTGGACACTAAATAAAAGACTATTGTTTCAAAGACTGACTGGTGTGTGTGTGTGAGCTAGGGGGATACTTCTGTCTGAAGTGCAACAACTGTAGAGGGGAGGGGCAAATCTATCTGATGCTGAGCACTGCATTCTGAGAAATGTAATTCAGGGCAGGTCCTTTTGAATTCTCTGGCATAGGGCTCCTCGCCTTCCCAAATTACATTTCACAGAGTTCTGTGCTTTTCCCAGCAAACTCTGCTATTTTCCTCTAAGACAGCCTTTTTGGCTTTGCTTCCTTGCACTGAATATGAAACTGATTTTGGGGGCCTACCAAGATTGACAAAACTTTCAATTCTTAAATTTTTGGGACAAGGGCACACCCACGTATCAGATATCAATTCGGAAGTACAAATGTAACAAATTTTATTTGACCTACAAGGAATAACCAAAACATTGCACACCCCTATCAGGTACATAGTTTTCTAAAGCCAGTATGTTTTGTGCTTTGAAAAGGTAATAAGATCAGGTATCTCCTGTCCGCTATAAAAGTACTGCTTTGCCATTTGCCTTATTCCCACTTCTTACAGAATTATGGAAGTTATCTATCAAATCTGTGTTTACCCATAGTGCACTCACAAGATGAGGCAGAAGAACTATATTTTCACTTTTCTTGCAATTTGTGGTTGACAAATAGTATAGCATGCTTGCGTTCTAACATTGCTTTTCTTCCTTCCCCACAAACTTGGAGGGAATGGGCGGGGAAGGAAGAAAAGCAACGTAAGAAGGCTCTATGAGCCAGCAGTATGCCTTGCCCCAAGGTTGCCTCATGACTTTTCATATTCAAAGATTTGACCCAGGCCTTTCAGAGTCCTAGTCCAACAATCAAACAATTACAATATGATGGAGCAAAAGTGGCACGACAACATTTGGGAAGTTTGTTAAATCTAGTTGATAGCTGGGTTCCAACCAGCACATAAGTTTTAGGAGTGGATTAATGAGATTGTTTCAGATCAGATTATGTAAATAAAAATTCTCAAACATTTCGACATTTATCTTCAGACTTCTATTCTTTTGTGTTATAGAAAGAATGGGCAGCAAATGCTTAATGTCCATTTTTGATCAGCAGAGTGGAAATGTAGTCTCTGTCAGACTTTACTACTTAACCCTCTTTATTGTTGTTATCTCCTACTTCATTTTATATTTTCTTTCTCAACTATTTGCATTTTCTCCTTAAACTTCTTATGGCACTGTATAGCTCATTTTTCTTCCATTTTCAAGCTGCCTTTTCTTGCCACATTATTTTATCTGAAATTATTCATCTCTGCTGTGCTCTTACCGATGCAATTTAAATTCACATAACTTGCTCTTTTTTAGTCCATGAAAGCCATTCAGCAGCAGTGAAATCATTGGCTTCATATGCAGTGGATTGTATGTTATGTACATGCATGCACACACACACACACACACACACAGACAGACACTTTTTTGTTTTAGATTGCAGCAAGTTTTTTCAAGAACTCCCTAAAAGGCATTGCTGTTTGCCTTTTTCTTTTCTGCTTGGAATTTCACATTGCCAATTTGCTGCTTTTAGTATCATTCTAGTTTTCTTTCCAAAGTCTCAAAGTGGAGTCTGCACAGCAGTGGATCCGAAAACTAGGCAGAGAAAATCATAGCCATTTCAGGGAGAAATGACATCCCAGCAGTTCTACACCTCTGGACTCCACTAAACTTAGACAGTTCTTCATGAGTTCATACTTGCTTATACATTTCCTATTGTGCAGCCTTGGATAATAACTGCTCAATTTACCACATGCTTGTACAGTTATTTTATATTTGTTTCAAAAATATAAAGTGACTAATAGCACATTCTGAGTCATATCTACTCATAAGTAAGTCCTATTGGGAATGTGAACTGAAGATAGTATTTCCTTCAAATTTATGGTGCAGCTTACAGTTGCTTCTGACAATTTAGGACATGATATTTGATGAAAAATGTAGTGTTAAAGACTAAACACCTTTATGTCAAAAATGCATAAGAGAATGAGAGCTGATGAAATCCATATAAGCAAAATGAAGTGGCCTCAGTTGTATGCTGAGAGTTCAGTCAACTGTGGAAATTACTCTGAGTTTTGCAGCATATCCAAGGGAGTTGGTTGTATTCTCTCACTTCAGTTTATTCTTCTGCTAAAATAAGCCTGCTAAAATAAAATAAACATGAATTCGATAAGCTTTTTGTGTCTGTGTGGATCATATAGATTCACAAGTGATATTATGGCTGAATTAGGGCACATATGGGATGTTCATCTCTTGACATGACACTTGCTGGATAATCTCCAAATGGTTGATGAATGGTTTTTACCTCTCCCATTGGCAAGAAACAGTTATAGTTCAACACTTCTGAGATTATGAGGTTTATTCAATTTCAGAAATTCTAATAGGATTTCAAATTGTAGAAAGATTTGCAGGGATACTCAGAGAGTAAACTGGATTTGCCTATTTAGAAAGTGGGTGGTTGACAAATAGCATAGCATGCATGCCTAAAAAGTGTAGGAGGCGTTCTATATAAAGTTGTCAAGTTAGTAGACTAGAAGATCATAACATTAGAAAAAGGCCATAGGTCTTAAAATTTACTGTCATGTGTTTTATGGACATAATAAAGTTTGATTAAAACATGTCTACTTCTGAACCATTTACAACCCCTTTGGAATTGCACTGCAAATTTTAGATACATGAAGCTATTAGCCTCTGTGCCCTACTCAGTCTTCACGTTAGTACATAACTAAAGAAAACCAAAAAAAAACTTGCAGAAGTCTAGAGAACAGACCTTTACATCTGGAAATATGCTATTGCGACAAGGAATAGATCTGCAGCTGAGCCTGGACAGGTTTAGAGTATGTCAGATGAATCTTTTGATCATTCCTTTAATCCATCCCTATCTGTTACTTCAGTATCTAAAGCCATGCATTTGTCATGCCTGGTTTGTATCTATTTCTGTATTTCAAGAAATGCACTGGCAAAGGTCATCATACCTCCCATTTCTTCTTTTCAACAATATTGCTCCAACTATCAAGGTTTGCTAGTAAGTTTATGGTATGATTTACAGGTTAGTTATAATGTTAGTTACAATAATATTCATACTTTAGTGATTTCAGCTAAGACTACAATTAAGAGGATCCATGCCCAGTGAGCATAAGCTAAACCAGATAGGCCAGGACAGAGAAACAAACTCACCAGGTTGAAAAGCCACAGGTTTATTACCATCCAGGCAAAAGGAATGCAAGTACAAGCATTTTGCTTCAAAAATGTACAAGCATAAAGATACAGACAAATGCAAGATGTCTTATACAGTTCTGACAGCTATTCAAAACTCACTCTCCCTCGTCCTCCCTGATTGGCTGGAAAGGAGACTGGTCAGGATCTGTAGTGGAATTGGCTGAGAGCTCCATAGACGCCACAGTCTCCAGGTGGGGATTCCCTTGGCAAAGAAAATGGCACCCAGGGATTGGTCAGAATGAAGGACCAATTGGCTGTAGATACTCCCCCTGGGAGGATGCAGACTAGGAAAACAGTGGCACAGATATGCTGGTGAGCTATAGATTAGCTCAAATGTCCAGATCCATGCCAGATAAAGATATAGAGTTCAAGGGACAAAGATGCAAGACGCAAGGGATAAAGGTGCTGACCTTGGACAATGAAGGGCTTGGCTGTCAATTAACTTTATTAATTTATTTATTTTGCATATTTATATCTCGTCCTTCTCACCCCCCAGAGGGGGACAGAGGGCAGTTTCACAACAGGCATTCATTCAATGCCAACAACAGAAATAAATAATAATAATTAAAACAATTCATTAAGGCATTAAATTATTAAAACATATGTTTGAAATCACACACGTTTAAAATCATTATCCGGGTCAGTCCATTGTCATTGACACAAATTGGGTCTCATTCTTGATTGCTGCCTCTACTGTTTGAAGGCTTGGCCCCATAACCAGGTTTTGAGTTTCTTTCTAAAGGGCCAATCTGATGTCGCTGGGAAGAAAGTTCCACAGGCAAGCGGCCACCACTGAGAAGGCTCTGTGTCTTGTCCCCACCAATCGCATTTGCGAGGATGGTGGGGCTGAGAACAGGGCCTCCCCTGCCAATCTTAAACTTCATGATGGTTCATAGCAGGAGATATGTTCGAATAGGTTAGCTGGGCTGGAACCATTCAGGGCTTTATTGGCTAAAGCCAGCACTTTGAATTGTGCTCAGTAGCAGATTGGCAGCCAGTGGAACTGTCGTAGCAGAGGGGTTGTATGCTCTCTGTATGCCACTCCAGTGAGCAACCTGGCTGCCATCTGTTGGACTAGTTCAACAATCTTCGAATGCAACACCATGTAGAAGAGTCTTCAAAGGCAGCCCCATGTGGAGTGCACTGCAGTAATCTATTTGGGATGTAACGAGAGTGTGGACCACTGCGGCCAAGTCTAACTTCGCAAAGAGATAATGAATGCACATATCCTAAGCTTTTATTTCTGTAAAAGAGTGGCAAACTCTCAGCTTCATGTGAATTGTAAAACACATTCTGTGATTTTCTGGCTGGCAAAGGAAATCACGTATCTTTGCATATGCACAATGAATCTGATGATTACCCAGCTTGTGAAATAGCTAGAGTGGCTTACCCAACCTTTTCCATTTCTGAGAGTATTTGAAATGGGTCACAGATGGGTGGCCATCTCTATTTTGATACATTTCTAAGAAGCCGTTTGTATACATTTCATATTAGAAGTAAATACAATATACAATTTGAAAGATACAAGTTACATAAACAATATAAATGTATTCAATTTATTAAAAGGTTAGGCACAATATAGATCATGGGGGTACAGTGCTGCTGGGCTTATTTCCGATCTTCTAAAGCTTCAAACTTGTACAACTCTGGATTCCTGTGAAAGGTCTTTTTAATAAAGGGAAAAATTATATTTATTGATGGTCTCTTGGCGAACTATTAAACATGGGGGTGGAGGTTACCATGTCTCAATAACAATAGTTCAAACATTTAAAAATATACCAGATAAGTGACAAATCCACCTTTTTCTTTCACAAGTTTATGCTGCTGAAACACAAGTAATCCTGCAGTCCTTGAAGGATATTATTCTTGCTCTGTTAGGCGCAATGATTTTTTAAACTGTGCCACATGGATTTATAGGAAAACTGCAGGTTTATGACTAAACCTGATATTTTCCCCAATTTGTGATTTTGGGATTGTGTCTCTGCACATTGTATTTTTATCTTCTTCACAGAGAGAATATAAAATGTCAAAGTGCCAAGGATAGTGCCAAAGGCATTATAAATGCCAACATTTTAAATTAAAAACACAATTATATTGGCTTTTTTCCCATGGGGCATAATAATTCCACAATGGCTTTGGGACAACTGAGGAGAACAGGTAGGTGTTACAGGGATGTGTGTTTGTATGTGCACTTTGATATTTTGTCTATACTTTTCCCTTTCTGTTTGGTTTAAAATCTCTACTCCATAAATCCCACACTCACTTTGATGTATCATGAGATATGTTAAATGTAAGTTTAAAGATTTTTGCAGTGTTGCTGTATATGGGAGTATGTTTTCTAAGGTACTCCATGAATTTTCTTTCAGATAAGATAACGATGACATTGATGATGACATTGATAATGATGACCTTTACAGGCCAAGTTAGGATCAGTTCTGTCCATGCACAATGAAGTCAATGTTATTTTCTTTCTATCTAAGTCCTAAAGCTTTGTAACCTATCATAGTCTACACTACCTGTTCAATGACCTGTCTCATTTGATGTAGTTCACCTCAGGCTCACTATTAAACATCTATTAAACTAGCTTATTTTTAGTTCAGAAATTTCCACTGCAGTCTTTAGTTTTGAATATTGTAAAGCTATACAATTCCCCAGAACCTATTAATCTGTTTCCTATTGTCTTCATAATTGTATGATTTTCTTGGTGCTCATGGCAGGTATACCACAAAGAAATATGAAGCACAATGAAATTATTTTATTTGTTTAGCTTTGTTTTCACTGCAACAATACTTTCCATTTCAAAGCAGATGATGGTGAATATTCATTTAGCATCTGAAGTCATTATTTCTGTACTAGATGTGTATCAATACAACTACACAAAACTTTTATCATTCTAGAAAATATCTGTACATTCATTACACACGAATTCATTACATGCTTTGTCTAGTGCAAGGGGATGACATGGTCACTATATTAGAGTGCCTGTAAAATGTATGAAATGTGTAAAATGATTTATATTAGATTTTTAGTAACTCAGAAGTCCCTGAACTTGGAAGTCTCTGAACAATCTCAGTAGTGGAGCGGGCAGATCAAAAGACAACCTGGCAAAATGGAACTATGTAGAAGAATCCTTCACCTTGTGTGACTATGGAACAGAACAAACAACTCTGCAAGTAAATAGCTTAGAAATCTCTAAAAGCCTTAAACCATTGAATAGGATTTTCCTAAGTGTGTATGATTGCAACAGACAGGGTAGTTCATAGGCAGGAGAGATCTACCTCCACACTGAGAGCACAAGGAATGTGTGAGCAATAAAAATATTCTAAACCCCTTCAAAAAAACTAGGGGGCGCTGGTGCTTCATTTCTAAAGTCTTTCCAAATTTTGGGTGGTGAACATTTTGGAACGTAATGAAACTTACGAATCTTTGTAGGTACTTCGTTATTGGGGGTCATGCATGCTCAATAAAGAAGACATCACTGCCAGTGGATAAAAATTAAGTGGCTCCTTTCTCATTTTTAAAGCTATTGAAGTGAGACTTGCTACAATGTTAGAACACATTTACCACTATTAGCTCAATAAATATCAGGATGTTTGATTTATTCATAGATTTTTGGCAAATTTTCAGTTTTTTATTTTAAAAAAATTATAAAGAAAATCTGTTCCTGGTTTGAAAGTGCTATTTCCTGTTTTATTGTGTGGTCTTCACTTTGAAAGTTATTGTTCTACTCCAGAAACTTTGTTTATTTGGCGGAAACTGTGTTAAATTGATGGAGACTCAACAAAGCAAAATGTGTTCTATATATAGGATGATGTCCCTTGCATAAAGACAACGTTTTTGCAGTGTAATAAATTTTTGCAATTTTCTTGACTGACCCAATTAGGAAATGCCATTTATAACCCAGGAACTGAAATCATAGTACAGACACCATCAAGAGACATCTAGACTGGCCACCTTCTTCAGAAAGATAAAAAGAAATGGACACTTGAAAAATGGTATGACTATGTGTGGGACCAAATACAACTGGATATTATGGACATTATTAGAAGCAAAAAAAACCCCCAAACCATTGTCAGACCAACAGAAGAAAAATAAAGAAACATGGACTCCATTTAACAGATGGTTACAGGTTGCTAAACCAGATGATGAAAGTTGGAAGAGAAAATTGGATAGAATGGGAAGAAGGCCCATGTAACGTTCAACAAAAGGATTATGTAGTCAACAAGGAAGAGGGAGGGGTGGGTGTGGGGAGGGAGAAGGGAATGCAAAAGGGAAAATGCATGGTAATTATGGTGTGTGTGTGTGTGTATGAATAAATAAAAAACCTGCAAAAAACCCCACCAAAATAAATTATTTTCTTTTGAAATGCAAGATGTAAATAAAACAAGGCAATGTTTAAAAATAAATACTTGCTCATTAAAATTAAAAGGGAACTCTAGCAGTTAAAATAAAATACTAAATCAATTAATCTGGAGTGAATATTCTGTAGATTTAGTCAGACTTCTTCTCTCAAACAACTTGTTTTGCCAAAAGAGAAAAAAATTCCTCTGAAACCTATTTTATGTGCATAGAGATCTTCAGTTCACTTCAATACACTGTGTTTGGTAGAATTACTCCCTACATCATTGTAATCACTGTTTTACATAATGTGGTTGTAGACTTTTGCTGTATTTTATTTAAATCATAATCATATTATATGAAGTCTTTTCACTTTCATTGGTCTTACATTGGACTGCAGGGAAAATGTGGTAGAGTACACCCATTTTCACATGCTTTGTTGCCCTGGTATTGTGCTTTATAACTAGGTAATTTTTCAGCATGTAAATGAGCTCTGTCTTCTTTCCTGGTATCTCTGAGATGGTTTTCAAGGAATACAGTAGGTGACGCTTTCATAATATTGGTACCAATCTTGGATACCATTGGTGCATTTCAAAACAATGGAAAATCAAAGTGTCAATCAAAATTTTAGTAGTTATAAAGTGGAAGAAAACTGTCAGTGTGTGAGCTATTATAAGGTTATAATTGCATGCTCACCATTCTAGGTGTAAAACTATCAGCAGGACATCTTATAGAAATTGCTTTCTGTGATTCTGAAATTTGTCTTTTAAATGTTATTCCTCCATCCTTTGTGCAATTAAATAGAGACTCAATATTATATTATTGTAAGAAGACAGACTTAATGGAGAACATAATCAGCTTTTTCTTTCATAGAAAAGGAGATGAAGTAGATTCCATTGCCTCTCTTTCTAAAAATGTTTATTTTCTTTGTGGGGGTTGGGAGGGATGTGGCAACAAAACTGCTGAAAAATGTATAAACATCAAAGAAGACCTTATAATTGGACTGACTTTAAAATCCAAACTACTTTGCTCAGCAGATATCTCTTAGCTTGCATGGAAAAATAACACAATGGTCCTGTGGTTACTTATAATAATAACTATAACTTTATTTTTGTACCCTGCTTCCGTCTCCCCGTTTAAAATGTAATTCATTAAAACGCATAACAACAGTATACAACAAAATAAAACAGCAACATTATAACAATATATAAAATAGGAGTCAAAACCAACAATCAGCAACTTGCAATCTTTGGAGCTTTATTTTTGGGGCCTTGTAAAAGAGGTCTCTTGTTCTTTCTTTTGTTGTTGTTGTTATCATTGTTTATTTCTCTGCATTGATTATTACAATAGCTTCCCATTTCCCTGCACACAAGTCATGGAATAGTTGAATAGTAAATACAGAGTTCTGATTTTATTTCTGTTGCTTTTTACCTTTGTTTATAATCTGTCATTAACTGTTTGAATGATTTCATCTGTCATCCATTGAGGCTCCTCTTTTAATTTGGCTACAGATAGTATATTTTTGTATTCCTCCCTGACAATGTCTCTGCTTTCATTCAGGTTCCCAGTCAATTATGCTTAATATTACAAATTGAACTGGATTATATGGATTAACTGCCATATAATCTAGTTCAAAACAGATAATCTGGATTTTATGGGTCCTTCCACACAGCCCTATATCCCAGAATATCAAGGCAGAACATCCCACAATACCTGCTTTGAACTGGGTTATCTGAGTCCACACTGCCATATATTCCTGTTCAAAGCATATAATGTGGAATTTTATTCAGCTGTGTGGAAGGTGCCTGAGCCTCCTGCTTCATTTCTTGATCTTGGGCAAATTTTTCAACAATTGATATTGTCCTCAGTTTTTTATTTTTATATTGAAATCATCTAAGGTTGTGTGATCATTTTCCTCCAGGACTCCAGTAAAGAATATTTCGCCATCTTCTTCTTTTACCTCTTTAATTGGGGCATAAACCCAGATCAAGGTTATGATTGATTAGGTTTTCTTTCTGTCTTATTGACATGATCTGGTAAGACTAAGCATTATATCCTTTGGCTGCTTTTGCTACATATTTCCTCTCTACTAATGTCACCCTATTTCATTTTGGTTGTTTTTTTCCTCTCAGAAAAACAATCTATTATCTGAACCAAAATATCCCATTCCTGTCCACTTTGGTTAGCTCACCCCAAATTTTTCTATATCTAACTTTTCCTGAGTCATGCTTCTCCTATGACATATTTCCATAACATGTGTTGTGCTGATTTGGACTTTGTTTTCTACTCTAAGCATATAAACAGTTGAATCTTCTTTTGGCTTAAGTCCAGTTGTGTTATTGGCCACACCACTACTTGTAGTTGTCCTCTGCTCTACCTCAGTGAGTGCCATATAAACTGGGAGTCTCATCTTCTGGCATGATCCCATGTTTCATTTTTATTGCCTCATCATAGATTTTTCATGGTAAGGTTTTCTTGAAAGGTTTGCTATTATTCCCTCTGTGCAGTACTGACAGGCACTATCTATGATATCACTGCTACCGTCTCTGAGGCCCCTTCTACAGAGCCAGATAATCCACATTTTTCAAAGCAGAAAATCCACATTATCCGATATGAACTGGATTATCTTAGTCTACATTGCCATATAATCCATTTCAAAGCAGATAATGTGGATTTTATACAGCTGTGTGGAAGGGGCCTGAGAAATCCTCTGTCATTGTTACCTCCTTTTGCCCAGTAGCTGTTTGGCATGTTTTGCCGAGTTTCTTGACAAAGCCTGTCTGACACTTCTGTCAACAACAAATCTTATTTCTTCTTAGATGTAGATAGTATAAAGTTGTATGTTGTGAGAAAATATCTGACCAGGCCTATATAAAACCTAATCACATGCCTGACTTAATCTCAGTCTGTCTTGGCAGGTAGCTATCCTACCTATTTTCCCCAGGATACTCATTTATGGTCTGGAAATAATTTCTTTCATGGTAAGTGGGCATGAAGGGGAAGGTAATGATTTTAGTTCAGTTTTCAGCTGCGTTCTAAGCAAAATTGTTGTGAAATTGATAAAAAATATACAAAAACTATCATTTAGCACTTGTTCATGTGAACGTGAATGATATGAATGAAATCTGAATCCCTAATCAAGGTGTGGTTCCACAGATAATCCATAATCTGTAAGGCACATTGTAAAAGGTACATTGTATCACCCTGTATCCACAGTCTACTTTATTTATTTTATTTATTATTGGGCTTCTATGCCGCCACTCTCGGGAGGCTCGGGGCGGCTCACAAGCACAGGATAAAACGGAATCAAACAACGTATTAACAATTTAAAACACGGCAATAAAACACAATATGGCAACAACAAGGTTAAAAACCTGGTGTGTAGACACAACACCACAGGTAATGGATACCTGGTGAATGTTCACCTCATCGTTCCTGACTGCACCCTGATATCCTATAATTTTCTTCCTTTCCATTCATTCCTGTTTGCAGGGCCACCCCTTATTCCAAATTCTGATCATGTTCCAGACAAAGTTAAATACTTTTACATCCCATTGATTTTAATGAAGTTTAAGCATTTGTTGAAATTAAAATCAATCAGACTTAACAAGGAGGAGTGTGTGTATTCAAATTCCAGTTAACTTTTAAATAACAAAAAAACTATTTACACCACCAATAAGAACACAATATATTTCTTATCCAACCTGTATGTAAATGGGAAAGAAAACCCTCCTGTAGCATTACTTTACCAGCCTCTGCATAACAAAAAAAAATCTATCTGAAATTTCTTGGGATTGATGCTCTGGTGTTTATCTTGTGCATTTTATAAAACATTCAAGTAGATAGCACTTGTAATTTTTATTTTTTTAATTCCCTAAAAATCTTTGGATAAGTGAAATGTTCTGAAATTTAGTGGATGAACAGTGATAAATTTGTTCTACCATTGTAGCAATATTCAATCCAATAGCTTTAAAAATGAGGGAGAAAGGGGCCCCTGAAGTTTCCCCAATTATTGTAATTATGCACAATTACTATAATGAAATAATAACAAAATTTCATTACTCTAATTATAGTAACACATTTTTCACTAACTACACTTTAGAAACACTTTATAAATGAAGCACCAGCACCCCCCCAGTTTTGTAATGACTTTTGAAGCATGTCGGTCTCCCTCTGTCGGTGACCCAGAAAATTCGGGTTGTTCAACATGCGGCTGCCAGACTTCTCTTGAGAACATCTATGAGATGCCACATAATACCAATTTTACAGCATCTTCATTGGCTGCCAATTGAACATTGGGTCTCTTATAAGATACTGGTCATGACTTTTAAAGCCCTCCACGGTCAGGGACCATTATACCTTAGGGACCACCTTTTCCCTGTTCAGCATCAGCAGTCACTTTGACCCACCCCAGAAAATCTTTACACACCGGGCCACAGAGAGGTATGCTTAGAATCCACAAGGCATAGGGCTTTTTCAACCTCTGCCCCTACTTTGTGGGATTCACTACCACCATATGTTAGAGCCATGCCTGATGTATGATCTTTTACGAATGCAGTCAAGACCTGGCTCTTTGGTAGAGCTTTTAATATGTAATTCCATTTTAATGTTATTGTTGTATTGTTGTAATGTTCATTTATTCTGTCCTATGTAATTCGCCCAGAGCACTTTGGTGGAGGGCGACTAATGAAATAATAAAGTGAATGAATGAATGAATGTTCATACATTTCTACTCTCTTCATTATCTGAAACTTCCTTAAAATACAGGGAGTCTAATACTTGCATATAAACTTCCAGCTTACTGGATTTCTCTTTAAAAGAAATGCTTGATGATAATTTTAAAATAGTGGTATAGAATACCTGATGTAGCCTTCCAAAGCTTATTCTTATCAGAAACATAGCATTTGGTACAGGTCATAATGCAAGCAAGTGCCTCAGCATTGCTGCAACAAAAGTCTAACTAGATGAACTAAATGAGAATAAGTGACCTGAAAACTTAAGATGAGGACCATATTTTGTGTACTGTGTATAGGATTCCATTGGAGAATACAAGTTTCCAAAGTGTCAGAGAAATTTCTTTTCAGGCTATTCCCAATGGAGGTTGTGGTTTAAACTTAGACTTCGTAATGATACTGACGATAGCAAAACTGGCAGATGTCAGAACATGTGACAAGGCAGGCCAAGCAGAACTGCAGGAAAACATCACTTGTAAGAAGTGCAGTTGGAGATCAGCTTGTCTGATCATAAAGCTGAAACTGATAGCTCATTAACAAAATGTATTGATATACATTCAGTATTAACAGAACTACTTGCTAAGTGAACTTGTATCTACTAAGTGACATCTTTTTTTCAAAACAGAAGAGGGCTCTTGGTAGCTTCCTAACAGTGACTCTGAGATTATTTGGATTCCAAACACTGCATGTATATTGTACCCAATTCCCTTTTTGTTTCTGTTCAGCTCTCTCTACTTTGTATTTTGTTTGCACTTGTGATGAGTCGTGTCTGCTAAATGATTTTGAGGCAAAATATGAAAATCAGTTTTATCCAGTTCAAACTATCAAAAAAAACATTTGAATTCATGACAATGAAACTATGCTTTCTAGACTAGCAAGAACTGTAACTGGAAGCAAGATTAAGCTACAGAATTGATGATTTATTTATAAATTGTCACCAAAGTTTAAAGACATTGAGTTCGGTACATGCAAATATCCAAATGTCCTGGGGGAAATGATTGTAAGTTCAAGCCAAGCTTGTGTAACCTGATGTAAATTTGTATTTGTAATTATTGAAATGGGGAAAACTAACCTCTAAGCTAACTGAAGGAATTTGGTATGTTGGGGTTTATTTTAGAATATTTATTAGGGATTGAAACTATTATGAAAATTGTAGGAGAGGTGAACTCATTTGTACAATTTGTTTATATCTACTTTAGAAATAGTTTTGATGACTCTGAACCAGAGCAGACCATCATCATTTTATCAACACAAACGAACAAAGTTTAATTATCTCTCGCTTTCTCCATCGCCTCTCACTTAGTTCCCATACTGCTTCAATCCTACACATTCCCATACACTCATCTAGTTAGTTACTATATGATTAGTAGGAGGTAGGATAATAATAAATAATAAACTTTATTTATACCCTACCACCATCTCCCCAAAGGGGACTTGGGGTGGCTAACATGAGGTCAAGCCCAAAAATACAATACACAAAACATAAAATACAGACCGCAGACAATAAAAATTGCATCAGAATGAAATACATACAGTAGCAAAAATAACATAAATAAAGCAAATTAAACAATATAAAATCGACACAAAATGGGCAGGCCAAATGAACAAGATAAATCGATAAAACCCTGGATGAGGTAGGAACAAAATATGTGATTGAGGGAAACCCAAAAGGATAGACAGTAAGGTAGGCTTTCAGTTTAGGATGGAGAAAGTGCATAATAGAGACAACACTATGGATGGAGCAGACAGAAAAGGGATAAATCAAGCACAGGTTGCCACCCAATACCCCGGTCGGACATATGACTGACCAGGAGGAACTCTGTCTTGTCAGATTGATCTTCAGCCTGTTCATCCTCATCCAGATCATAACAGCAGCCAGGCACTGCTTCATCACCTTAGGGTTCTCCTTGGATTCTGATGGGAAATAGTAGTGGAGTTGAGTGCCATCTGCGTAGAGATGACCTCTACCTCTCCCAGCAGTTTCATGTAGATGTTAAAAAGCATGGGGGAAAGAATGGAACCTTGCAGGACCCCACAGGTCAATGCCCCCAAGTCCCATCCCGGCGAGTCATCCCAGAAGGATACCATGATCGATGGTATAGAAAGCCGCTGAGATGTCCAAGAGAACCAGCAGGGTCACACTCCGCCTGTCTAGCTCTCTGCGGAGGTCATCCACCAAGGCGACCAAAGCCGTCTCGGTGCTGTGCCCGGGCCTGAAGCCAGACTGCAATCGATCTAGAAAATCGGTGTCATCTAGGAATTCCTGAAGCTGTGAGGCAACTGCAAAGAAGCAAAACTGTGTTAAAGGGTAGAGGAGTTATCTCTTTATCTTGTGCTTAGAGTGGTCATATGGTAGTTACTCAAATGTAGTAGCCCAGGTCCTGATAATGACCTGGGCTACTATCTGTGGGCCCAGTATCAACATCTAGCATGGTCAGGCAAAATACAGAGTGTTGTACCTCAGTAGGAGTTCACCTTGTGCTAAGCACTCACCAGGAAGCCAAACATAGTAATAAACAGTTTATTGATAAAACACATAGTAAAAGAGTAAACATCCAAATATATGTAGAAGGAATAAATCCCAAAAAGCAGGAGATAAATCTCCAATACAACGATTAAAGCTTGAACATTAATCCATAAAACAAGGACCAAAACAAGAGCTTGTGTCCAAAAAACAAGGAACAAAACAAGAGCTTGAATCCATAGGTAAAATCCCCAACACTAGTAGCAAAACTTGACTAGGAAACTTGGCCTGAAGCTAAAACATAACCAAGAACAAAGCAGGAGTTTCTCACTCCATTCTCAACATTGCTTGATCTGAAACCTGACAGCTTCCTTTCCAAATTAAGGACTACAATGCATGAAAGCATTCCGTTGACCTTGAGAAGCCTGTCTCTGCCTCTCTTTCCCATGGAATTACTTGCACCTGGATTTCTTGCCCCACAGGATTAGCCTTGATTCTCTGTCTAAACCTTTGGGTGAACTCACGTTGTCTTCCCTTCTCTACCTTTCTAAAACTTTAATTTTCACACAGAAGAGCAACATCTAATTCCACCCTCACCCCCCGGTCTCTCAACCTGGGAATCACCATCCTGTTCTAACATCCCCTCTGTCTGAGCACCTCCAGAAGCATCAGGCCCTGCACCCTCAAACTCCTCCTCCTCCTCCTCCTCCTCCTCATAATCATCATCATCATCGGATTGAACTACAACACAATCATATAGCAGCTCAAGCCAGTCACTCAGTTCCTCATTCATTCATTCATTCAAAAACCATCCTTATAAGTATCATTTGCAGCATCTGAAATAAAGTGCTGGTAACACTCATAGCTCTGCAATGTTCTTTTCCTGACAATAGCTCCAGATTTCATGTTTTTCACAGAGAAATAAAAATAGTGAATGGGTCCAGTCTTAGCCAATGATCTGCCTTCATAGCATATTGCAGCTTTCACAACTAAGTAAAAGAGAGCCATCAAATGGTGTGGAGAACCTGAGATGTCCTGAGGTATTTGTAGAGCATTTCTATTGCAAAGGAGGAGGCAGGAGAAATGTGATATATTTACCACCCATTATGTTTTTGCTGAGCTGGGACAGCAGCTTGAAGACCAGTGGAAAAGAGAAGAAAGGGTCTTCATGGCAGGAAAGGGAGAAGTGATGCACTTCGCTCCAGTTTGGTTTAAAACCTTAACAGAAAACCTCAGGGATTTATAATGTTTGTCTCACATTTAGGAAAATAATTATAAGGTTATTTTCTGTTAGGAAACTAGGAATTTACAATACATGTGCAGTTATCTTTACCAGTTATACTGTTTATTTTACTTCTGGGTTAATAGAGTTTATTGCTCTTTCATGGCCATATGGGAATTGTAGTCCCAGAAGGAATGAAGACAAGCAGTATGCATCTTTATAATTAAATTAATTATTTCACAAAGATCTGACTGCAGCATTTTTTGTTTCCTCCTGGGTTTTTTTTATATTTACATCTATTTGTTTACTTTATTTTGAGTGGCATTGGTTCAAGAGTGATCTGAATTTATTATTCTGGATTTGAGTAATCCTGTTTGCTTTACAAATAGAATTGACAGCTGCTTAAGTAATCAATTCCATTGCGTAGATGACAGAAATATATAGATTTTTTTCAAAATGCACCAGGGAGAATTTTATTTACCCTGAAGCAGAGAAGCACTTTTATTTTGTGTCTTTTAAAAATTAAAACATTGTTTTGAGAGAAGGCTATCTTCTAACCTGCAGATTTTCTGGGTTTCCTATGTAGAAAAGAGAAGTGTTCTAAGATACATTCCAAACAGTAAATGCGTATTATAAGCACATTTTAATCCTATTTTTCTTCCATTGCGGAACTCAATTCTTAGATGTATTTCTGTCCAGGCTCCAACCAGATGCAGACCTGCTTAATTACAACAGGGGTTGGGGTTTTTTTTGCCCAAAAGTCTGTTTTCAGCACACAATAGCTGTATAGACACATGGATGCCATATTTACCAAGTCTTCCTCATATGAAATATTCTCAGTTGACTTCTTCATTCACATTGCATAGAGCTACACCTAATGACAATCATGAAATTGTTCCTGGCTAATGACATAGTATGTATCTCCCTCTACTTTTTGAAATGCAACTGTTAGGTTCAAGAATGCATAATAGTGACATTGTTTTATGGAAAACAGAGCTGTAAACATCTACTTTTCCTTTCAGACTTCTTGATATGGATTAGAAAATTTAGTAATATCATGGATTTAAAATACTTAATTGACTTTGAGTGGAAGTGCTCTACTTTCAAGCATGAATATCCAAAGACTTGGCCATGGTCCACGCTCTAGTTAGTTATATCCCAAATAGACTGTTGCAATGCGCTATAAATGGGGTTGCCTTTAAATACTGTTTGGAAGCTCCAAACGGTCCAATGGTCACTGGAGCAGGGTATAGGGAGCACACAACTCCCCTGTTACACCAGCTCCACTGACTGCTAGTCTGCTACTAATTCAAAGTGCTGGCTTTAGCCTATAAAGCTCTAAATGGTTTCGGTCCAGCTTACCTGTCTGAATGTATCTCCTATGCACCATCTCAGAGGCTAAGATTGTCCGGGAACGTCCTGCCTCCTTCTCAGGTATGACTGGTGGGGACAAGAGAAGGGCTTTTCAGTGGTGGCCCCTCGTCTATGTAACACCCTCTCCAATGAAATTAGTTGAGCACCCTCCCTCTTGACCTTCAAGGGGGGGGGGGAAGCAAAACATTACTGTGGAACCAAGCATTTGGAAAGTAAGCTGGACAAGAAACAAACAAGGATTATGTGTAATTGTTATTTGATACTGGAACGACCTGGACCATGCTTTTGGATCATGTGATTTTAATGTTTATATTAATATGTTTTTAATTCCCTGTTTAATGTTTCAATGTAGTTGTGTTTTGTGATTTAATTGATAGTTTTATGTTGCTGATGTTTTATGTTAGGTTTTCATGTTTTGTAAAGCAATGCATTTTGCCGTGAATATGTTGGAAACTGCTTTGAGTCCCCCCAGAGGTGTAAAAAGCAGTATATAAATGAAGTAAATAAATAATAAAATAAATAAATACGGTCTTCAATCTATTGTTCAAATAAGTGAGAACAAAAGAAAACAGGGCACTTACCAGCCACTTGCATCTATTTAGTTATTTAGAGAAACTTTTAAAAGCTCTGACAAAAATTGCAAAGATGCATTGGCTGGCAAGTAAGATATTAATAAAATATAGAAAGATTATATCATGGACAATGACTGTCCATTTATTAAGAATCATCATTCTCCTACTTAATGTGTGTGCCAAGCATGCTGGGTGTTTGCTTTCCAATCTCAGGTTCATATTATGGTAGATAAAATACAATCCAATATCACTTTGTTTTTCTTTCTATTTATCTTATTTATAAAAGTAATAAATTATACCATGGGACCAGGTTATTTTCTGTTCAGCAGGTTCTTGAGACATTTACAAATAGGAACAGCTGAGCAACCTTTTAAAGTAGAGCCTTGTCATTAATCAACTCTTTCCTTTCCCCACTGTCACTACACATTTATATTAAAACAGATGATCTTAGATGCTATCTAGAGAATAAGAAACTGTGTGCAAGATTTACTTTCATTTTGAATGGGATCATAGACTGTGAGAAAATGTCTCCTCTGCTTCAAGCTGATCCTTGTCATTACACATCCTAGTTATATTGCTAGATTAGTTTTAGACAACTTTTCTTGTCAAAGAGAGTCTTAGTTCTGGTTTGTTTTGGAAAGAACAAGGAAGGTGCTGAAGAAAATGCTAAAACATGAAAGATATTTTGGACACCACACATAGCTTGCTTCATAAGATAAGAGTTGAGTAAATACATTGTCTCTTGCACATTTGATTTTAAGTGTTGCTTGTAGGTGGAAGTTAATATAAAACATTCTGCACCTAAATTAAGTGGGACATCATTTATATTTGAAGGATTGATGTCCACCCTGAATGTGGTGTCTGTAATCTAGATATTCCTGTACTGGAGATAGACTATTAAAGCAACTTTGCTCCATGTATAATATTCTATATGATATCCAACCAGATATTTAAAGATGTCTATGATTCCCAGATTCTTAAGTTGTTCATTGTAAGGATTCTGGTTTGTAGTGGCTTCATTTCCCACCCTTGAGCATCAGCTGATGCGATGCTTGATGGAAGAAACACCAATAGCATGCACGACTTGTGTTTGTGTATATGTGACTAAATAAATAACTCTGTATTGATGTTGCCACTACAGGTAAAACAAAACATAATTTATTACAATGCAGCAGTGTGACAAAAAAAGACACTGTGGGCAATTGATGAAAATTTGAAGACTATATTGATTACAAACAGATCCTTGTGGGCTGAACAAATTGTATCCCCTTCTCCCAAATTGCTCCCATATGCCTGAGGTTCAATTCTTTCTTCTTTGTGGTTGTTTGTGGCTCAGGAGAGGCCCACTTTTTAAGAACTGGAAATGACTTGTAAAAAAAAACCCCTTTACCCTCCAAGTGACCTTAGAAAAAAGCCTAGGTTTGAAATAGCTCATGGTGGGGGATACAGAAATTTTCCCTTCCTACTATATTGCATGTTTTACAGTACTTTGGGACAAAAAATTGTTTGTTTGTTTGTTGTTGTTGTTTTAAAAAAAATATGGACACTATGGGGCTCTGAGCATGAAGTGCTTGCTATAGTGGTGGATGGAGCCTGCTATCACATGCCTTCTTCTTACTAGGGACCTCTTCACACTGTTCCTGGGGCTGTGCCATTTCACTGGCAGTCGCCGGTGAAATAGCAGGTGTGCGGAGTGCCTTGTGGTGACCTGTGTGCCCTCCCTCCTTCACCCATCACATGGTGGAGATGGGATAAGGCATATTGGTGCCCTGTGTCTATCATACGGGTAAAAGAGCAGTAACTGTGTGTTGCCAAGTTGCCCTTTTCACCATGAGATAGAAGAAAAAGTATCAAAATGCAGGTAGCTCTACCCAAGCTACCCAAAATACACTTTCCTCCCTGTGGTGGCAGAGGAAGCATCTTTCAACACTTCTCCTCTACTTAAGTAGGAATGGGGGCAGTGCCGAGCCAGCATCACCTGATGACACTTGGCAGCCTCATCAAAAAGAGGCAAAGGGGGCCATTGAAATGCCAATGTGATGAGTTTATGGTAGGAGAGACAGAAAACAAGTAACTTGAGCCTAATTGAAGAACAGATTTGAGATTTAAAGGTTTAAGGACCAAGATGTGCTTTATTTTACAAAACTTTAACTCTGTCAGCCCTAGCATCTCTGCCAAGAGGTAGTTCTAGATCAGGCCTGTCTAACAGGCGGCCTGCGGGGCGTACACGGCCCCCCAGCCCCTTGGACGCGCCCCCCTACCCTCCTGGGAGAAATAATTTTTTGTGGGAAAAAAATTCAAAAAAAATAATTTTTTGGGAAAAAATTCAGGGGGCGGGACTGCTCGGGGCAGGCGGGGCTGCTCGGGGGGGCCCACTCGTGGGGGGCGCTCGCAGGCATGCACGGCAGGGTGGGAGCCCCGACACACTTCTGTGCCGTGCGCGACCTCCCACTGTGCCGCGAGAAAACCTCTCCCCCTCCCTTTCCTCCCCCTCCTGCTGCTTGCGGGGGGGAGGAGGAGGAAGGGCTGGGTGCCAGTGGCGAAGAAGGGGCAGCATTCTCAAGACCTAAAAGGAGGAGGGAGGCCCGCTATCTTCGCCGAAGCCGGGGCCTCAGTTGGTGTCGCTGCCCAGCCTCCGGAAGCCCCCGCGGCAGCAATAGAGGCCCTGGCTCTGGCGAGGACAACGGGCCTCTCTCCTCCTTTTAGGTCTTCAGCAGCCAGCGCCTCTGCCGGGTAATGGCTGGTGGCGGCGCTGGCTGCTGAAGACCTAAAAGGAGGAGAGAGGCCCATCGTCATCGCCAAAGCTGGGGCCTCAGTTGGTGTCGCGGAGGCCTCCAGAGCTCGGGCCGCAATACCAATCGAGGCCCCAGCTTCGGCGAAGGCAGCGGGCCTTCCTCCTGAGGCCTGCCTGGGAGCCGAGTTTGGCCGGCTCGTGTCTTCCGCCAAGCCTGGCGGGAGATGCAAGATGGCCAAACCCGGCTCTCAGGCAGGGCCTGTCCCTTTGGGGGAGCCTTTCTCCTGAGCTGTGGCTTTGCCAAGCTGGGCGGAGGCGCAAACCAGGAGAACGGCTCCCCGAAGGGACAGGCCCTTTGGGGGAGCCTTTCTCCCGGGCCGCGGCTTCGCCAAGTTGGGCGGAGGCGCCAACCGGGAGAACGGCTCCCCCGAAGGGACAGGCCCTTTGGGGGAGCCTTCCCACCCGGGCCGTGGCTTCGCCAAGCTGGGCGGAGGCACCAACCGGGAGAACGGCTCCTCCGAAGGGACAGGCCCTTCGGGGGAGCCTTTCTCCCGGGCCGCGGCTTCGCCAAGTTGGGCGGAGGCGCCAACTGGGAGAACGGCTCCCCCGAAGGGACAGGCCCTTTGGGGGAGCCTTTCTCCTTTCGGCCAGGTTGGGCGGAGGCGCCAACTGGGAGAACGGCTCCTCCGAAGGGACAGGCCCTTTGGGGGAGCCTTTCTCCCGGGCCGCGGCTTTGCCAAGCTGGGCGGAGGCGCCAACCGGGAGAACGGCTCCCCGCAGGGCCGCCGCTCCTTCCTCCCCCTCCCCCTCTCAGCCTCCCTCCGGCTCCCTGCCCACCGCTGCCGCTGCCGCCTTACTTCCTGCCTGCTTTGCTGGGCCCGAGTCCAGAGTGCTCTCTGGATGGAGGTGAACTACAACTCCACAACTCAAGGTAAATGCCCACCAAAGCCTTCCAGTATTTCTTGTTGGTCATGGGAGTTCTGTGTGCCAAGATTGGTTAATTCCATCATTGGTGGGGTTTAGAATGCTCTTTCATTGTAGGCGAACTACCAATCCCAGCAACTACAACTCCCAAATGTTCTGGGGGATATAATATTAAATGGATTGCTTCATTAATATAATTTTGTTCTGGGGATATAATATTAAATATCCAACCTTCCACCTTTCTGTTGTAATTATATTTAATTGTGTTTTAATCCCTCCTTAATTTATTCCCAACCTCCAGCCTACCACCTTTTTTATAATTATATTTAATTGTATTTTAATTAGGGGGCAGAGCCGTGGGCGGAGCCGTGGGTGGAGCTGGGGGCGGGGAGGGGGCGGAGGGGCAGGGAGGGGCGGAGCCGGGGGCTTGGCCCCCCAGGTGATCAGTGAACGGAATTCCGGCCCAAGGTCTGGTAGAAGTTGGACAGCCCTGTTTTAGATTATCACATTTCCCCCTGGGGTTTCAGATAGCTGGTACACAGAACCAGATCCACCTTAATCACATCATATCACCCAAAAAGGTATTTACTGGACATGCATTCTCAATTAAATGAATATTCAGAATTAAATGTGACACTTTTAAATCACCTTATTTTACCACCTTTCTCAAGAGAAGATACATTTGAACAGAAGCCTCTTGAGCATTTTAGGTTTTGTGATGTAAATTTTTGCCTAGCTGTGTAGCTCATAAATTTATTTTATGTGCCATGAGTACAAATAATAACCTTGACTGACTTGTTAATACAGGTACTTGTAAACTATTGCAGTTGGTTTGTTTTGAAGAACAATGATTTTGTGCATGTTAATTAATCTAAGTGTACTTTTCTTAAGTAGCTTTCTTTCATTTTTGTGTTCATTTTCTTTGTTAGAAAAATGAGAAACATGTCCATGTATAAATTAATATAGATGTAAAATCCCACAAGCACACTTTGATATTGAACTTTACATTTGATTATTTTAATATTTTAAAAAATCTCTTTTCCATGTAACATATCAAACACTAGCACTAGCAAGAAATACCTACTCTAATCAGTCATCCACATTTGCTGGGCTTAGGGGCACAGGACCCCTATGAAAGTAGGAAAAAGTGAATTAAAAAGGGGTTTTTTAAACTTGAGAAGCACTTCTCTAGGAATCTAGAGATCATCCAGCATGATTCTGTGGTCAATTTCTGCTGGAAAGTTATTTTTCTGTGTAGAACAACACATGGTTTCATTATATAAGGTTGATATGTGGCTGCAAGATTTTAAAAATCTAAAACACATGAAAAATTATTGAAAACAGCAGTATTTATTGAAAACAGCGGTATAGACACTGATGTTTTATTCTTTGAAAGTAGATGATCAGTAAAATCAAAATAAAATAAGAGCAAATGATCACTATTTTCTCAGGTAAGACGTTTTGGTACACAAACACAGTTGGCAACAATTATGTAGTAAAAGTAGACTTGCAACATATTACTACTAATGGAAGAAATTTCAGATTCGTGCCATATTCATTTCTTTTCTGAAGATAAAGACAGCTGTCAGAGATATTGTCTTATTTGGAGGCGAGTTTCAGGAAACTACTAAAAGTCCATATCTGAAAGATCTGTTTACTTATTTGATTTATTGCTTGTCTTTTTCCTAGGGCAGGAAAGAAAGATGGCTTTCAATCTAATTTACTAGTTTCCAATAAAAACACATAATAAGTGATGCTTAGTAAACTTGAATTAAAGTAATTCATTAGAATTTGAATTTAAAAACACAACAGCAATAATAACTAAGTAGTACAATATTTTTAAAGGTCAGCAGACCCCTTTTAAAGTTTCAGCATGCCAGTCAGTTACTTCCTGAATTGAAAATCTTTGTTCGCTGATAGAAGGTCAAGAAGAGATGGCTCAGGTCCCAGTTATCTGAAGGACCATACCTCTTTCTATGAACCTGGTAGACATCTACAATCTACTGGGGAGGGCCTTTTCTTTGTCCCCACTCTGTTCCACCACTCACTCAAGCACATTTGATGGGAATACATGTGAGGGCCTTTTAAGTGGCTGCTCCCAGATTGTTTAACTCCCACCCAAGAAAGATTAGGATAGTCCCATCCTTGCTTGTATTTTTCAGGCAGATTAAGACCTTTTTCTGCCAGCAAGCATTTGAGGAATGATAACGGGTAGGCTTTTGGGAGATTGTGGGTGGGATAGGGGGGCATGCATTTTAAAGGATATTTTAAGTGAATTCATTATACGTTAATCTATTTTAGCACACTGTACTATTTAATTATTTTTTTAAAACTTTTATGATGTGCTTTTTAACCTTGACTAAAGTGTGAGATTGTTAGCTGCCTTGAGTCCTCATGGAGAGAAAGGTGGGATTTTTTAAATGTCAGAGCGACTTGAGAAACTGCAAGTCACTTCTGGTGTAAGAGAATTGGTTGTCTGCAAGGACATTGCCCAGGGAATGCCTGGATGTTGTTTTTTTTACAAACTTTGTAAGAGGCTTCTCTCATATCCCCGCATGGGAAGCTAGAGCTGATAGAGAAAGCTCATCTGCACTCTCCCAGATTTGAACCTGTGCCCTGTCGGTCCTCAGTCCCGCTGGCCAAAGGGTTTAACCTATTGCACCACTGAGGGCTCCAGGTGGAATATAAAGAAAAATAATAGAAAGCTAAGACTAATACTACTAATAATAATAATACAACAAAAAAGTACTTAGGCTTTAAGTCCTAGGTCTGTGCAATCTCAGCTTGTTAACTTGCTCCATAAAGCTCTCCTCTTACTATAGAGATAGACCAGATAGCTGTTACTGAAGATATTAAAAACTGAAAAATTTGTACAGCCTTTTTAAGATAAAAAGGCAAGTAAAGTTTAACAGATTTGCCCATTCTCTTCTCCTCCAGCAATTGAGAGACTGGACCTCTGAGAGATAGAAAGAAAACATCTACAGGAGCTAAGAGGGCCAGGATGGAAGTGTATTTGGACTGCATGGATCACATAATACATTGCTCTTTTTATTGAATAACTGTCTCTATAACTGTGTTTAACGTGATACCTAAATACTCTGAAGCAGCGCCAGATTCCATCCAACCTTGGAAGCTAGGTAGAAACATCTCTTATTATAGCATGAATGGGAGACCACCAACAATTTTTCAGGTACTGTTGACTGTATTTCAGAAGGAGAAATTGGTAAAAACCAGCTCTGAGTATTCTTAGCCCTATGAAATGCATATGGCTGCCTTAACTTGACAGGTGACTTGAAGGCACAGAGAGAGAGAGAGAGAGAGAGAGAGAGAGTGAGAGAGAGAGAGAGAGAGAGAGAGAGAGAGAGTGTGTGTGTGTGGGGGGGGGGGGCAAGCGATTGAATGTTAGTTGAGATTGAGGAAAATTGCAGCCATGAAAGGAGTTAAGTTGAATCAATGTTTTGTTTTTAAAAGGTTTACCTGTGAAGTTAATTTCCTTCAGAAACCCTATGAAATGCATATGGCTGCCTTAACTTGACAGGTGCCTTGAACACACACGTACACACAGAGAGAGAATGAATGCTAGTGGAAAAGGATGAAGATTGCAGCCATGAAAAAAGTTAAGTTGAATCAGTGTTTTGTTTTCAAAAGGTTTACCTGTGAACTTAATTTCCTTCAGTGGAGCAGACAGTGAGAAGTTATACATTTAATCATACTCCTCAATGGAAGACAAAGGACCTTATCCCACGCTAATTTTCCCCGTTTTCTTACCAACTTTGTATGTTGGCAAAACAGAGTCCCACTGAGGCCGCTCCATGATGCACAGCCACTTCCTGTGTCCATCTGTGGAAATCCATCCTGCCAGTATGCGAAGACAGAGGATTCCATGAGTTCCCCAATTCCTGATTACAGAAAATAGTAGGAAGCAAAAGACAGCCAGAAGAAGATGGGGAAATGTCATGGGATGGCTGGCTACTCCCAAAGATGGATCTTGTCAGGGTATATCAGATTCCTACTCTTAAGGACATTTTCACCTGCTTTCCTCTGTTTCCCCTTTCCTCCTGCCAATGAGATAGAGTCCAATATAAAGCAGGGGTGGCAACCTTCCTGTTATAAATGGATAGCCCAATAAAATGTACTGCCTCAGGCAGAGCAGCAAATGTTATCTCTACAACCCAAGAAAGCCAAGAAAATCTATAAGGCAAACAGAACAATCACCTCTCTCCAATTCTCTTACCGATTCCACTTGTTAAACTACAATAAGAGCGAAGTAAATAAGTAATAGTTTGCCATTCTTTTATGACATCCAGAATCAAGTGCCCAAAGCAACTGCCTCACTCTGCCTAATTATAAGGCTGGCTTTGGCAAGTGTTCAGATCTCTAGCAAGATTTTTCTCTCCCTTTGCCATCATCCTGCTGTGCAAGGAAAGAAAGAGATGAAGAATTAATAGAAAAGAAAAGAGAGATATACTGTATGTATTCTTGTATAAGTCAAACTCATGTATAAATCAAGGGCAGGTTTTGTGGCCAAATTTGAGGGACAGGGAAAGCACCATTGCTGCCCAAGGGGGCCACTATCCCCTGGTTGCCACAACTGTTTTCCTGCCCAGGCACTCAAAAGTCCAGAAGTAGCAGCACTGCACAGAGAGTAGAGGAAGTTGGTGCCTCTCCCAGGATGTATAAAGCTTTTGCCTTTTGCCATCAAATTGGGGGAGGGAATGGATACTTTTTTTGAGAAGAATTAAGGTATACTACTCACATTAACACATGGATAAGTTGACCCAGGTTTTTAAATTTTTATTTTCTTGTCTAAGATTTCTAAACTTATACATTAATATATAGAATAAGTGGGTGGCAGAGAGCTTAACTTGGTTCTGGCTTTGCCACTATCAGCATGCACTTTCAAATCCTGAAAGAATGATGGTGTCAGTGTAAAAAAGCAAAATCATGTGATTGAGATAAAGGGCAGTAATCACTGGCTGATATTCTACATCAGGAAAAATACATGTATCACATAAATCCATCCTTTTACTAATTACATCTTTGCAGTGTGTTTAGCTAGCATAAATTAGCTGGATTAATCTCCACTAAATCCTCACTCTCCAATGACATAGGTCATATTTGGGGGATATGCCATTTAAAATTTAAGAAATGGAAGGCTCTTCCTACCGAGGAGAACAGAAAGGAACACAAGCTCTGGCAAACTAAATGCAAAGCAACAGTCAGGAAAGCCAAGAGAGATTTTGAGGCACACATAGCAAAGAATATTAAAAAAAACAACAAAAACTTCTTTAAGTACATCAGAAGCAGGAACCCAACTAGAAAAGCAGTTGGGCCACTCGACGACAATGGTCAGAAAGGGAAAATCAGCGAAGACAAGGAGATTGCTGAGCGGCTAAATGACTTCTTTGCCTCCGTTTTCACACAGGAGGACAGACAACATATGCCTGCAGCTGAGTCAGTTTTTTCAGGGAGGGAAGTAAAAGAATTAAAACAGATAGAGATAAACAAGGAGGATGTTCTCATATGCCTTACTAAACTAAATGTCAACAAATCACCAGGTCCAGACGGCATCCACCCCAGGGTTCTTAAGGAACTCAAGTGTGAAATTGCTGAACTTCTAGCTAAGATATATAACCTTTCTCTAAGATCAGGCACTGTACCCGAGGACTGGAGGGAGGCAAATGTAACACCGATCTTCAAGAAAGGATCCAGAGGTGATCCAGGAAATTATAGACCAGTCAGTTTAACCTCAGTTCCAGGCAAAGTGATGGAAACCATTATTAAAGAAAAATTACTAGGCACATAGAAGAACAGGCATTGCTGAAGGAAAATCAACATGGTTTCTGCAAAGGCAAATCATGTCTTACTAACTTGTTAGAATTCTTTGAGGGTGTAAATAAACACATAGATAAAGGGGACCCAATTGATATTGTTTACCTTGACTTTCAAAGGCCTTTGACAAAGTCCTCACCAAAGGCTCCTAAATAAGCTCTTCAGCCACGGAATCAGAGGACAGGTCTTGTCCTGGATTGGAACCTGGCTAAACTGTAGGAAACAAAGGGTGGTAATAAACGGACATTTCTCTGGGTGGAAAGAGGTGAGAAGTGGCGTACCCCAAGGTTCAGTTTTGGGTCCGTTACTTTTTAATTTATTCATTAATGATCTGGACGTAGGAGTGAATTCTGAGGTAGCAAAGTTTGCAGACGACACTAAATTGTTCAGGGTAGTTAAAAATGAAACTGATTGTAAAGAGCTCCAGAAAGATCTCTCGAAATTGAGTGAATGGGCAACAAAGTGGCAAATGCATTTTAACCTAAACAAGTGTAAAGTCATGCACATCGGGGCAAAGAACCCCAACTACACCTACCAATTGATGGGGTCAAAGCTTTCCGAGACAAACCAGGAAAGGGATCTTGGGGTTTTGGTGGACAGCTCAATGAAGATGTCAACCCAGTGCGCTGCAGCAGTGAAAAAAAGCAAATTCTATGCTTGGCATGATCAGGAAGGGAATCGAAAATAGGTCAGCAAATGTTGTATTACCTCTCTACAAATCGATGGTAAGGCCACGTTTGGAGTACTGTGTACAATTCTGGTCTCCGCACCTTAAGAAGGATATAACGGAACTGGAAAAGGTACAGAAAAGGGCAACAAGAATGATCCAAGGGATGGAGCAGCTCCCTTATGAAACCAGGTTGCAACGCCTTGGTCTTTTCAGCCTTGAAAGACGGCGTTTAAGAGGTGACTTGATCGAAGTGTATAAAATCATGCATGGGATAGAAAAGGTGAATAAAGAAAAACTATTTTCTTTGTCACAAAACACTAGGACTAGAGGGCACTCCCTGAAGCTCCAAGGTAGGAAAATTAGGACTAATAAAGGGAAATATTTCTTCACCCAGAGGGTCATTGGGTTATGGAACTCACTTCCAGAGGAGGTTGTGACAGCGGTCAGCCTTAACAACTTCAAGGCAGGATTAGACAGATTCATGGATACCAAGTGTATCGGTAGTTACTGAAAAGGACATTCAAGTGCCACCTCGGAGTTGGTTGAGGTAGGCAGGATCTTCCCGGGTACTGGTTGTGGGGGTCGGGAGCAGGTCAGGGTTTTGCCCTCCCTTCTGCTCGAGATCCCCGTGTACAACTGGTGGGCCACTGTGTGATACAGAATGCTGGACTAGATGGGCTGAGGTCCGATTCAGCATGGCTCTTCTTATGTTCTTATGTTCTTAAAATGTGGATTTGGGAGAACCTTTGGTCATTGCAGTCAATACATAGTTTAAACCTTTGTGATGACAACAAAGTAGCTTACTGTATTGGACTTATGCTATCATGTCTCACTAATGAGGATGTTACCCCTTGTCACACAATTGAATAAGAGCCCCACACATTAACCTGAATTTTATTATTGATTATGTTAAGGCTGTTTTTGAGAACATGTCACATGTGCCATTGATATGGTTACTGCTATGGCCATGCATGCCACAAGATATTATTCCCTTTATTTGGCGGGGTACAAATAAAGATTATTATTATTATTATTATCTAGACAACATTTAGAATGTCTTAACTCATAAAGCTAAAGAAAATAAACAAAAATACAACATCTCAATTCTTTATATTACATTGCATTTCTACACCCAACAGTAAAGTGTGTATGAGAGACTTATGACAAAGTGATTTTGCTGTGCATATGAAATCCTGGAACCAGTTTGAGATCCAGATGGTGATTACACAAACCATGGAGCATTGGTGCACATTAAGGGTTTTCTTTCACACACTTTTGTGAGAGAGTGTTGCTTTTTTCTCTGCAACTTGAAGCTAGCTATAATCTTATTTTCTTCAACATTAAGAGAACTCAATTTGATCGAGGACTCACTTCCTTTTGAAAGGAAAGTGCTCGATTTAAATGATTTTCTCTGACAATCTCATACATTTCAGAGATGTGGTAGCAAAGCACAGGAAAAACATTGCTTGTTTCCATTTTTACCATAGTGAACTCTGCCGGAGTGAGAACCCTGGGGAAATACAAAAATAGCCAAGGAATCTTTCATGTGTCCTGGTATTTAGGTTAAAGGAGACAAAGGAATAGTTGTTCTGTGCACTGTTAACATATTGTACAAGATACACTTCTCTTTGGTCTTTTAAAAGTTTAGTTGCCATGCTTCATTCAGATTTATGGAGATTCCACATGCCATTGTTACTCAGTTTCAGCGTGTCCATGTTTTTCCCACTGATGCTGATTATTATTGTAGAAAATCTGTTGAGAAGCTGGGGATCCCACCGGATTTGAGGAACACAGAGGCTCCATCTATGCTGCCATATAAAATCCAAATTATCACCTTTGAAGTGGATTATCTGGCAGTATATAATCCAATTCAAAGAACAAAATATGGATTTTACATGGCAGTGTAGGTGGAGCCATAGAGAGTGACCAAGGAACACATATGGCCCCAGGGATGTTTGTGTTATCAAGCAATTTAGAACAACAGTGGATAGTGAAATCCATGCCATCTTGGTTTAGCCTGGTGAGAAAGAGAAGCCAATATTTCAAAATAAATCTCACTAAATTGAAGCAGAAGCCACCAAGGTATTTATTTAATTTCAGCTGAAAGTGCTGCCAGTTTGCAGTAATCCGCCCACAAAATAAGCTGAGATACATAACACAGTAAAACATGCACTTTTACACATTTTTCAGGTTCAAAATTCCAACCGCCCCAGCTGGACCTTGCTTGGATATGATTGGCCAAGCCTGAATGATGTCAATGAGGTCTCCTTGCGGAGGCAGGAATCCGACACGCCCCAGCCAATTGGAGAGCACTGTCTGCCTTCGATGTAAATTTCCCTCTGTCCAATGGTTGCAAAGGGGCTGGCAGGTCTTAGAACAATGGATGAAATGATGACTGATGGTGGGATTAAGTATCCCTGATATTTATTTATTCATTTATTTATACTTCAAATTTCTAGACCACCACTCCCCGAGGGCTTGGAGCGGTTTACAGAATTGAAGAACAACACAGTATAAGTAGACAAGATTAACATAAGCAATAAAATACATTACAAATTGACCATATGACAATTTACTATTAAACAGCGGGAAGAAAAACAAAAGCACTAGGCCCTTCCCAATTTGACTCTAACGAGACTTCCACCCTGATGGGTCTCCCAAAACCATTATTGTCCCTTTTTGCTTCCAGTTCTTGATTAAGCCCAGTGACCTGACCACCAAACTTCCTTGTAAATTCTAACAGAAAATATTGTCCATAGAAATGTCCAATAGCTGGGAATAACAAGGGGAGAGAATTACCATTTCAAAGACAGTGGCATGATCATCCCTTGACCGGAAACCTCATGCTGGGATGGCAAATGTCATATATTGTCCAAGCTGTGACACAAAGGAAGGGTGGACCATCCGGCTCCAGTTATCTTTTACATTGCCTCAAGTTGTATGGGTTCCATTAACATAGCTGATGGAGCCAATCAAATGCAAATGAAGCCTGGCAAGAGTGTTGGCAAATCTTCCTGGGACAACAAAAGGTGGGCAAAGGTCACTGCAAGACTTCGGTTGGTGACTTCTCCAATAATTTCATATAGTGATAAAATCATAAACAAGATTATTCACATAAACACACATAAGGGGCTGTGGTTGCCGGGGTACTCTATTCTGGAGGCCTGGTCCCCACAGGTTAAGGACAGACATACACTTCAGGGTTCTTGGGGACCTCGGGGGACCTTGACCTCCCCAACATCACCCATGGGGGAAGGAAAATATAAGTAAATAAGGAAAACCTGCAAAGGGAGACACACACATGGGGTTCCTGGGGTCCTCGTGGTTCCCTGGGGTCTTGGGGAAAACATACACAGGGGATTGGTGGGTCTGTGGAGGCCCTTGGGGTCCCCAGGCCCAGCCTAGGAAGAAACTGCACAGTTCGGACCAGGATTATGGGGATATATAGGGGATTATGGGTTAGGTAGTAGTTGATGGGGAGAGAGAGGAGAGGAAGAGAGAGAGAATGGTAAAGAAAAAAGGAAACAAAATAGGGCTTGGGACTTCTTTTTATTTTTGAAAGACTATCTGGTGGATAATAGTTTAGATATATGTGTGAGTATCTTGGCAGGATATGTTTTTATGAACTATATTTTATTAGAGGGTCACCCTTGACTACATTTGTACATGCCTGCTCTAGAACGTGCCATGTACGTATGGTTTCAACACACAGGGAAATCCTGGAAAAACCAAATGGATAGGCTCCAGTTATCTACTATATTAGAAAAGCAGGTATTCTCAGATGAAATCTAAAGTTGCATCCCAATTTATACCAATGTTGACATTAAAGTAGGCTTAGATATTGCAAAAAAGAGCAATGACTGAGCCGTAGAGCAAAACAAGTTTGAACAATCCCTAAAAGTCAATATTATGAAACGGAGACTACCATACTTTGGCCATGTCATGAGAAGACATGTCTCGCTAGGAAAGACAACAAAAAACAATACCTTTGTCTTGACCAGTGGTCGATTTTGATTAGATGCAGCTGCCTTGTAAAGTGATAGTTGAAAACAGTGCCATAAGTTTCTTTCACCAAGAAAACCCCCCAATTTTTATTCTATATTCTCTCTCAAATAGTGTTTATTCTTTTGAATGCCTAGACTACTGGCACTACAGCACATTATTCAAGGTCTCCTGCATAATTTTTTATCATTTCTTGACAGCTGTGCTCTAACCTGATTAGTTATTCTTGACAGTAACTTCTGCTTTGTCTGAACTAAGTAAGCATCCTATTTTACTTGTACTCTTCATCACTAGCTATTAAGACTGCTAAAGCAGTTGATGGCAAATTATTTCATTCTTTCTATCGATCTAATATTATATATTTTATGTGGTACATTTTAATATTGCAAAGTTTTCACCATCAACTGTCATTTTCCCCTACATTTTAACCTGGAGATATAGGCAGTCAAAAATACATTTGGATCTACCTGAGTAATTGCCTGTATTCTTCAGGCTGCTTAGCGTTTGCCAGCAATTGCTACAATTGATATTAAGCAAAAGGGAGCTACATAGCTTGCAGGCCAAGTTCAGGCATATCTGCAAGGTACTGGTGGGCAGATAAAATATGTTTTCACACATTATTGAAGAATTATGCGTTTCTGCTGGATGCATTTCAACTTTAAAATGTTTATTTTGGAGGACTGAATGTGACCATGTAAGATTTGTGCATTTCAGCAGCTGTGTGTATATTGCTGTAAGAATAGCAGGAGGCCAAATGGAGCACATCAACAAAATTGTGTGTAATTTGGCAGGCTATAAGTTACTGCAGCCCTGGGGCACCTGAATCTGACATGTATTCACATTTTTATTGTTTGTGCAGAAGTTGAAGTATTATATTAATAAGTTTCCTTCATTCTCCTTACATTTAACAAGTTTTAAACTCTTCTTGAAGCTCCCTTGGAAATGTTGCAGAAGTTTTCTCCTGTTCCTCTAATAAGCAATGAAACTCAGATTATCAGAAGGGTCAACATTTATGGCTTAAATAACTAGGACAATGTAACTTTACACAAGCCCTTGGCTTCCAAAAGCAGAACATAAATGAATAGAGGTTTGCATCTGGGATGAAGGTTAAAAATACCATACATTTTAAAATAAGTACAATTTTTCTGCCAATCTAGCAGTTCGAAAACATGCAATGTGGGTACACCAATAGATACCGCTCTGGCAGGAAGGTAATGGTGCTCCATGCAGTCATGCTAGTCACATGACCATGGAGGTGTCTACAGACAATGCCGGCTCTTTGGTTTAGAAATGGAGATGAGCACCAAACCCCAGAGTCGGACACGGCTGGACCTAAATTCAGGGAAAACCTTTACATATTTTTATCAACTGTATATGATTCAACTGTATATGCCTTTCTAAATATCATAACAGCACCAGATCTTGCTTGATCTTGAAAATTTAAAATAATAGTAATAAACTTTATTTATACCCCGCCACCATCTCCCCAACGGGAACTCGGGGTGGCTTACATGAGGCCAAGCCCAACAGTGTATTACAATAAAATTATACAAAACAAAACCCAAAATAGCAACATGATAAGGTAAATAAATCATAAAAAGTACACTAAACAATATAAAATAGTACCACAGAATAAAATCACACAGACACAGTAACAATGAGCAGGCCACGTGTAAAAGAACCTTCTACTATAGATTGCTCTAGTTCTTAACTTTTGTGGTTGTGGATTCCATTGTTTTATCAGTTGTAGTTCTCATAATGTCATATAATCTTTTCATAAAATTTGAAGGGTATTTTCACCTAGGAACATTTCTGTTCATTTTCTTAAAAGCTAAGTCTACCTATTTCCTCTGATTTTAACCAATGTGTGTAATAATTTGAAGGTTGGAATAGGACTCTAGGAGACCAAGATTCAAAACTTCACTCTGCCATGAAAACCTACTATGTCACTGGGTTGCTGTAAGTTCTTTGGGCTGTATGGCCATGTTCCAGAAGCATTCTCTCCTGACGTTTTGCCTATCATATTTAATGTATTTTATTGTAAACTACTTTGGAATTCTTTTCAAAATTTATTTATTTATTGTGTCAGGAGTGAGACAAACAGTTGTATTGCATTAAAATCAAACAAACAAACAAAACACATAATTTGCAGACTTGGTATTCTATTAAATGTCCTTTGACCAGTACCTGGACACTTGGAGTGCCTCTGGTGTTGCCATAAGAACGTCCTCCATTGTACATACAGCAGGGCTCAGGTTGCATTGTAGTAGATGGACTGTGGTTTGCTCTTTTCCACACTTGCATGTTGTAGATTCCATCTTGTAGCCCCATTTCTTAAGGTTGGCTCTGCATCTTGTGGTGCCAGAGCACAGTCTGTTCAATTTTCTGTGTGTCCAGGAGGGAGTCTCTCATTTGGTATCAACCATAGATTGAGGTTCTGGCTTTTATCCTGCCACTTTTGGACTCTCGCTTGCTGAGGTGTTCCAGAAAGTGTCTCTGTAGATCTTAGAAAACTATTTATTGATGTAAGTCATTGGCATGCTGGCTGATACCCAAACAGGGGATGGGCCAGAGATGTCACTGCCTTGGTCCTTTCACTATTGGTTGCTTCTTCTTGGCAGATGTCAGGTGGTTCAATGCCAGCTAAGCAGTGTAATTTCTCCAGTGGTGCAGGGCACAGACACCACTTGATAATGTGGCATGTCTCATTAAGAGCCATATCCACTGTTTTAGCATGGTGAGATGTGTTCCACACTGGGCATGCATACTCAGTAGCAGAGTAGCATAGCGCAAGGGCAGATGTCTTCACTGTATCTGGTTGTGATCCCCAGGTTGTGCCAGTCAGCTTTCATATGATATTGTTTCTAGCACCCACTTTTTGCTTGATATTCAGGCAGTGCTTCTTGTAGGTCATAGCACGGTCCACAGTAACTCCCGGGTATTTGGGTGTGCTACAATGCTCCAGTGGGATTCCTTCCCAAGTAATCCTCAGAGCTCGGGATGCTTGTTTGTTCTTAAGATGTAAAGCACATGTCTGTGTTTTAGATGAGTTAGGAATCAGCTGGTTTTCCCTGTAATAGGAAGTAAGATCACCTAGAGTTTTGGAGAGCTTCTGTTCAACCATATCGAAGCTCCCTGCTTGAGTGGTAATGGCACGATCGTCAGCATAGATGAAACTGTCCCTTCTGGCAATCGCTGGTCATTTGTGTAAATGTTGAACATTGATGGAGCAAGCACACTCTCCTGAGGCAGGCCATTCTTCTATTTTCATCATCTGCGTCTTTGGCTCTGGAACTCAACAAAAAGCTCCTGTTTTGTAGCAGATTTTCTATGAGGCGGGTGAGATGGTAATCCTTTGTGATATTATACCTTTTTCTCAGGAGGAGGCGGTAGTTTACAGCATCATAAGCCACCGACAGATCTTATGAAGAGAGCCCCTGTGTTCTGTTGCCTTTCAAAGCCATCTTCTATGTGCTGAGTCAGGTTCAGCACGTGCGATGTGCAGCTTTTGCCTTTCCTGAAGCCAGCTTCCTATGGAATCAAAAATTCTTCATTTTCCCCCAAAATTCTATGCAAAATAAGTCTCTCCAGAACTTTGTAAAGATGGAACAACAAGGTGATTGGTCTATAGCTTTTTGTATCATTACAGTCTTTGCCTGGTTTCATGATGGCTATGACTCTTGCTTTCTTCCAAATTTTGGGGATCTGATAGGATTCAGTGCAGTTGTTCATCGGCTCCAGCAGCCAGAACCTTGCTTTTGGACCAAAGTTCTTAATTTGTTCTATCCATAGATTATCCAGGCCAGCTGCTTTGCCATTTTTACATTTATTGAGAGCTATGTCCAATTCAGTAAATGTAAAAGGTTCATGAAGGTTGTTGTTCTCATTATCTGGTTGTCTGATTATTGGTTTCTTTCCTACTTTGGTGGCAAGGTTGGGTTTCCTATTCTTCAAGAGTTGGTGTGCTATCTGATCTGCCTTTATGTTTGCATGGGTATTAGTTTGTGTGGGATCATTGTGCTCAGCCATCTTAGCAGCCTCCATGCCTTCTGACTGCTCCTGCCCATGTCGACTTCTGTTATCAGCTTTATCCACTAGGCATGGTTTCGAACCCAAAAATGGCGATTCTAAAATCTAATGGGGGGATTTTTTATTAGTAAAAGAAAGACTTACAAAAAATTTTCCAAAAATTTCTAAAATGTAACTTAATTACTAACGAAATTTGTTAGTAGTTCGTATGCCAGCGCATGCACATTCCAGATGTTTTGGCCTACAACTCCCAGAAATTCTAACAGCTGGTAAATTGGCTGGGATTTCTGGGAGTTGTAGGCCAAAACTTGAATAAATCACACTGAATTCTAGATGGGACTCTCCAAATAGGAAGGAGGGAGGGAGGGGGTATTCTATTCTTGGAAGCAGCAAAAAAAGGAGGAGGAGCCCCCCTCGCTCCTCGCTGCCTCTCTCTCACCCCGATCCTGAGGGAGCAAGGGCCCAAGTTTGCCCAGGCTGAGAGGAAAAGGAAGAGGCCTGAGGCTGTGAGGAATGGTGGGAGTTGAAGTCCAAAACACCTGGAGGGCTGAAGTTGGCCCCTCATGAAGCCTCTTCAAGGCTTTAGATCCTGGCAGGCAGAAGGGGCAGGGAGAGCCGTCCACTCCTCCTGCCCTGCCAGGATCTAAAGCATCAAAAGTATTGGGGTGAGAAACCAAACTAATGTATAATAGAATGAATGCTACTGTAAGTGCCTAATATTATAAGTAATCCAACTGGTCATATACCTACATTCCATGCACATGCAATAATACAGCAGTAATAACAATGGGTATAAGAAGAGGTAAAATTCAAACCGAAGTACTCTGACTGTGGTCCCTCCTCAAGCGGTGCAAAAAGGCTCTTCTTTATGAGCCCGGGAAAATCCAAAACCCCACGCACAGCGTTTGCTGCCTGGGTGCACACACATACATATTCTTTGGGGGGGGGGGATTGCTGCAGAATCTTCTCTATGAGCCCAGGATTCGGCCGCAAATCCCCCAAGAATATGTATGTGTGTGCACCCAAGCAGCAAACGCTGTGCCGGGTTTTGGCTTTTCCCGGCTCATAAAGAAGAGCCTTTGCAGTTTGCATCGCTTGAGGAGGGACCACAGTCAGAGTACTCGGTTTGAATTTTACCTCTTCTTATACCGATTGTTATTACTGCTGTATTATTGCATGTGCATGGAATGTAGGTATATGACCAGTTGGATTACTTATAATATTAGGCACTTACAGTAGCATTCATTCTATTATACATTAGGTTGGTTTCTCACCCCAATACTCTTTGATGCTTTAGATCCTGGCAGGGCAGGAGAGGCAGGAAGCCTGGAAAAATGTAAACAGAGAGGATTACTCAGAAGTAAATCTGCAAAGGAGGGCACTTTGGATGAAGTGCCCTCCTTTGTGGATTTACTTCTGAGTAAACCTCTCTGTTTACATTTTTTTCCAGGCTTCCAGAAAGAAGGAGCGAGTTTAGGGCTTGCCTTGCCATAATACTTATTGGCAAGGGAGGCGGGAGGGTGGTGAGAGAGAAGGAGGGTGCCCCCCCCTTACGACCTAATAACGACACTTAAGAAAATCCTGGCCCCCGAAGTTCTATATAGAAAGTCTACTTCCTGGTTGGTGTACCACATGCGGAAATACTCAAAAGTAGCATTTCTTACGAATTTCTTACGAATCATTTCATTTTCATAACTTTTTTCTCATGCCTATTATCCACTGTTCTTTCTTGGCTTCAGAGATGGGGGACAAAATGCTCTGCTCTGCCTAAAGAGTTTTCTCACTAAACGGGTCTTAGTTGTGGAGCCTGTAATAGTTTCCCAACAAGGCAGCTGTTTCAGAAGTAATGCCCTGAAGGTAGTGGGTTCTGCAGCATCTCGGTATAGAGGCCTGTGAGCAGTTTTTCACTATTTCGATAAAGTGCCTCGGGGATTGGCACGACCGAAATGATCATGTCATCTAACATGTCTGAGAATTTAGTCCAATTTGCCTTTCTGAAGTTGAATCTTCATTTAAATCAAACTTCCTGAGATCTTATAGTTGGGAACAGTTGGCATACTATTGGTCGGTGCTTTGTGTTTGTTATTGGTGGTCCCACTGATTTAGTGCATTGCCGCACAATGCTGTCGCTCACAAATAAGTCTGGGTTATATCCTCAATGCCATCTCCCACTGTTATAGGATGGTGGGAGCTTACTATCATGAAGTGATAGTTTGTGCAGTTCAGTCTAGAGGACAGACTCTCCATTTGTATCCACTTGAGCATTGCCCCACATATGGCTATGGATGTTAATGTCACCAATTACTATGGCTCTTTGGTGCCTATCAAAGTTCTTGGGGAGGAGAAACAAAACTATTCATTTGGAGGCTTGAACATATAGGTAATTGTGATGTTATTAAGCTCTACTGTTATAACTTCTATATTGTTTTCTTCAGTGTTGTGGGCACTGCTGACTTGGAGGCCTGGTTTTACAAAAACAGTGCTTCCATACTGCACATGGGGTCTTTCCACTACTAAGATCATTCCTGGAACTTTTGGTCATTTCTGTTTTTTATCCCTGTGTGTTTCTTGGACACACAGCACATCACATTTCTTATCTCGGCACAGTTCATAGAGCAGTTGTTCTTTGGCAGCTGACATGCCTTCAATGTTGATTGAGATTATTGTCATGGTTGGTCCTGAAAAGGCCTGTTGGTGGATTTGCTTGTTTGATTGCATGCTGCAAGTCGCTTCTGGCCGTGTCTGGAGTGAGAGAATCAGCCGTCTATGAAGACGTTGCCCAGGGGATGCCCGGATGTCTTACAATCCTGCAGAGAAGCTTCTCTCATGTCCCCCTTTTCAAAATGAAAAGTAGTATATATTTTATTACACACACACACACACACACACACACACACACACATGTTTATGACTATGTATGTACTTATACACAGTGTGTGTATATGTTTCCATTTGTACAATGGAAATGTCTATTGTACAATTCCTATTATACAATTTTTGATTCTTAACATAATATTATGTGTCAACTAATTTTAACCTCTGTCAATCTGTTCCAATTGGATTTAGAGATCCCACGAGGCATCATGTAAACTATATTGATGACAGATGTATTGGCCTTGAGCTGCCTAAGACTAATAATAAAAGATTAACAATAATATTTTTCAAATTATGAAAATCAGAGGAATGTTTTTTTCTCTCCTACCAACAATGGGTCTGCTATGAAGTTTAATGGATAATGGGTGCTGGCTATGCATTTGAGGACACTATATATATATATATATATATATATATATATATATATATAATATCTTTAACAAAGGATTGATCATTTCGATTTCAGATTAAATGCAGCAACAATGTATTATGTTCTTGCAATCTGACCCACTTTTGAAACAACTGTCAGATTGAAAAGAGTCAGAAAGCAGGCAATGACATAAAGATTGTCCACTGGCTGAGTGTATCTTCAAGCATCATAACGGAAAATGGAACTTTCCAGATCACTTAAATTAAATTGATTAATAATACATCATGTTGTAATGAATTTTTCATGGTTTGGGAGCTAATGTTCTCAATTATTTAACAATGCAAAATGTAGGAAACTCACATACAAACAGCATATAGGAGCTGATCCATGAACAATTTCCAAAACAAAATGATAAATGACCTGATTCTTGAACTTTTTATTTTGTCATTCTCAGAATAGTCAACATATGGCTAACCCATTTTTTCAATAATGCATTTGGGTCATTTGACATATAATTTGGCCAGAAAATACTCTTAAAGATGCATATGTGTGATTTTGAAATAGGGGGGAGGTGGGGCATACACATGTCCACCAGTGCATGCTTCCCTGTGCACTTACTGAACTTTACATATTCAGCATTCACGAAAATTGTATGAGAGCAGTGTTAGCATCCTTAAAACGCTGAGCTATTATATTGCCGAGCTTCCAAGTATAAGGGAAAGTAGGTGTCTTGATGCAGCTCAATGTGTTTAGAATTTGACTTCAGACCCTTGTGCTGAATGTATGAGTGACAGGAGAGGAACCAGTGAACACTGATTGTGGTAGAGCTTATGTTCATGTCCACAAGTAAACTAGAAAACATGATAATTTTATTTATTTATTTATTTATTTATTTATTTACTGTATTTCTAATTCACCCTTCTCACACCCCGGGGGGGACGGGGACTCAGGGTGGCTTACAAGGCAAAATTGTAATTTGGACTACAGCCCCAAATCCCCTAACCATCATAACTTCAAGTAGTGGAGGGGACTTTTTAGTTAGTTGTCTATATGAATAACTTTCCATTTCTAATTCTTCATTTGCTTTTATTCTAATTTGCCCTCTTTCCATCACCAAACAAACCTTTATGTCTTATCAATTACAGAAATCTCTCCCCATAACACCCAAATAATCCAGTTTTCATCGAAACTAGACAAAAGGCAGTGAAGTAAAATTACTGGTTTGATAGTCCCAAACCACTTGCTGTTTTATCAGCATTTGATATCATAGACATTGGACAAATATTTAGGATCAAAATACTGTTTCAGCTGAGATAGAATAATGTTCAGACTAAGCACATGGATCAACGCTGCAGCAAAATAGGTGATATTATTAGCTGATCGATCATAGCTTCATATATGAATCTCAATGCTATCAGTACACTTTTACTTTGTTTCTTTAAATATTGCATAATCACATTGCATCTTTAGCAAAAAAAATCTTTTATTTTACTTTGGTTATTGATCTGTAGTTAGGAAACTCAGAGTTGGTGATATCGTAAATCTGCTTGCAAGTTCTGGAAGGAATTTTATGTGTTTGGCTAAATTATCTTAGAAATGTCCACGCAATTGGGAAGCCTGCATTTTTTGAGGTCTTAGGGGATTTCTAAACTCCTTCCATACTTTCATGCTGAAAATGAAAAGATCCAAACCACCTTCTGAAAAAGAAATCAATTTTTAGATGGGACTAACACGTGGTCATGGTGAACCTCTTTTCCCACTTAGATTTTAAATAGGTTCAAAGATGATTCAGGTTGTTTACATAATACAACATTGTTGTTTATAGAAGTATGTAGTAAAATACAAGAGCATACTTGAAAGGGAAGATGACTAAAGAACTACACAGCAGAACAATATTAGCCATGATGTTTTATTTGTGTTATGTTTGAAAATACCACTATGTACTAGATATAGCAGCAGCTCCTTTTCTTATCCTAATAGAAACCCTTATTATAATACATTAAAAATAGACAATAACATGTATTATTTGTCTGCTGGACTGAAAGTTGTTTTGTGAGAGGAAGAGGAGAATTGCCATCTCCCTTAGGGGTACATACTCAGTGTGATTTCACTAACACCAAGAATCATACAGCTCAGAGCCCTTTGAATTGTACTTAATGGTTACCCCTTGTGTCCTGCAAGGATCTAAATAATGGGGCATTCATTTGATATTCATTGTGGTGCCACTGATCGTTATGGCCTCATTCATTATTAATGGGGCTGTAGCAGGGTGCTGAAAGACCTGTTGTAGAATACACAAAGAATAGGGTTTTTGCAAAGGAAATATTTAAATCAGCAATTACTTATCCATTATACTGCACTACTATTAGAATGTTGTCTGACAAATAATGGTGGTGTGTTCCACAAGACTTCACCTGCAAAAATAATACTATGGTATCTCAAATCTCCTGAAACAACTGAGCAGGTACTTTAAAAAGCCACTCCAATTTGTGGGATGGGATCCTATCCATTAAAATGTACAGTTGATATTGTTATCTTTTATTGCTGTTGCAGCAGTGTGTTCAGATTGTATGCCAAATGCTTCTCTTCACTTTAGCAAAGAGGTTAAAAGGTGACTCATACTGCAATAAGTGGAAACTGCTTCTGGTATAAGATATTCCCATACTATATTATTGATATTACCCGAGAATAATGCTATGTATAAAATCAAGTTTAGGTGTTGATAACCAAGTTCAAATTGTGAATAATAATAATTTAACTGAATTCATATACAGGTATCATTCTATCAATGTAATGTGTACCTCTGGATTTGGCTGTATTTTGCTGCTTGACCAAGGCTACTCCTGGAGTGTGGAGAGGGAGAGAGAGAGATGTATTTTTTTCATAAAATTCAGAACTGCACCAAGAGGCATAAGATACTATAGCCCTTTTCATTAATATCTTATCTTATGGCCCTTTGATGCCATTCTGAATTTTATGAACAGAGTTTGGAAAACAATCCATGTATTCAGAGGCCATATTAGCTGGGAATTCTTGAAGATGTACTTTTCCAGGCACAACTTGTTCAAGTATTTTACTTGAGTAATCACTTGTATTTTAATCATTCATTAAATGTATGCAGATTACCATGCCTCCATATGGTTGCCTATTAAAACAGTGGAGGCGGTGTGAGAGAATTTACAATGCAATAAATAAAGTCTGCCATCTAGAACCAGGAATATTTTTAGAATTTGCTTTTTCATCCCATGCTATATTAGTGTGACAGACCCAAGTGAGCCAGAGAAAATGAATGTGTTCTACCATGTTATAATCCCATTGTTTAAATTTACTCCTACACAAGAAAATGTACTTCAATTTACAAAATATATTTTGCAGTCCTAAAAAAATGTAGCCCTGGTATATTATTTTAAGATTGATGTCTTAATTGATTAGATTATTATTCCAGGGTTAGATAGGCTACTGGTTTGTGAAATATATTCCGTTGTATTACCTTTACTAGAATGTTAGAATTCATGAACCAGGACATAAGTATTAGATTTAACAAACATGAGCCCAGGTTTGTTAAATTGAGTGCTCCTACATCCAAACATGTTTCCTTTGTTTCAGCAATATGATGTATGGTGTGCATATTAATGTGAGTGATTCCACTGCTGTTCTTGTTAAAAATTCGCAAAGCAGAAATCTTTGCTGGAACTATCATTGATTTAAATTGCAGTTATTGCTAGATATGAGGTTATAAGTATTTGGCCTCACTTGAAAGTAAATAAGAGAGTAAGCCCACTATTTTTTTCATGTCAGGAACTGCAAGTCACATCTGGTGTGAGAGAATTGACTGCAAGGATGTTTCCCAGGGCATGCCCAGATGTTTGATGTTTTACTGTCCTTGTTGGAGGCTTCCCTCATGTCTCCGCATGGGAAGCTGGAGCTGACAGAGGGAGCTCAACCTGCTTTCCCTGGAGTGAAGCTACTGACCCATTGGTCAGCACTCTTGCCAGCACAAGAGTTTAACCCATTGTGCCTCCAGGGGCTGTGTTATCTATACAGAGACACCAATTAACTGTGATACTTTCTACTGGACTATGTAGTTTGGTAACTGTCAAAATCTCCAATAAGAGATTTTATCAACAGCCTTCTATATGTGCTTAACAACTCCCATAATTCCTCGACATCATAGTCCACTAAATAAAGTGGGATAGAATTGTGGCTCTGAGTAAATGTATCTAAGATTGCACAGCACACCGATGTTGCTGTCCAAATACTTTCCAAATTAAATTGTGATACATTAAAGTGCAATTAAGGGTTAAGAGCCTGGCAGCCTTTCCTGTTTATAATGAGCCTGCCAAACCATGGCAGGGCTTTTGTAAACTTTGGAATGAACTCATTATCAGTCTTCACAAGATTCCATTTAATGTTGCCAAACAATTTCAACAACACATGTAAACTCCTTTTTTTCCCAAAAAGACTTGGACGTTTTGCTGCTGGCATGACAACCACCATCTTTATTGTTCTTTTGTAATTCTTATCTCCTAGTGGATGTGGAACATGGGAGGATATCTCAGGAGGAAAATTAACCAAAATGAGAGTACTAGTTGTTATTCTATTAAACTGTTTAACAAAATGTAAGAGACTTGGCTGGAGTCAAACTAAACCCATTGAAATCTATGGGAGTAAAGAAGTCGTGATTTCAGAACAATATAAATTCAAGTCTGCATTCAACTTACCTATTTTTCTTCAACAGAAATAGAATTTGTACTGGGTAGCAAACTATGGACAGAGGTATCCTGCTATAGCAAGATAGTGCTTCTACAGAGGCATAGCTTTGGATGAACTGTTATTGGTCATTCTTGTTATACCACAAATTATTTTGAGATCTGGTGATTGTTTTATGAAGTTTGGTTACAATCTTGTTCATGCATTACATTGATGTAAGACATCCTACTGGCATAGTTTGCTTTTAATTGCATTATCTACCAGCCCCTACATAAAGAAGCCTATTCATCAGCCTGTTTCACTAATATTGAGCATCTGAAAATAGAGAGATCCTCAAAGTGAAAAAGTGGCTTCTAAAATTGCCAACATTTGATAAATTGGTTCCTTGAGGCCAACATTCTTCTTCTCCTTATAATGTCCATTACAAACATGTCTTCTTTAATGGCTACAGTGCCTTTGACCTTTTTTATTTCTGTGTCCAACTGTGCCACCCTAGTGGTGCGGGTATAGTTACCCAGTGTAGTTATCTCATTTTGTTTAATCCCTCCCTACTTAATAAAAAAGGTGAACAGAGAAGCCTTCTATAAGCAATTGGTACAGATGATTGGCAAGGAACATTGATTTCTGAATACGATGAAGGGCAGGGAAAGAGATTCTCACTCAGTAGGTGTGTACTTCACATCTATGGCAATAGTTACCACAAGATTAATGTCAAGAAAATGCAGCCATGGACAGAAAAAATAATTTGTTTATCTGTTTTAGTCCTATCCTGTCACCATGATCATATTTCTTTGAAATTTATTTATTTATTTACTCTATTTGTATCCTGCCTTTTTCTACTCTGAAGGGGACTCAAGGAGGCTTTACATATGGAGTATCCTAAAAATATCAGAAGTTGCCACTTCTTAAAATTGGATTTCTTAAAGTCTTTAGACAGTCTTACAATATTTAAAGTATAGCTACCGTATTCATGGGTGATATGTTTAAAGTCCAAGACACATATGTACCCCATTGATACCTGAATCCATTGGTAATAGCGTACCCTATATATTGATTATACATGGGTCAGAAGCATATCATAGAATTGCACTGGGGGATCTACAAACACCACTTACCACCAGGGGCAAGGTGGGTGAGTGTTACAACATGGGTAATTGAAACCAAGGATATCAAATTAGGATTTCAAATAACATACATTTCAAAAGCAAGCCCTACATATCTGTTGTCAAGCTATGTCAATGTGGTTTCATGCAAGCAGTTGTGGCTGTGATGAAAAGGGTGAATTCAGTGTTGAGGATAGTAAGGAAAGGAATCATTAGCAAAACTGGCAATATCACAATGACATTATAAACCTATGATGTAAACAAACTTTGAATATTGTCAATGCAATTCTAGTCATCACATGTCAAAAACATGCTGTATAGTAGCAAAGAAAGAAAGAAAGAAAGATCAGTCATGAAACAAGGTTAGAATGTTTTGACCTGGTTTTTATGCTATAAAAAGATGAATAAAATGACATGATATATTTGTATGTTTGTTATGATGCTAATACAGTATCTTCTGTATTAGAAGCTGTGGGATTTAGGACATCATTACATGAAGCTGCAAGTTATGGCAGTTGCACGAGCACTAATACTGGATACCTTTGTTATTGCACTTCTCTTCATTTACACAATTGCACCAATTCGCTTATCCAAAATAATCCCATCTTTTTCCATTTGCACTGCCGTGTAATTCATTTTTATTATTTTTAAACAATTTTGCAGTTCCAACAATATTCAAATTTTTAAAAGGTAACATTACTGTAACATTTTAATTAAACACCTCCGGAATAGTGAGGTGGAGGCAAAGGAAAGTGAGAAGGTAGGAGAATTCACCATCAGCTTACTGGCATGGAAAAGAAACAGGCCCATTGTACAAAGTAGGTGATGGGAAAGTCACTATGCTTGACAGCTATGCATGAGTTTTGCCTATCAATAGTGAAGGACAGGTTAATTGGGGAAGAAGGTAGACTCACAATGTTGGTTTGCCTGCCTTGTGTAATAAAGTCTTTGGAATAATGCTGTAGAGAATGAATGGAAGGCTATTACTGACTTCATAGGGTGCTTGTAGGATTCTGATTAACATGGGATTAGCCACTGAATTAACCAGGACTTTGGCCTGATTCAGAGGAGATTGTGTTCTTACCTCCTGAGCATATCTAAGCCATGCTGAGTCCCCCTTCGGGGGTAGAGAAGTGACGAGGTACAAATACCAGAAATAAATGCGGGATTTGTGAGACTTGACCATCATAAATTGCACACTCTAAGCCACAGCATGCCATAGATGCCATATATACAGAGATACCTTTGATTCTTAGAGTTGTGAAAAATGTTCACAAAATGTTTCATTTTTGGCAAGTGAGTCCAAAAATTCTGCAAAAAATTGCAAACGTTATCACAGTTCTTGTTTCTAGTGACGAGACGTACTTTTGTGTGCTACTGTTGAAGCTTTTATGATTTGCACAAAAGTCTCTCTATGAAATGGTTCTGAAGGAAGACAACAAGTACAGAAAGACTGACAGGTTGATGGGGTATAAACACAAATAAAAACAATTGGAAGCCACATATTTTAAAAGTCCATGCACCAAGCGTCTTAGTTTTATGTCACCATTTCACAATTTTAACGAAAAATTGCTCTCATGAATTTTAGAACTGCCTACAAAAATGGAATGAAATATCTCACCATCTCTCAGGTGAAGAGAAAATTTATATAGTTTCATGTTTTCATGTACAAGATTGGGACTAGCTAGGATTTACAACCTTATGTAGCAGCAGGGATACTGGAAGAAGGAGAGAGACAAGAAGAAGAGATGACGAGAAGAGAATGAGCATTCCTGTTCCAAATAAGCACTCATCTGTGTCTTAATAGTGTTTATATTTCAACTTTATAAAAAGCATTGAATATCTTAGCTTACCTAAATTATTCCTTCATTCTTTAAAATCTTTTTTTAAAATACTAAAATATGTTTTTTACTGTGAGGACATGGGCTATAATCTGCATAGTCACCTGATAACAGAAAGTGTAGATTGAACCCAAATAGTAATTAAGTGATGCCCCCAAATAAATGCTAATATTAAGACCATAGGTTAAAAATATGTGCTTTTTATAATTGGAAGTCATGATTCTTTTTTTAAAAATTCATCTCAGAACACTTTTTCCCACTTATGTGTAGACCTTTGGGCACAACATAGAGTCATTTAGGCACTGAAGGAGAAATAACATCTAATTTATGCAGCTCATTGACCTTTTTGACCTTCTGTAAGACAACTCTGGGGGAAAGTAGTATGTGGAAAGTGATGCATAACTTTCCAGTATATGAGTTCTAAGACTGTTTTTAGTGCTTTTATTTGCTGTGTCCCAAAATGTTGCTTGCAGCTTCATCTCATAGTTAAACTATATGCTACATTAAATATGTAGCATGCAGCTGAAAGCCTTATTTTCTTTCTTATTTCAAAATCTGTGTGGGCAAGCGGGAAAGTTTTAAATCGCTCCCCAAGGCATATCTTGTTCTTGAATTCACCTCTGTCTTATGAAGGACTTTACAAAAAAGTCTCTCTTATACACAGTTGTAGAATTTATTTTGTTTTTGAGGTCATGTGGATGAAAGGTGTAGAGACAAGGTGCAACTGAAGGAGGGCAGATCCAATCCTCCCGTATGTTTGCACAAATCCATCAAAAGGCCCTGCTATACATATACTTTGGTATAAGAAAGGAACAGAAGCTCAGGCAAACTACCATATATTTATAATGCATCATGAATTTCAGCCCTCACTTGAATAAGGGGAGAGATATAAATTAGGATGCATCTACACTGTATTATTTATTTATTTAAATTTTTTGTACCTGACCTTCTCACCTCCATGGAAGGACTCAGACCGGCTTACAGCAAAATTCAATGCTATACTATACAAATTAAAAACATCTTAAAACAGCATATTAAAATAAATAAAAACAGAAATACGTTAAAACCATATTGCCATTAAAACCACATTCAACTCGGTCTATAAAAGTGGTCAGATTAGACTAGCATTTAGATTAGACTAGCACTCTCTTTGCTATCTTTCCACAAGAGAGGGTTAGATCTGCCCCTCTTCAGTTGGACCTTGTCTCTATATCTTTTATCCATGTGACCTCAAAAACATAATAAAATTCTACATGTGTGAATGAGAGAGGCTGTTTTTTGTTCTGGAAGCCTTTGAAGAATAGCTGCTCAAGTCAAACAGGCCTTGTATAATGTAATGGATGGGCTTATGAGTTGTTTTCTTTTTAATGGCTGTATTTTAACTTGTTTTAACTTTTAATTAGCTTTTAAATTTTTTTGCATGAGGTGAATGTTTAGCTATGTTTTTTAATGGTTATAAGCTGCCTTGAGTTCTGGGCTGGGGAAAAAGCAAGATATAATGTTAATAGTGACTATAGTGGTCATGATGATGGTGGCAATAATGGCAATAATAAGAGATAACATAGGTGCTTTCAGTATTACTCTGTTTCAAAATACTTCTTGAATAATACATGTACATAGCCTGGTACTAAATGGAAAATTACAGGAAGATACAGAAATAAATGAGGATAGGTTTCTTGGTTTTCTTGAATGTTGTTCAGCCATTATTCCAGTAACAACTCTCCAATTTCAAGGTGGCGGTGAAAGTGGATAAAATCCCAGCACAGCACACCATATCATTTTCCTATTGTCTAAGTAACTCACTTGTTATTGTACTCTTGACTACTGTAATTTTCTGATATTCAAGAACTTGAATAATAAACCGTCAACACATGTTAAACTAAATGGGTTATTTGTATATGTGTGTTAATTAGATTGTTGTTGTTCTGTCTCTTTGTCCTCTTCTTCCTGCTTGGACAAATATTAAAACAAACTACAGGTGTTATTATTTCTGCTGTGTTGGTTGGCTAATTCATGACTCATTCAGTATTTAAAGTTTCCCCATAATATGGAGGTGTCTTTGTAAGAATTGCCAAAATTATTGTGCACTGGTTAATGGATAGACTTGTTATAAGGCTAGGAAAATGAATCTGAATGCAGAAACATGTTTCCTTTGCACACATAGGACTCCTTACATGAAAAAGGGGACTTCAGTATAAAAATACCAGTGTATGGTGTAGGAAGGCCAATTATTATTGTTTTGCTATTTTTTTGTCATACAGGAATGCAGGGAAGCTACCATGAGGTCAAGTTATTTTTCCCTGTAATCCAATATTATCCACTTTGAATGACAACGGCTGTCAAGGATCTCAGACAAGAAATCTTCACTTGCTTCTTGATTCTATTAACTAGATATGATAGACAAATTTGGCACTTTCTATACATGCTGTATTGCTGATCTATTGATCTTATTTATCAGAAGTATCACAACTTGCAAAGGAAAATAAAGTGGCATAGTTTATATACCCTACAACCAGTTTCTATGCATGGTTGGAAAAGCAGGACAGTAAACAAAGCTGAAAGGAAGAGAAACAACTCATTTGAAATGTAGTGCTAGAGGAGAGTTCTACAGGTACGACAGACTGCCAAAAAATACAAACAATTGTGAAAATCAATCATGAATGCTTCCTGGAAGGCAAAATGTCTAAACTGGGGCCTAAGCATTTCATGAGATGACATAACTCATTACAAAGGGTTATAACACTAAGCAACAAAGAAGTTAGTGGGAAAAGAAGAAAACTGCATTACAGGTGGATAGAAACTCTCAAGGATGGCATGCCAGGGTATCTTGCAGAACTCATTCATAGGGTGACCAAAAGTCAATATTGATTGATTTCAGCTAACAGCAACATGGCCTATGGATTCTTAAATCTTAGCATAAAATTCCTATAAAAATAGATTTGGAGAAATAGTTAAAATGCAAATTATTGATAGTAAACAAATTGCTATTTTTGCAAAGAGTAAACCAAAGAAGAAAGTGAAGTACAAGAGGAGTCAGATATTCTGCCTTATCACGCAAAGCCTCTATTCCACTACAGCCACATTAGCATGAACGAGGGATACAACTGGTTTGAGCACTTTTGATATCACACCTTTCTTCATTAATGCAATTGTGTCAATTTTCCATTTCATGGTTGCACAATCATACTTCCACATACCTTCATAACCCTACAGTCCCACATGAATACAGTTCCTTTAATTTTTAAATTATTTTAGTGGAATTGTGCAATTCCAGCATTTAAAAAAAGCAGATATACATATAAAATAAAAGGAAAACAGCCAGTTTGGAAATAACAAAAGGATAGAAGAGAGAGAAGGATAATTCCAATCCCTGACAACACTTTACTGCTGGCATACCAGCACATAAACATAAAGGATTCATTGCACATGGTAGGAAATGGGGATCTTGTGAGATGAAGTGTTTGTTGTTTATTCATTCAGTTGCTTCCAACTCTTCATGACCTCATGCACCAGCTCACACCAGAGCTCCCTGTTGGCAGTCGCCACCCCCAGCTCCTTCAAGGTCAAGCCAGTCACTTCAAGATTACCATCCATCAATCTTGCCCTTGGAGAGATAGTTTATTTATTTATTTATTATTTATTAAATTCGATTTGCTATACTGCTCTCTCTGGTGCCCAGAGTGGTTTACAGAAGAGAAGCAAGCACATAAAATTCATTTAAAAATACAATTAAAATACATTAAAACACATTAAAAATTTAAACCCCCCTGTAAACATGCGGCAGGCTCAATTTAAAAATAGTGGCAAGCCAAGTAAGACCTTAAACACAGCATAGCAGCTAATTGACTAAGGGCCAAATGCCATTCTAAAAAGCCATGTTTTTAGCGCTCTGCGGAATGGCAGGAGGGCCCGAATGGCCTGGATCTCCTCGGGGAGGCCGTTCCACAGAATTGGAGCGGCTGCAGAGAATGCCCTCTGACAGGATTTTTTCCCTGTGAGTAGCTAAAGACTATTGACCAGAAACGTCATCCCTCACAATTTGGGAGAGCAATGGATACATGGGGGAGGGTGCATGAATGTGGGGTGAACTTTACCCAAAACCACTATTTCTCTCATCTTTTGTTTTGCAATCCCTGAAGCATATACAATTAGCCGAAACAGACAAGATGCATCAGTTTTCAAGTTTATAGAACTGGAGAAATGTAGTAGGAGATGTTCTCTTCCAATCCATTTTCTTTGTGTCCTGCCATAAGCCTGAAGGCAGAACCTGCCTTATTATTGATAATAGTACTTTACTTTGAGGGCTTTTTACACAGAAAACAGCAGGCTTTAAAATCCTGAAATAAACAGACAAAAAATTCCTGTTGTTTAACCCCCGTCTCAGTATTTAACGCTGACTGGACTTGAATACAACTCATACAGCTCCAACTGGACGTGCTGTTTTGCAGACCTTCCAGCCCTCCTCTCCCTTCACCTTGTAGTTACGGAAAGGCTGGCTCTTCCAAGAACCAGAAGTCCCTTGCCTGAGACTCTGCCCGTGAAGAGTTTCTAAAAGGGGTAGGGCAATGGAGGCTTCAGATGCTAAGAAGCTGTCTGGACTGACAATCCCCCCCCAATAAACTGTACATAAAATATTAATCCCTCTAACTAAAAAGGGCTTAACTAGGGGTAAACAGTAAGGGTTTTCATGACGCATGGCAGCCCCTCCCCCACCCCGCCTTTAAATTGTCATCCCAATGAAGGCAATTTAAACATATATACTATTGAACGTAGCCTGCATTTTTCTATGCTGAGCAACTTATCCAAACAGATTGGTTTTTGATTAATTTATTCTTAAGTAATATTATTGTTACCCAGAAGCAATGCAGTTCTTTTTCACGCTATAAATATACCAGGAAAATATATAATTAGTTAATTCATGTACACACAAAACATATGAGGATCACATATCTCAAAATGGATTCAGACAAAATATGAATTTAAACATGAAAAGAACTAGAACTGTTCCTGTGAAGGTCCCAACAATGGCGAAAAAGTGCTATAGACATGTAGGTATGTGTCTATATTTATATTTATGTACTGTGATGCTATTTATAATACGCCATGTGTTAAAAAAAGCTTCTTAAGACAAAATGCAGTAAAATAAATGTGAACAATTTAAAACCAGCTAATGTTGCAAAATAATAAAGTATATTTTAAACTATTTTTTATATATATATACATGAGTAAAAAAAAGTCTTGAAAACTTCCATAGATGGAATCACATAGCTAGAATATAGAGAGGAAAAGGGGAAGAAGGGACAAGAAAGAGGAGAAAGGAAAAAAGAAAAGTGAGGAAAAAAAGAAGGGGAAAAAGAAGAAAGGAAACGAAAATAGAAGTGAAGTAAAGATTTAAAAGATAGTGCTAAAGAAGAGAATACTATCCAGAGGAGATGGAAATAAGTTCCAAGATATGTGGAACTTCTCGTGAGAGTCTTCCAGTCCAGTCCGCGGAGTCTCTATTCGCTTGTGATCTCGATTCTTCCGTTGCATCAACCATCCATCGCCACCGCCACTTAATTTTCCGTTTCAATGTTCGGTTCCCCTGGGGGATTCACCTAAGTTTTACCTCTTTTAGGTATGCTGTTACCTGTTTCCAATCAGTTTTGTTCCTTTCCCTTTGATCGTTTACCAGGTCTTTCAGTATGTCTAGTTCCATTAAGTCTCTTATTTTTAGCAGCCAGTCTTCTGTCTTTGGAGGTTCGCTGTTTTTCCAGTTCTTGGCGATAACCAGTCTAGCAGTCTATATTTTAAACTCTCTTAACTGTGTATTATTAATATGACAATTGCAAACAATTTTAAATGGTTAGAAACAATGTACTGTACAAGTATGAATTGGATAATATAATGAAATCCCCAAAGTGTATAATAAAAAGTTATGTTTTTACTTTCTGATATAATGAGGACACATACCACAACCAGGAAGCCAGGGCAGAAAAAGTCCTTTTGTATGATATCATTTAGCAGACCTTGCATTCTCAGACAGAGATATACTGTATACAGAGAGGTGCTCCTTCAAGTATCAAGTACCCAACCTAACAGCACCTTCTCGTGAGTACCGGCAGCTTTACATGTGATTCTCGAGTCAGCAAACCAGTAGCTGTAGTTTCCAAGTCATCCTCAACAGTAACCCCACATATAAGAAATGTAATTGCACACATGTAATTGGTAGCATTACCAGAATGATGCTATATTTCTCAAGAAAGACTGTACCTGGCAGATGAACCAGTTCTGGAGTTGATTTGAGTTTACAGTGGTAGAGCTGGATCTACTAAACGAGGTAGATCTACATACCTACACTCTCACAATGCCATCCAAGACAGGTTTGTACCCAGTTTCAGGAGCTTGGAACCACCAATGACAGAGCAACTCCCAGCTTCTATTTTACCAGGAGTAAATGTTAATTTACTAGCTGCTACCCAGACCATTACAGCATTCAGTCACTAGTCCAGCACCAGAAAGTCCCCAAGATTCTGATGACAAGTAAAAGTAGACCTGACCTTTCCATTGGGAGTCTGTGACATGAGGAACAGAATGAAATATTGAAGCACACCATCATCTAATGGTCAGGAGACTGAGCAAAAATCTCCCAATTCTATTCTCTTGAATCTCACCTGTAGATAAAAGTAGAAAGACCATAACATGACACCTCTTCTCCCACAAAGTCAGTCTGATAATGTCAATGGCATCGAAACCCACGGATACACCTAGGAGTAGCATATCACTAGTACTTCACTTGGAGCAAGTCAACATTTAGGCCAACCAAATAAATTTCAGAAGCATTTCTTGACTGAAATTGATCTAGATAATCTAGACATCTCAGGTTACCCAGGTTACCCAGCCACAATTATATCAGGCACTTCTTCCCCCAAAACAGGGATATTAGCAAGTAGGAATTTAGCATTTTGTGCAGAATGTGTACATATGTGAACAGTGGTGCTGTGGTAAGTTTAGAAGTCTGATCACTTGTTATGATAGTGTTGTTTCCCATGCACTAAGAGGAAATCCAAGAATATGCATTCAGCCATAGTGATTTCTACCTCTTCCCACATGACTGCATGCATCTTCACACATACTCATACACACACACCAAAGTGTAGCAATATGTAACACAATCTTCAGTTTATTTGAATCACTTGACAGATGGCAAGAGCAAATGTCAGATGACTTCATAATCCCTATTAATCAAAAAGTTTCCTGAAAGCTCTAGTCTAGTACAAAACTGAGCACAAAGCTAAATACCTGGGGGTCAAAGACACGGACAGACAACATGTATGATATTGCTGACCAATATACTCCTTGTATGATATGTTAGGGCTCCTATAATAGTGCCTACCTCTGTATGAGTGACAGAAAAGCATTCAGAACTGGAAAGCAAGATTAGGTCCTAGAGAGAGAGAGAAAACAAGTAACCCCCCCCCCCCCGTTCCTGTCTAAATTTGGCAGCAATGACTGGGTGAGGGAGGAATATGACAGCTGATAGCAGTAAAAGCAAACACTTGCCATGTGTTCATAAACCAGTTATCAAGACTGCCACACATAATATGTTTAGAAGTCTTTTTTTACAGATACGGAACATTTCCCATTTCATAGATCACACAATATGAAAAACTACAAAAAAGATACAAGGACTCTTATGCTTTCGGATCACGGCACAACAGAGCAGCCCCTGAACATTTGCCTGAATGTCAGCAGAGCGCTGCAAAGCAGCTTCCCTTGTTTCCCATTGTTCCTTCTCTGAGAGCAGCACATCAATTATTTAAGCAATAAGACACAACAGACTGCACAGGCAGGGCTGATTAACGCTTAACCCGAATGTTTGTCTCATTTATCCCTCACATTCAGAGCCTGCCTTAATCAATACTAATGAAAGTCTGCATTTTCTTATAAGTATTGCACTTTTATTGCAATTTAAAAAGAGGGATACCTCCCACTTTCTCTCCCTCTCATACAGGTTGAAGCTGGGGGAAACAAATTCTGGGTACCAGAATGCCATCTGTCACACAGCAGGCTCGATATATTTATTTATTTATTTATTTCCACCATTTCTACCCCGCTTCTTCTCAACCCCCTAGGGGGGACTCAGAGTGGCCTAACAACGGCAACAATTCGATGCCAAAAACACAGTATACATATAATAAAAACCCAAAAACAGTCAAAGTTAAAATACATTAAAATACAGTTAGCATTAAAATACATTAAGACACAATTAGCATTAAAATACATCACACATTCACATAAGTTAAAAATAGTATTCCGTCCATAATAGAAGCTTTGGGTCATGTCCACCAGTTTGCCATTTCAGTCCAATCTAAAGTGCTGTATCGTGCTAATGGTCAAACGCTTGGTCCCATAACCAGGATTTCACTTTTTTCCTGAATGCCAGGAGGGATGGGGTTGATCGTAAATCAATAGGGAGTGTGTTCCACAGACGGGGAGCCACAACCGAGAAGGCCCTATCTCTCGTCCCCACCAACCGCATTTGAGAAGTAGGCGGGAGTGAGAGCAGGGCCTCCCCGGATGATCTTAAATTACGAGGTGGGACATAGCGGCTGATGCGTTCGGACAAGTAAGCTGGGCCAGAACTGTATAGAGCTTTAAAGGTCAAAACCAGCACTTTGAATTGAGCTCGGAATTGGACAGGCAGCCAGTGGAGCTGACACAGCAGGGGGGTGGTATGCTCCCTGTATATAGCTCTCGTTAGTAATCTGGCTGCCACCCGTTGGACTAATTGCAGTTTCTGAACTGTCTTCAAAGGAAGCCCCACGTAGAGTGCGTTGCAGTAATCTATTCGGGATGTGACCAGAGCATGGACAACCATAGCCAGATCAGACTTCCCAAGGTACGGGCGCAGCTGGCGCACGAGTCTTAACTGTACAAAAGCTCCCCTGGCCACTGACGAGACCTGGGGTTCCAAGGTAAGCGATGAATCCAGGATCACTCCCAAGCTGTCTTCAGGGGGAGTGTAGCCCCATCCAACACAGGCTGTAACCCTATGCCCTGTTCGGCCTTTTGACTGATAGGAGGACCTCTGTCTTGTCTGGATTAAGTTTCCATTTGCTAGCCCTCATCCAGTCCGACACAGCAGCCAAGCACCGGTTCAAAGTCTGGACAGCCTCCTTGGTGACAGGTGGGAAGGAGTGACAGATCTGGACGCCATCTGCGTACAGATAATACCTTACTCCGGAACTCCGAATGATCTCTCCCAGCGGTTTCATGTAGATGTTGAATAACATCGGGGACAGTACTGAACCCGGAGGACTCCACACAACAACGATTGTGGAGCCGAACAGATGTCACCCAATGACACTTTCTGGGTATGACCCTCCAGGAAAGATTGGAGCCACTGCAAAGCAGTCGCCCCATATCTGCAAGGCAACCCAGAAAGATACCATGGTCAACGGTATCGAAAGCCGTTGAGATGTCCAGCAGAACCAACAGGGACACACTCCCCCTGTCGAGTTCCCGGCGTAGATCATCGACCAAGGCTGTTTCAGTACCATGTCCCGGCCTAAAGCCACACTGTGCCGGATCAAGATAATCAGTGTCTACCAAGAACCCCTGGAGTTGCGAAGCCACCACATGTTCCATGACTTTGCCCAAATAGGGGAGATTGGAAACTGGCTGATATTTCACTAATTGAGTGGGGTCCAGTGATGGTTTTTTCAACAGCAGTTTTATAACAGTTTGCTTTAAGCTGGCTGGAATTTTGCCCTCCTGTAAGGAGGCTTTAACCACCACCTTCACCCACTCTGCCAAACCCCCTCTGGCTTCTTTGATCAGCCAGGATGGGCAGGGGTCTAGGATGCATATGGTAGGCCTCACTTCCCCAAGGATCTTGTCCACATCCTCGAGTTGAACCCATTGAAACGAATCCATTAAAACTGGACAAGCAGATGCTCATGTCACATCCTCAGAGACCGCCGTTAAAGTGGTATTGAAATCGGAACGGATCAGCGCCACTTTATCCACGAAGGCCTGAGCAAATTCTTCACAGCGTACCGCCGAGCTGTCAGGGATCTCGTACTGTGGCGGGTTTAAAAGTCCCCTAACAACTCGGAACACTTTCGCTGGATGGTTCTTCGCAGCGGCCACCTTGGCCGCAATGGATGTTTTTTGTGCAGCTTTTGTTGCTGCATCGTAGGTCCTCAGATAGGAGACCAGGCACGCATGGGCTGATCTGCTCCGCTTCCGACGCCACACGCACTCTAGCCTCCTCTTTTTTCGCTTCATCGCTGCCAACTCCTCAGTAAACCAAGGAGCTAGTTTAGCTCGGTTACTCAAGAGGGGGCGTTCTGGAGCGATCGTGTCAATAGCCCTTGTCATCTCCCTGTCCCAGAGAGAAACAAGAGCCTACTACATGCATTAGTGTGCATCTGGGAGTAAAGTAGCCCAGCACCAAAACAGTCACAAGTAGGACTTATTCCTGATCAGATGGGGTAGAATTCTTCTGTAAACTAGTTTTTCCTAAGGTGATACTCCTCAAACTGCCACCTTTCACACTAGCATCAGAAATAGAAAGACTTGGTCACATCTTCGTTTATCTCACAATACACCAGCAGCAAAGAATGGCTCTGGTAACAAAAGACAGGATTTACCCCACTGTTTTCCACAATGGATAGAATTAGGGCCAATAGATCTTAAGCGTTAGAGGTTGATGCACTCTTGCAGAGCTTCCAGGGCTTTTCATTAGGGAATATGACCTGCTGTAAAAATTGTGGGGCTTAAATACAAAGCAATTTTGGACCATGAAAATCTTAAATTAATCATTTTCATTTTTAAAATGCACATTGTTAATGACATTTCAAGTTTTAAATAGCTCGGGACATTGATTCTTGAAGGCGCTCCTTGCCCTACATATGCCTGCCTGAGGTTTTAGGTCTGCTGGATGAGCCCACCTCCATATCACATTAGTCAAAACAATATATTGTGGGAGGACATAGAAGAGGACCTTCTGTGCTATGGCATTTCAGTTGTGGCATACCCTCTCTTCCAAGGGCTGATTGGAGCCACATTGCCATCATCCTGGAATCAAGTGAAAATGTGACCTTTGGGACCTAACTGGTTTTACATAATCTCTCACTGTTGTATATGTTCATATGTGCCATCAAATCACCTGTCAACTTATGGCGACCCTGTGAATTTTTCATGGGGTTTTCTTAGGCAAGGGATTCTCAGTGGTAGTTTGGACAATTCCTTTCCCTAAAATTTAGTCTACAGCACCTGGTATTTCTTGGTGATCTCTGATCCAAGTGTTAGCTTCCAAGATGAGACAGGATCTGGCATTTTTAGGCTTTGATGGGTACATGGTTTTAAATCATTTAAAGATATTTTAAACAGTATTTTAAAACTAATAGATTCATGTTACTGGCTGATCAGATAGGTTTAACTGGTGTTGAGCTATGTTTGGTATTGAGTAGATGATGTAGGATCTCAGCCCTTTTCATTTCATGAGGCATTTTGAGATTAACTAGGTTTCCTGAAGGATTTTTATATGGTATCCCTCTGTTGCATTTTGTCTTTATTGTCCTTTCTTCTGGATGATCTTTTATTGTTGTAAATTATTATTATTATTATTAATACATGTTGGTGATTGTAATTGTTCTTTACATTTTCAATTATCAGATGTAATTGTATTTGGTTTTTCACTTACACGTAAACTATCTTGGACCCCCCATTGGAGAAAGGGAATGCCATATACATTAAATACATAAAGTACAAGAGATTAGTTAACCCTTTATTGAGCATCTCTTCTGCACTTTTATAAGAGGAACTACTGTATGGACATTTTGAGAATAAAGACTGAAAACACCAGAAATCAGTGATATTGTAATGAGGTTAAGAGTTTATCAACATGATAAAATTAATGCAGCTTAATACCACGTTAACGGATAATAACTCAGTGCTGTTGAATCATGGGAGCTGTAGTTTTATAACGTTTTTCACCTTCTCTTCCAATGAGTGCTGGTGTCTCATCACATTACAAATCCCAGGGTTTCATTGCATTGAGCCATGGCAGTTAAAGTGGTTTCAAACTGCATTCATTCTATAATGTAGGTGCATTCTAAATCAAAACAAGAGACCTTGTATCCTATGAAAGGAGAAACCCCTGTAATAGAATTTCTGTATTTTGACATCTTCATTGGTTTTCTTAAATGCTAATATCAAGTTAATAAAGTCTGACCATATTTAGTCAAAAGGAAAACTAGCTAAAGAGAACAGCCAGAAATTTATTTCTATGCAATATTTATTGTTCAAACCTACTTGCACTCATTCTTACTTGGGCATGCCACACTATTTTAGAGCCAGAGTTGGGAAGTAGCTTCTATGTCAGAAGAGTGGTGGATATGATCCTGCTTTTTGTCTAAAATTAAATGAGCTATTCCAAGCTGCTGAGTCTATTTGGGGAGTAATTTTCACCACCCTGGATAGCATTTTTAAAAATTCTATCTGAAACACAGTGTAGGTTCATTAACCAGTGACTAGAAGCCAAGGTGGAAATTGGGAGAGATGAGCTGCCAGTGTTTAGGATTGCTGTAGTCTTTTCCCCCTTGAAAGCTTTAAGTTCCATTAAGTTAAGCACAGATCTGGATGCTTTGAATCCCAAGTGTTTTTGGTTTCTCAGAAGCACTCTTCGTTGTTTCTATGGATTGTTTCAGCCAAGAGGGCGATGCAAGGGTAAGCAGAATATCCTAGTTAAAAATGCATAGAGTGGCTTGGAGCAGAACATTCGAGTGTACATTGAAAGGAAGCAAAATTGAGCAGTGTTTCACTTTGAAAAGTTATTTCAGGGTGTCTTTTGTCTTACAGATCTGTTGTAGTTTGCATTTCTTGTGGAGTTTTTCCACTCCATAAAACAGACACTGAAATGCAGTGACATTTCATTTGTTTGCAAGTTGTGCTTTAATAACTCTCCCTCACACAGTTTCGCTCTCTCTCTCTCTCTCTCTCTCTCTCTCTCCCCCTCTCTCCCTCTCTCTCCCTCCCTCTCTATCCCTCCCTCTCTCTCTCTCTCTCTCTCTCTCTCTCTCTCTCTCTCTATATATATATATATATATATATATATATATTAGGGCTTAGCAATGTTTTTGTTAGTTGTTGTAACTCAGATCAAATTCATTAAATTCATACTTATGAAGAGATTTCTGACATGTGGGTGTGGCCTATGTCAAAAACTTAAGAATTACCCATTTGAATTTTGTAAACCTCAGAAGCCTTCCAAAGTCAGTTTCATGTTCAGTGCAAGCAAGCAAAGCAAAGCCAAAAAGGCTGCCATTCCTCTTTAAATTAATGGCCTCTCACCTTTAGGAGAGAGAAGTAGCAAGGAGAAAGCAGAGTTTCCTGGGGAAAAGGCTGTGAAAGCACAACATTCTGGGAAATGTAGTTTGGGAAAGTGAGGAGTCCTATGCCAGAGAATTCAAAAGGCCCTGCCCTAAACTACATTTCCTAGAATTCTGCTCAGCATCAGAAAACCTTAATCAGGATAGGGGAGAGCTATTTTCCTTCCATAGCAGCAGCCAGCCAGAGTTCCAATAAACTGTTGAATCTGCAAAGAGCAGGACTGACTGATACTTCTAGTAAATAAATATCTGTGCTGGCTGGGAAAAAATCCCTAAATGGAAGTTCTATTGGTTAATATGAGAGACATTCAATGAGATAGCTGTTGTGGATTTTTTCTTAATGTTTTTGTCAAAACTTAAACAATTTCCCCTGAAATCAGTAGATGTATGAATATTTTTAAAGTTGGGGGGAATCCCCTGTTATCTGGTGTCATTGTATAGAAAATTCAAAGAGATAGTTTTTGCAGTTTTTTTAAAAAAAATTGTTTGAAAATTCCCCAAAATTCCACGGATAAGAGAAATGTTTTGAAACTTGAGAGGCTAACAATGGCAACTGCATTCTACTATTGTAGCAAGTGTCATCCCATTAGCTGTAGAATTGACAGAGAAAGGAGCCCCTGGAGTTTCCCCACTTGCACAATCACTATAACAAAAAGGTGACAAAACATCGTTACTCTCATGATAGTAATGAATTTTTCACTAACTATACTTTATAAACACTTTAGAAACAAAATGCTGGTGCCCCCTAATTTTGTAATGGGTTTTGAAACATTATTTTTTCATTGATCGCACAACACACACACACATATACACTCCTCTAGTTTAGGCAGTTGAACCTGTAAGCAACATAATGAGAAATCTTTTGAATAATGTCTTCTTGAGCATGTGCAGAGGTGTATGCCAACTATCATGAAAATGTGTAGATGGATGTTTCTAATTTTAATGGTGCCTCTGAGCTAAGAACACTTCCATTGCTCATCAGACTGAAGGACCATCATTTTAATATAGTCTTCTGTATGCTATCACATTCTTTCCAATCCATTTCACAAGGAAATTGTGCATTGTTAGAAAGATACTGTTTGCATGGCTTGGTACATCACTGTCACACTATTAACCTTCAAATATTATGCATACAATTGACACACAATGTAAAGGGAAATCAAATCAAGCTGTTCCCAGATTTTGTTTTTGTTGCTGCCTGCCCTATGTCCATTAATTAAGAAGCTTTTAATTTGTCTGACACAGTGCAGAGAACAACAATATGGACAAATTGCAGAAATATCCTGGGAGGAGGGGATTTTCTCCTCAAGTCAACATGTTGGGTTCCAATATTGTTCCTTCCCTCAATAAATATGTTCTTATAATCAGACATTAACCTATATATTAGCCTTGGCATAATAAAATGGCATTTGCATATACCTTCCGAGTAATACTAAATCTCTCCAAACAAGATCATTGCTTGCCTAGAAAAAAAACGGAGGCTGAGGCCTGCCATTCTCCTATCATTCTTTTATAAGCTAAATTCAATATTAATTTAAGCAATGGAAATATGCATGCCCTTTATATTAGAAGTCACTGCTGTTACGAAGATAAAGAATGCTTTAGTTTAAAGTGTGTGGGGGTTTGGGTTTTGTCCCCTCCCAGATAAAAGCCCTGTAATTCCAATTCACTGAAAGAATTGATTGTTTTATTTTTCAGCAATCTACGAGTCTGAGATCCTTAGAGGGGAAATGATTTGCTGGAAAATCCAGTTTTGAATACACAGCTTTCTGGAGAAACAAAGACTTTCCCCTCAATTGTGTATCTCATTTTAAAGTAATGTGGGAATAGAAGGTGGAAAGAGCTTGCAATTTCTTGCATTAGCATTTGCGGTTTTGACATATTTCTATTATTGGGTTGTTTTTTGAAAAAGAAAAAAATCCACCATTTTCTTTTAGCCACACAAATAGATGTCTACAGCTGCAAGATTTTAAAAATGAAAGAATTTTCAAGAAATACATTGTATTTTCTGCAGATTTTATCATACATTTCATTCATTTGTACAAGGAGTGCTTAAAAGCACTTTTTTATTTTGCTCATATAAGGACAGTCCAATGCAAAGATGTAGTTCCTTCTGAAAAACCAGGTACAGGTGCATATCTTGTGTGAAAGGAAATATTGTGGCCCTGTTGTGTAACCGGAGGGAATAAAGCAGCTCCCACAAAACCCTCTTGTACCATTCTTCTCTTAGACCCTCCCACACTACTGATTATATTTTCTTCGTTAACTGCCATTGCAGTATCCTATGGAATTTTGGGGTTTGTAGTTTGGTAAGGTACTTAAAGAATCCTCCACCTGAGAAGTCTAAATGCCTCATGAAACTACAAATACCCAGATTCCATATAATGGAACAATGACAATAAAAGTGGAATATGTGAGTGGTGTGAAAGGATATTAAAGGTGCAGCTACACTGTATAATTAATGCAGAATCTACACTGTAGAATTAATGCTACCACTGTAACTTCCATGGCTCAATGATATGGAACCATGGGAGTTGTAGTTTGGACCAAGCCCAAAGACCTTGTAAAACTACAAGTCCCATGATTTTATAACATTGGGCCATGACAGTTACAGTAGTGTCAAACTGCATTAATTATACAGTGTAGATGCACCCTCAGTCTGTTGAATACTGTTGAAATAACTGTGAACCATGGACATTTGGTCAAATTTAAGTTTGTTCAAGTTATTTAGGGGGAGGGATGTATTTCCATAACGTTACAATTGTGTGTAGTAATTCCCTTAGGGTGAAATAATTTAAATACGTTGCCATGGCATAGCAAAGGCTAACTGCCCTGAGTCCCTTTGGGGAGAGAGGGCAGGTTATAAATAATAATAATAATAGTCCTAATAGGCACAGTGGTACCCTCCTTCCAGGGATGAAGGCTGGACTTCCATAACAGTCTCTATAATTTTCTGTGGATCAGCGGACTGTAAAAGTGGGCTACCGTGGGGTTGGAATGAGGGTTTTCACTCTTTTAAAAATGCAGGTTTGGGAGGGAGTGCCCTCAAGATGGTCTTCAAGACCGGCTGAGGTATGCAGCCAAATAAGTTTGGGTGGCCTTTGGGATCTATGGTGCTCAACCAAGAATTTCCTTAGATGTGATCAAAGGGCTCAGGAACAGTTCTTGTTAGGTGGCTTATAATTCAAAAGTGTTATTTCAAAAGTGTTATTTCCTTACAGGTTAATTCCTCTTAACAGTATTTTTGTTCACAAGTTCTTGCAGAAGTTCTAGAAAATAATTATAAATAAATAGGTCAGGAAATGGCTCCTTAGATCCATTTCCATTTCCTTTTTATTTCACAGTGCATCTTGGGTAATTGATCTATGATGGTCTGGTTGTTCTGCATTTTAAATAGCAACCAAAAGGAAATTAAACATGAGCAGAAGTCTTTAGCTCTTGTTAAATATGCATGCAAGTTGTGTTTTTTTTTAAAATAAAAGATTGCCTCAGCTGATTTTTAGCTACCTGTTGTAATACAAAAGAACAAAGAAACCAGAAAAGCAGCAAATTAAGGTCGCAGGTCAGGATTCAGGCAAAGCAGAGTCAGGCTACCAAATTATTTCCCATTATTAAGCCAATAAATCAGAAACAGGTTGATGGATGCCCACGCTGGGGCACTGTCTCTGTTTTGTGAAAAAAAATGTTTAACAGATTCAGGTGATCAATGCTGTCAGAGCCTCTCGCATAGGAAATGACAAACAGCACTGTTAAGGAATGCCTGGTAGAGAACAACAAGCATGATTACGTGCAACAAAACAACTTCCCAAGTTGGTCTCTGTGCCTCTGAGCACTGGTTGAAAGGAAAGACAACAAGCCTGCCTCCAAACCTAAATGGGTAGAGGAGCTAATGGATTTTTCAGAGTGAATCCAGGCCAGTCTGCAGCATAAACCTGATTGAAAGGCTCTGAAGCAGAAGAAAATATTGGATATGGGTGGTATTGAATTATTAATAGTCACCATGAAAGTGGTCTAATTAGATCTAAGAGGCTTCGCTTTTTATTAATGGACTAGTGAAAACAAAGATAACCCTTCACAAGTTATCACGAAATAGGAATCTTTTAACAAAGACTAAGACCTGTCAAAGCTAAATAGCACTCAAGTATATTGATTATCTTGAACTCCCTTTTTAAAAATGAACAACTGTGCAGGTGATTCCCAAAGCCATATTCATATTTTAAAAGTAACATGACTTTTTTTCTTCTGAGCATTTCCTGCCTTCGTTCACTGTATAAATTATATAGGGTCACCATAAATTGACAGGTGACTTTATGGCACATGTATGCACTCATACTGTAGAAAATATTGACCTTGTTACAAAGGCTACTGGAATTGCTACACTTAGTGGCGATTCCGGCAGTGCACATCGGGGGGGACGGGGGACCCATCGCTCTATGCCCCACATCACCCTACTCACCCAATTCACCATTCCATGGAGAGAAACGTTGACTGCTCAGCTTCCCCCTGTTGTTTCTGGTGAAACACAAGAAGCCTCCCATGTTACCGCTGCAGTGCCATGCTCCACTTTGCCTTGCCTCTAAGCATAGTGCCCCACCAGAAGTAGTTGTGTGTCATGTATTGGGAGCCAATAGGCTTCGTGCTTAAAGGGAAGGTAAAGTGGAGCTTGTGGCCAAATGTATCCATCTGATGATGTCGTATATCACCAGTTCTTCTAAGATTAGTTTTTCTTAAAATAAAAAATGCTTTAAAAAATCTCTGTAAAAGATGGGGGTGGGGATGAAGCCTTCCAGTTGTGTTGGAAATATAGCTTCCAGCAGTTGTAGCCAACACAGTCAATTGAAACGAATTCTGGGGGCTGCAGTGCATAATTCCCAGATTTGAATTGTGTAAGGATTTTACCTACAAAGCTATATGAATATTACCGTCTTTTCCTTTTCTGGTACCTGATGAAGGTGACTTTTAGGCTGTCATTTAAGTCTTTAAATTTCTTTTCTTTCTTTTGAAAAATTACATTAAAAAGGAAGATTAACAATCCACTTTCCTTACATGTGAAGTGTAGAACACATTTGGCTACTCTGATAAAAACCTTCATATGCTGATTATACTGTACTATCTCATTTTTATATAGGACAGCATAAGAATATATCTTTGAAGATTGCTTTATGCCACATTGGGGCAGAGGGAAGTGGAGCCACATTACAAAGAAAATCCTTTAAAAGTCTTTCTCACTTGTTTTGCATGAAGAATTGACTAGTTCTTTGTTGATATGTCCTAGCTACTGCAGGATGAAAGATCTGTGCTCAGTTTGCTTTTTGTCGAAGGCATATCAAACTGGAATTGTAGAACATTGACCAGCTCCAAGCAGACAGAGGACACTTCCATGCAGCCATATAACCCAGAATATCAAGGCACAAAATCCCACAATATCTGCTTTGAACTGAGTTATCTGAGTCCACACTGCCATATATTTCAGTTCAAAGCAGATAATGTGGGATTTTATTCAGCTGTGTGGAAGGGGCCTGAGGCTTGGCTAATTCCTTGAATTTGACCACTTCCCACAGGATCCAATGAAAATAATATGTGGGATAAATTCCATACTTTTCTTTTGGTTGATTGCTATCCATTTCAGAGTTGTGCCTAATTCATAGAATCAGAGCAGACTCCAAGGACTATCCAGCCAGACACCCTGAGAGAAGGAGATTCCACAAAAATCTAAGGAAGCTCTTATTGTCAGGAAGTTCTTCCAAATGTTTTAAACCTCATTTCCTGCCATTTAAATCCATTGTTCTATGTTCTAATCTCGAAGGGCCCATCCATGCAGGACCTTTATTGCAGTAACTTCCACAATAAAGGAGGGGCTGTTCAGACAACATTCTGGACAGTCCCAAATTAATTTGCTACAAATCAGGAAACCCTGGTTTGTAGTGAATTAATTTGATAGTTGATTTATTCCACGCCTTCTTGGAAGGCGCGGGATAAATCCACTCTTTCCAGTGTCTGGACTGCAGAATACTGCAGTCCAGACAGCATTCCCAAAGTTTACTAGGCAAAATAAGCCCGGTAAACTGTGGGAATATCCACATCCCACCCCTGAAGCCCCCAGACCCCTTAGAATAATAATAAAAACTTACCAGGCCTCCATTACAAGCCTCAGCCAGCTTTCCCGGCACATAGAAATGATGTGCCAGGAGAGCTGGGAGAGGGGATTTCCTCCCCCCCCCCCCTGGTCTCCTGGCGTATCATTTTTAAGGGGTCTGGGAGCTTTGGCGGAGGGTGCTAGGGCTAGTCCTGAGAGAACATCTGAATACCCACCCCAGAAAGTGTGTGCTTTCTGGGGTGGGTGTGGACAGGCCCACAGGGAAAATCCGCAGTTTTTAAATGCAGATTCTTCTGGGATAAAGGCCTGTCTAGATCTGGCCTCAGACAACAGAAAGCAAGCTTGCACCCTTCCCAATGTGATGTCCTTTCAAATATTTAAACATGGATATCATGCCTTTTGTAAACTTATTTTCTACAAGCTAAACATATAAATCTCCCTAAGGCCTTTTCCACACAGCTGAGTAAAATCCCACATATATGGCAGTGCGGACTCAGATATTCCAGTTCAAAGCAATTTTGTGGGTTATTCTGCCTTGATATTCTGGCTTATATGGCTATGTAGAAGGGCCCTATACTATTCTTCACGGGGCTTGGCTTCCAGACCTTTTAATGATTTTGGTTACCTTTTTCCAGATACATTCTAACTTGTTGATATCCCTCTTGAACTGTGATGTCCTGAATGTGACACAATATTTCAGATGAGGTCTAAGCAAAGCTTTTCCTAATGGTAATGCAAATTGCTGGATGTTCCTATTATCGTTTTGGTTGTTCCTTGCCTTAAGGTTGTTTCTTGCCAATGACTACAATAAACTGACTCTATTACAGGGGTTCCTGGGACAAAGAAGACTCAAGGAAGGTGTCTTGTCCAAAGTCACCTTTTGTGTTTTCAATGGCTGAGCAGGGAATCAAACCGTAGTCTCCTGGAGTCCTAGTCCAAACACAAATCACTGTGCTCTGAATATCAAAAACAGGAGATATAGAAATCTGACATATAAGGCTAAAGATTTTTTTTCACTACCAGTTCCACTACAATTGGTACTTTCAGAAGTATCACAAGGTACCTTTCATATGCATGAAGATCACCTTCCTTTTCTTTTGGATCTGATTGGGCTATTACCAAACCATTTTATGGTTGAGTTGCTGTGAGTTTTCTGGGCTGTCTGGTGACATTCCAGAAGCATTCTCTCCTAGAGAGAATGCTTCTGGAACATGGCCATACAGCTCAGAAAACTCACAGCAACCCAATGATTCCAACCATAAAGGCCTTCAACAACACATTTTATGGTTTTAAAATCTACTCAGTTTAAGAGTTGGTAACAGTTCATGCATTGTGAATTTTCAGTCTCTGAGATGAAGATGCACACATTCTGACTTCCTCATTTTGGTGGGTGGGGATTAGTGCTATGTCATGAAGTCCTAAATGAAGAACTAAGAATAAATGTCTGTTGTTCTCACTTTGCAAAACTGATGACACCTGTGACTTTGGTCAAGCTGTTAATTTCTAAATTTGGAAAATACGTATTAGCAGCTTCTCAAACTGAAAAAAAGTTGTTGATAGAGACCGCTTTACTGTGAAACAAATGTTCTTCACTATAGCAGGTCTTCTGTGCGTTCTTTTTAAATCCACACATGGTATAGATTTTCTGACCCCAGAAATTGAAATAAGGGAAATTGACAAGGTAAAATGTCTCCACAACGGATGTAACCAAGACATGTGTCTCACAATGCCCATAGTCACTCTGAAAGATAGTCCTAAAGTAATGCTGCATCTTTAAAATGCTATTGGTATAGGTGACCACCTGTTCTGTCTTTACTACACAGCTGGCTCAAAGTGCTATTTGCATAATAATACTACAGTTTTGGTGCTTGCATATGTTTGCTTTTTTCTCTTGTCTCTCTGTCATATGGAGAAAGCAAAACTTGTAGGTATTCATCACAAAAGTACTATGGTAAAGGTAATGTTACCATATGCAGCATACTTTTAAAATGGCCTACGGTGATGGTACATTGGAGTGACATTTTCTCACATCTGCCAACCAGCTGCCTCTTGTATTTCAATATTACTTTGTGATAGTTTTGACAGTGAACACGTTTTGGGTCTTTAAGAAGTTTGCATGCCACATTCCTAGATCTGACAGCTACCCTTGGCTTTTCTATCTAAACGTTGAGAATTTAAAGACACAGCAACAATTAAATCAGACACATTGATAGATTGGAAGGACTATCTATTTCAATTATGTTCTAATTTTTCCAGATTTAGGTCATTCCCAAACTTCAGAATATTTTTTTTACTTCAAATGAAAATTTCTAATTATTTTAATGCACAACTCTCCCAACACAACAATTTTATAAGCTGCGTGGTTGGGGATTGTCATATTTTTTTATATATGAAAAAAATCAAGAATTTTTCCTTGTATAATACATTCACTATTTCTTTCAAGCATACACACACACACACACACACACACAATTCTCTCTCTGTGTGTGTATGTATGTATGTACTTAATCTCATATATACATTTTGCATACATTTTCCCCTAACCTATATTGTTTGGTTCCTCTGGTGGTACAGCAGGTTAAACTGCTGAGCTGCTGAACTTGTTGACCAAAAGGCTGGTGATTCAAATCCGGGGAGTGGGGTGAGCACCCACTGTTAGGCCCAACTTCTTCCAATCTAGCCATTTGAAAACATCAAATGTGAGTACTGCTTCTGTTGGAAGTTAATGTCACTCCATGCAATCATACTGGCCATATGATCTTGGAAGTGTCTACGGCCAATGCTGGCTCTTCAGCTTAGAAATGGAGATGACCACGACCCCCCAGAGTCAGACATGACTAGACTTAATGTCAGGAGAAACCTTTGCCTTACATATATTGTAATAACTGGTGAAGGCTACATTTTGAAGTGTAACTCAGGGCCCTTCCAAACAGCTATATAACCCAGATCTGGATGTAGGAGTGAATTCTGAGGTAGCAAAGTTTGCAGACGACACTAAATTGTTCAGGGTAGTTTAAAAATGAAACTGATTGTAAAGAGCTCCAGAAAGATCTCTCGAAATTGAGTGAATGGGCAACAAAGTGGCAAATGCATTTTAACCTAAACAAGTGTAAAGTCATGCACATCGGGGCAAAGAAAGGACACCTACAAATTGATGGGGTCAAAGCTTTCCGAGACAAACCAGGGGTTTTGGTGGACAGCTCAATGAAGATGTCAACCCAGTGCGCAGCAGCAGTGAAAAAAGCAAATTCTATGCTTGGCATGATCAGGAAGGGAATCGAAAATAGGTCGGCAAATGTTGTATTAACTCTCTACAAATCTATGGTAAGGCCACATTTGGAGTACTGTGTACAATTCTGGTCTCCCACACCTTAAAAAGGATATAACAGAACTGGAAAAGGTACAGAAAAGGGCAACAAGAATGATCCAAGGGATGGAGCGGCTCCCTTATGAAACCAGGTTGCAACGCCTTGGTCTTTTCAGCCTTGAAAGACGGCGTTTAAGAGGTGACTTGATCGAAGTGTATAAAATCATGCATGGGATAGAAAAGGTGAATAAAGACAAATTATTTTCTTTGTCACAAAACACTAGGACTAGAGGGCACTCCCTGAAGCTCCAAGGTAGGAAAATTAGGACTAATAAAGGGAAATATTTCTTCACCCAGAGGGTCATTGGGTTATGGAATTTACTTCCAGAAGAGGTTGTGACAGCTGTCAGCCTGAACAACTTCAAGGCAGGATTAGACAGATTCATGGATACCAAGGGAATCAGTAGTTACTGAAATGGACATCCAAGTGCCACCTCGGGGTTGGTTGAGGTAGGCAGGATTTCCCTGGGTACTGGTTGTGGGGGTTCGGGAGCAGGTCAGGGTTTTGCCCTCCCTTCTGCTTGAGATCCCCGTGTACAACTGGTGGGCCACTGTGTGATACAGAATGCTGGACTAGATGGGCTGAGGTCCGATTCAGCATGGCTCTTCTTATGTTCTTATGTTCTAATATCAAGGCAGAAAATCCTACAATATCTGCTTTGAACTGGGTTATCTGAATCCACACTGCCATATATTCCTGTTCAAAGCAGAAACTGTGGGGTTTTATTCAACTGTATGGAAGGGGCCTTAGTTTCAGTTCACATATTGATTCAACAGTGGAGAATAAGGAAAGCCTGGGGACTTTCCATTGCTACTTGTGGGTGGGAAATTCAAAGCACAATGAAATTAATTTCTTTTCAAAAGGGAAAAAGACAATGATGGCTACAATCAAAATAAACTAAGAACCAAACTGAGCTGACCATGAACACTACTTTGATTGATACGATGTCTAAAACCCTGTTGTAAAATACCATTTTTAAAAATGTGTGAACTGTGGTATATTTTTGGATTCCAGTGAGCATGCCAATGCATTGCAAGGTATAAAAATATTTCTGATCTTAAAAAATCTGTTCAAACATGCAGAGCTTTAGAAAAGTGGAATAATAAATTTTGCATTGAACACATAGCCTTGATGAAATTTTAATATCCAGCCAGCTGCACCAAGGGATAGAGTTTGGAACTGTTAGCAAATAGGACTCTGGAGAATGAGTAGCCCAGTCCCTTTTCACCAGCAATTAGCAATATGCCAGACAAAAGCAGAGCCCCTCCCTATAGGGGTCCTGCATAGTATACCATGCTTCTGATTGCTGGTTGTGGATATCTTGACACAAATTGCTTACCAGTACTACAGAAATCTGTTTCTTGGTGCATCTCACTGGTTTAAAGGTGGGTTTCAGGAACATTTGCAATTGTGGTAATGGGCTCTAATTGTAAATGTGAACCGAAAGCAATTGCAAGATTGTAAGCCACATTTTTCATATTGTGGGATATTTCCTGACCTCAGTGAATTCCAGTGTCCTGCCAATCAAAGAAATTTTAATTTATCTCAATGAAAGCACATCTTTTCTTCATGCTGATTGAGGAAAATGAGCAACTGTGACATGAATCACCCCTGACCCTGAGATGACATGAGCTTTAAAAAATCTCAGTAGATTACACAGGCTAAAATGAAATAGTCCAATTAAATTTTGGTGGAGCAATATTTCTCTCAACTATTTTAATTGTGGTTGTGATGCCAAGGAGGTTTGTACATGGCAAATGACTAAACTTTGAAGACATTGGTAGGCATCAGCAGATGTTCATCTAGCATCTAGCTATGTCTCTGTAACCTTCCAGGGCTACCCTGTTCTAATCACATTTTTAAAGTGACAATGTGCCCAACAAAGGCGTTTCCATGTTTTTGGAGAGCAGGAGAATCAGTGGGAAGGCATCAGTTCTTCTCTTGAAGTCAAAAAGCTTCAACAGGCATCTATAGGGATCTCTTATGGTTTGCAGGAGATGCCTACAAATGAAGTCTAGCTAAATAGCTGGATTAATCTCCAGAAATTCCTCCCTCCCCATGGTGAGAGGAAAATAGTGTGATAAAGGAGGGGCTGCTTCACTTAGGAGCTTTTCAGATATGGCGCTGGAATCACCATGGATCATGGCAATGCTGGCAGTACACATCCATTATGTGGGAGCCGGTCACCCTATGCTCTGCACCATCCTACCTTTTCAGATGGAGGGAAGTGTTTGCTGACTAGCATGCACCGTTGAGGGCAATATAACCATGGGAAGTGTCCTGTGTTGCCACTGCTGGCTTTTTTCAGTCACAACTCTGCATCTGCAGTGGTTTTGCCCCACCCTGGAAGTACTTCTCTGGTGTGTGATGAGAGCTGACGGGCTCCATGGCAAAGCTGTTGTGGAACTGGAATTCCCGCCAAAATATGTCCCTTGTAAAGAGGTCCTTAGATTATGAAATTGGGAGAGGTTTTTTTGTTGTTTTGTGGTTGGTAAAGAATTCCCCCTTTCCAATAACCAAAAATGTGGGTTGCAAAAGTTGGGTTTTTTTACCATCATATCTCACTAACAGGATGCCAGATATTGTTTACAATTGTGCAGATGCCAATGTCGAAGACCATTTCTACAGTAAGTCTAGTTCTGTGTGGATTCAATAACTCTGTAATGAGAGAATAGCCATATATCATAGAGCTAATGTGAGGATCACAACAGGATCATTGATTTAACTGATGGGCCATCTAGTAGACCACAAAAGATCAAATGAAGGACAATGTTTTGTTGAAACCATTCATTGGTCACAAGAGCTTGCAAATTATAGTTTAACTATTGCTAATCAAGCAATATATTAGTGAAAGTAAATTACAGTCGCTTTATCTCTCCTTGATCCCGGGAGATTTGGGATTCTATAGTATGAATGCATAAGTTGCTTGTTGTTTCCAGTTCTTTCTAGGTCACCTGTAAGAAAGCTTTTCCAAGATAACCATAAGTGAACAAATCCTGTGCATCTCCCATAGAAAGGTTATTTATTAATATACTGCATGTATAACCTCATATCAAAGTGATTCATATTAATACATTCATGAAAAGGCAGGATCCTTGCCATTGAACTCAAAGGCTTAAAAATGTAAGCCACTGTACATAAAATGACAAGATAACCTTCCCTTGGTGATGTTTGGTTTCTTAAAATTACTTTTTATTTATGGATGGACAGTGTGCTTTAAAAGCTCTTGGAACAGCTTACAAAGATAAGTAGCATGATAGCTATGCTTTCAAGCTTACAGTCTAAATTAAAGACATGACACAAAAGGCACAAGATGTGGGGTGAGAGGAGGAAAAAGACATTCACAGTACATTTTTATGACCTTCCAAATAGTATCAGTTGAGGGATCTGCTGTAATGGCTCTTATCAGGTTAGTCACTAAGGAACAACCAAATGCATCTGTTCTTTTAGGATTGGAACCAGTTCAGGGGGGCTTTCTTTTTAGCCCCCCTATCTCCTCAGGTGGGTAAAGGCCTTACTGGTACATTATTTAAACTGTTATGTTTATTCATATCATGATCTGATCACCATGCTCATTATATCCCACATTAATGAGGTTATTGGGATAACAATATAAAAGGTTTGCTAGGGTAGACCCTCTTCCACCCAGTCTCAGCCCCCCCGAACCAAACTCAGCCCCCCCCCCCCGAATCAAAATCCTGGCTACGGCCCTGATTGGAACAGTTCTGTTTTCTTTCTCTCCCTATCTCCTGCAGTCTGGTAAAGTATGTAACTCTTATGTGAACAGAAATTGATGGATATTTTCTTGCTCAGAGAATGGGATCTGAGTGGGGGGGGGGCTGCTTCCACACAGGGCTTAAACCCAATTGGGTCCAGGTTAAAGCCCGCATACCTCCCCCCAAAATCCATGCTTTCCTGGGGGGGGTTCAGATATCCTGCCAAGCCTTCCAGCAGGGCACCCGAGCACAGAACAACCCCCCTCCCCCGGTAAAAAAAGAAAATAACCTACCTGGCTGCCATTACCATGCTACCAGAAATCTCCTGGTATGTAGAAATGATGCGCCAGGAAAGGGGGTGGGGAGGAGTGATTTTCCTATTCCCCCTTCTCCTGGCACTTCATTTCTATGTGCCAGGAGGTCAAGTAAGTTTTTTAAAGCTTTTAAAGGGGATTTTGGGATGGGGTGGGGCTGTCTTGAATTTTTGGGCTCCAGGAGCAAAAAAAAAACAACCAAGACAGCTGTGTGGATGGGCATTGGAAGTTGTGTGATGCAATCCCCAACCAAAATGCAGAAGATACATCATGAAAGCTTTCAAAACTTCACCAGCACCTTCAACAGCAAAATATATTAAAAATCATACAGGAGAAGAAAAGTGATGATGTGGAGTTATAGGCCTATGTTCTGTATCAGATATTGTTTTCTGTGGCAGTTAGAATATTCTGGAGGAATCTCAGAACAGGCAAATGCAAATCTCCATAAAATCTAAGATCACCAATGAAAGGATTAGCAAAATTCCAGATTCCACCCCTCACAAGTCCTAATTCACCAGGGACAATATCTAAGTTTGCCTTTTGTTTCGAACAGTGGTCTTCAGAGAAGGGGAGAAAGAGAATGTAGCTGTCTTAAGCCTCACTCCCTCTCTTTACTGGTACATGGTGCTAGGACACATTAATTCTGGTCTCTTCCCTGTGGAGACCAGCAAACCAATCTCCCCTCCCCCACTGTTACACAAAAATGGGGGAAGTACAATATTGACATATGTGTTGTCAAAGGCTTTCATGGCTGGAATCACGAGATTGCTGTGAGTTTTCTGGGCTGTGCAATATTCACACTGGCCTCAAGCAGACAAGAGTTCTTTCTCTTACCCTGAATATTCCACAGATATATAAACCCCACTTGCCTAGTTTCCAACATATTTCACAACCTCTGAGGATGCCTGCCATAGATGTGGGTGAACTGTTAGGAAAGAATGCTTCTGGAATATATACAGCCAGAAAACACAAAGCAACCAAATGCATTTCTTTTTAGAAATCCTATTCAGAAGAAAGCACAAGACATTTTTTCTAGATCATTGCATTGGGGAAGATTAGGACAGTTTTAACCCTTTGCACCCATTGTGCTCCTGTTTTCGAATATGAGTGCAGAGAGGGGAGGGTCTTCATTATCCATAGGAACAAACTTGAAAGGACCAAATTTTCCTTTGCAAGTTATAGATGCAGAGCCTCAAATCTGGATGGGGACTCTTATCCCTTTACTAAGGTTCCTTGCCTACTAGGCTTGTTTGATCAAGGAAAAAATGGTTCAAAACATGTTTCGGATATAGAGGATGGTGGCGATTTGAATCTGAAATGATTTCTGAAATTTTCCGAAAAAAGTCAGAATTTTCTGAAATTTCTGAATTGCTTCATTAATGGCAGGCACAATTGCGCAATACGCGAAAACCTGTAAACAGGACAGACAAAACTTGGAGGATTCCCTTTCCCTCAGTTTTAGACTGCTACTGACTTGCCACAGTGGTAGAAAATATTCTCTTCTCTCAGCATATGAACTTTCAATGTATATAGAAGATCCCTGGGGGTTTGACAATTTTAAAAGTAATTTCAGTAATTTAATAAGGAATATTATAAGAAGAAATGTGCTGTCTCCAGGATTCTCTTGAAAAATTTAAATCTATCTGTTTTGCATATTTGTCTTGAGCACACCCCTCTGAATATGAGAAAATGGAAGATTAGATTAGGAGATTTCTAGTTTCCAAAAGTACAACTTGTAAACCCAAGTAGAGGAAAGGGTCTTCCAAAGTTTTATTGTGTTGATTCCCAAGGATAAGATTGGATTAGTAGATTTCTAGTTTCCCAAAGTACCACGTGTAACCCCAAGGAGATGAAAGGGGCCTTCCAAAGTTTCATTATGTTGATTCCCAAGGACAAGATTAGATTAGTAGCTTTCTAGTTTCCAGAAGTACAACTAGTAACCCCAAGGAGAGAGAAAGCCCTTAGAAGTTGGATTCCCTGCTTCAGGAAGGGAATTATTAACAGCAAAGGGGAATTTGTTCCCAACCCAGTCCTTCCCTTGTAAAGCAGTGGCGTGGCACCTTTTCCACCCAAGCGGCCTGCCCTAGTCCCTCTGCCTTTGCGTCTCTGGCTCGCAATGAGACCATGAGGCTCATTAAAGGGCAATGGCTGCCATGCCAAAACCCTGCCACTCTCGAGGTGGTTTCCCCTCATTGGCTGGAGGCAAGCATCCCAGCATGCAACCAGCCGCTTGCCTCCAAAGGCGGATTCATTTCCGATTCACTTCCTGGATCAGAAAAAAGATGGTGACAGTGGCGTCGAAAGGGCAATGATACTTCCGGTTTCTCAAATTGCTTTGAAATTGCTTCAAAACTGGATTAATTTTGATTTCAATCCAAATTATGAAGATTCCGTTGGTACCTACCCATGCCTATTGCCTACAAATAAGGAGGGATAAGGTGAAGATATAAATGATGTAATATGCATATATAAAATATATCTTTAATTTATGTCACAGGGAGAGCTACAATTGTGAGGGGACTGGATATAATGAGAGCGATCAACAGGCTGTTTAAGTATTTTCTGATGATGGACAAGTGATGCCTATACCTTCCTTAACAGGAGACATGCACTTAATATTGCAAGTATGTAAAACCCCAAGAAAACTAAGAGAATGTTGCAATCTGATCATTTCAAAGTGGAATAGAAACATAATGCACTATTATTCTATAATGTATTTATTATCATTCACTAAAAGGATGTATTTCATATGAAAAATTAATTCAAAAATTCCAAATATCATTACAAAGTAAATATCAAATTATTTATAGTTAGAGTAGACCCATAAAAATGAATTCAACCTATGTTAGTCATGATTATCTGAATTTCAGTGGTTTTGCTCTACTATAGCTAGCTAGCATGCATCCCATACACTGCTAATGAAGTGCTGAAAAGATTAATGTTGCTATTAAATAACATTTAATTAGGGGCTCTATCAGCACCAGCACTAGCTTCATTCTGGACCAAGTAAAACATGTCTTTTTATCAAGGCGTTTAGGATCTAAAAATCTTCCTCAAACTATAAGGAGACATGCTTTAAAATCCTTTATAATCGTTCTACATGTTTTTATTTGTCTAAATTATTCAATTATTTCATACCAGTTTATGTTGCTTTGTGACATACTGCCCTGGGATCGTGTGATATAGAGTAAGATATAAAGAAATTAATTAAAGAGAGTCTGCATTAACTCCACAGGATCACAGCTAAATCATAATCCATGTTATTCAAAGATGAGAAACAGGGAGGGAAAAAGCAGAGCATATGGACCACCCAAATGACACCGAGTCATTAAAGGTGTTCAAGTAGGTACTATAGACATAATGTGGAGTGTCATAGTCTTCTGAACAGCCAAAATTAAATAAACAGGGGACCCAGGTTGTATTATATCCATTTTAAAGATTATCTGTAGTTAATCCAGGGTATCAAGAAAATCTGTTTCAAGCCTAATTGCAGTACATGGGGTTGGCTGTGAGTATGGAAAGATTAAAGCTCTTCTCCCCAGAGGTTGTCACCTCTTCCATAATCTCCCCTACATTCACCAATTAGACTTGAAAAAAGCTTTCCATTAAGCCTAATAGCAACATTGGGTTATTTCATTGGGTGGGAAATAAGGGATAATGTTACAGTATATAGGGGGAGATTTGGGTTAAGAGTGTGCTCACTTTCATACATGATCAGTTCTGTCCTTTTATATGAAAGAAAGCAAATCACTCCCAGTTTCCTTGTCTTCAGACCATCATTTCCAGCCAGCTGAGGGCTCTTATCTGTAATCTTCTCTTTGCCAAGTTTGCCACATATAAAAACCATATGCAAGGAACCTATCATGTTTGCTTCCTTTCATATTTTAATTAAATTATGAGACAGAAGCCAAGGGTGATTCCATATAGTTTTCACAAGTAAAAGACATTGTACAGTTATTCCATCTTTTATATTTTTCTCTTGGCCTCTGTATAGTTATAGGGATATGATTCTACTTTCACATTCATGGGTATATCCTATTAAATCCTGGGATTTTTAGTTTAGGGGAGTCTTGAACGGTAAAGGATTTGTTCAATCATTTGTTAATCAGCTTCAGTACTTTGGATAACTCCTCCAGAGCACATTCATTGTTTCAGTTACCATCTGACTCTATGGCAATGGTTCTCAACCTGTGGGTCCCCAGATGTTTTGGCCTTCAACTCCAATAAATCCTAACAGCTGGTGAACTAGCTAGGATTTCTTGGAGTTGTAGGCCAAACCACTGTCCTATGGGATGTGCTGTTAGCTTACAAGTTCTTATGTGTGTGTATGCCTTTAAGTCACTTGTGAACTTATGGAGATCTCATGAATTTCATAGGGTTTTCTTAGTAAAGGAATACTCAAAGGTGGTTTTGTTTGCTCCTTCCTCTGAAATATAGCCCACAGCCCTGGATATTCACTGTGTTCTCCCATCCAGTTCTAACTCAAGTTAAATGCTTGGGGAATGGAGCCTTTAAAAAGCTGTGTCCTGTTTAAAAGCTTTTCACTTTTGCCTGATCCTTCAATCCAGATGCTTATGAAAGGCCAGATGGCAATGCTGTCACTACTATTCAGAGGCCAGTGCTGAGTTTGATTCATTGTTTTTGGGACCATAACCAGATAACATCTGGATGCCACTTTGCTTTAACTGTTCTCCTTTCATCCCATAGCATTGCAACACTTGTAGAAAACAATTAATGTCTCTTATTTTTGAATGTATCAACTCTGAAATGAAATGAAACCAGAATAGACATTTGTAACCAGAAATGAACTGGCGACCTTATTGAACATTCCTTGCTATTAATTTTACATTAAAGTACAAACCGTTCAGAAGCACCTATTCAAAAATCTTAAATGAAACTGAGTAATTTTCACATCTCTAACTCCAGGACCTAAACAGCCTAGTTTCTCGATATCTTTACAACTGCCTCCCACCAAATGAACTTGCTGCTTTCTGAGTTCATTGGCAGAGGCCCCGCCATATGTCTCAGAAGCTTAATTTGACAGAAATGTTCAGTTTCACAGCTGAGATGCCCAGGCTTTGAAATGCCCTTTGCCAGGACATCCATATGGTCCCAACCTTGATTGTGTGTAAAGATCCATATTTAAATTTATATATGCATATCTTCACATTTTCCCTCTTTCTCTCTGCCTGATTCCCTCCCTATTGTTTTATCTGAGAGACATTTGCACTAAATGATGACCTATAAATATAGGAACAAAGTAAATAAATTTAATGGTTTCCCCATGTGTGTGGGTACACACACACACACACACACACACACACACACACACACCCACAAGAATTTCCCTGTGATTATTTCAAGCATTTGCTTTACAGCATTGAGTAAAGATGGACTGGAACAATATGTATGTTTTTGTGTAAACTGATAGGAAAATTTATACAAAACAGCTAAAAGTGAGAAAGTCAGAAAATGTTCTGTCATACCTGGAATATTCATGAGCTTTCTATCATAGAGACCCTCATAATGCTGACTGGATGTTTACATGTGTGCAGACCTTTCAGTTTGGTTCAATGATAAGCAGCTCTTAACATTAGATAATGTGAGATGAGCTGTTCCATCTCTTTAAAGTAAGTGTGGTGAGCCTGTAGGGCTACCAAGGATGGACTCCCCAACCCCCACCTGCCATGATTTGTTGACTTTTAGAATAGTCTTACATCAGTACTGATGGATCTACATAGAGTTGCCTCAGATGAGTAGAGGACTATACAAGCCTTGAGTGGTCTAGATGAATACTTAGTTATATAGATGAGCCATGTGTGCACATAGGACCACATCTTATGATCAGTAAATGCATATCTATTGGGTATATCACCATCAGGGTTCAGGATTAGCCTATGCAAATCCACTTCACCTCCTCACTCCATTAATAAAAGTCCATGAACAGCTGTGCTACTGAAGCAAAACATTTACACATAGGTCTGTGCCAATGGGGGGGGGGGGGGGTACCTGAGATACTCCACATAAAGTGGCTTGATTTAGATCAATCAATCAAAGTAGTTTATTGTATGGGCCCAAGGCCATGACAAAAAGGACCACATGCACACAATAGTACTAATAATGTGATGGAAGAAAGTTGTGATATAAACATATCAAAACAGAGAAAATTATTTACAACAGGATTCACTGAGGCACCTAATATATATATATTTTAAATTAAATAACATTGATTAGTAACTTATAGAATACAACATCTACACAGACATAAACCTTACCTACACATTTATACAGTAGGGATTAATACAGGAAAGGATGGGGAGGAAGGGGGTTGTGGGGGATTAGAAACAAGAGGGACAACTAAAAACAGACACCTAATATTTTGTGAATGTATATGTGTGCACATGTTTATGAAAGCTCATCATCCTTCGTAACTTACTACACTTGGGAGGAGATATGCTCTGAATTCATAACTACATTAGAAGTTAAAATAATTATTTCAGCTTGTTTTGAAGAAGAAAACATGAAGATAGAGGCATTCATTTTTCTTTTCATTATATTTCTTACCTCTAAGAATTGATTTTATTGTTACCTGAAGCTGTATTTCACATTAATAATCTAATATGTATTTTTCTATGACAAATGAAGAACTGTACAATTAGGGTTGGCTAGACGTATTTAATGAAATATTATATGAATCTGTGTTTTGTAGGTATATATCAAAGAGAAACAACCCAGAACCCTCTAGGTCTCTTATCCACACATAAATTGCCCTACACATGTGGCTGATGTTTTTGTCTGATGCAAAACCTTTTTATTCAAAATTGCAGAGATAGAGTTGCTCATGTGGTCCCATGTTGCATACCAATGTGGCATGTACATGCAAAAGAACTTAGAGATATGCACTGAGTAGTGAATTCACTTGTACATTCAAATGCATATTCACTTGGACAATATTGACTTTCAGCACATGAGTTGTGTAGCAAAATCAATGTATTCAATTACTTTATTATATAAACCTAATCTAGGCTCTTGGCCATTATCACCAGATAAATATTTTATAGTGAGGTGAATTGTTAACAAACTATAAAGGTTACAATGTCGCCTGGTGATTTCCAAATGAGAAAATATTAAAGCTATATTTTCTGTAGAAGGTCAACAAGAAAACATATGACAAACCTCTGTTTACATGATAAATCCTTTGGTCCCCAAGTTAGATGGATCCAAAGCCAAGGAAAACACATATGCATTGGCATCACTGGTGCAGTTTGGGGGATGTAAACCATACCTGGTGATGCCATCAGAAGGTATGACACCAAAATAACGGACTACTGTTTTGTGCAGGCATTTATTATTTTAAAATATGCTGTAGTTAGATATAACCACAAAGCTATTACATGCAGTGGCATACCTAAAATGCTAAAATTCTTCACTAATTTACTTTTTGAACTCTCTAATGCACAAGTGCTCTGGTTAGAGCTATCATTATCACCAATTCTAATTAAACTTCAAATCACATGGTTTTAACTGCATGCGCTATAAGGATATGCTGTTAGGTTATGGGGTTGTTTTTTGTTAGAGGGTTTTTGCTACTGTTTATATCAGGCATGGGCAACTGCCGGCCCTCCAGGGGTTTTGAACTTTAACTCCCAGAAATCATAGCCAGTTTACCAGCTGTTAGGATTTCTGGGATTTGAAGTCCAAAACCTGGAGGGCTGGCAATTGCCCATGCCTGGTTTATATAGTGACTGATTTTGTTAAATTTTCTGGTATTTTAGCTACAAAATTGTGGTGAGGTCCAGTATTAGAGGAGGACTATAGGGATGGCACCATGAGTTACCATACTGAGTGACACCACTGCTATATTTCATGGTATATATAATAGATAGATAAATCTGATAGATAGATTGATAGATAGATAGATGTAAACTTTTACAGGCAGTTTTGATTTGTCATGAGGAAATAAATGAACTAAATCATTGGGCTGCCTTTGTTGTGAGTATAGTTTTGAGTCTTAGAATGTTCAAACATTCGTTTGTTAAATTTATAAAGCTATTATAGTTACAAAAAAGAAATCATAAGGACTATCCGATGATGGAAATGACTCTAAATGATGTGTAGAAGATATATGAAATAATGCCACATATGATTACAGGCAAGATATCTGATTTTGATTAAGTGAGGCAATACATTTCAGTCTCTCTAGTTATTGGGTTATGGGGAAATAAACAAGAATAGTATCCTAAGGCGACATTCCCATACACATTTACCTGAGAAAAAGTCTCTTTGAACAACCCAATGAGATTTACTTCAGGAATGCTCCATAAATGTATTTTCATAGAGTGGATTCTCAATCATTTGGCAGACTTTACTGGGTAACAATGTTATAGATATAACATCTAAACATTAGTACAGATAATAGATATACATTTCTGAAGCTGATAATACATTCGGTTGGAAAGTACAATTTAAATGCATATAGTAGATTTTATGAGATATTTCTTAGAATACACACATGCATTCATATACAGGTATATCTTTAAAACATGTTGAATTAAACTTAAACATACATATTTTTCCAGGCTTAAAAACATAGCTATTTTGTAAATCTATATTTGATAACAGCACATTGTATGGAGTAATCAGGTTTTTTAAAATCCACTGAATAAGATGAACACATGATAACAAAAGCTAAAATCCCAAATAGACTTCTTGAATTCCAGCTTGATTCCATCAGTGACAGCCCAGGATTGCAAAGACTGAATTAGACACAGATTTAGGAAAAATAGTTAGGCTACAGAAGTATTATCAACTCACACAGTTCCTGTAGCATCCACAAAATCCTGCACAAAGACTCAAGGTATTTCTGTTGAGTGGCAGAAACTAGCGTGGACAGCAGCATGTTACCCAAATCAGGTGGAAGAGACAAAAAGATCAAGAGGGGACAATGCTATAGGCAAGTGGTTTGCAGTATTCGGATTTCCCCCCTCGACAAAACAACAAAGTAACTGAGCATTAATCATTAGTTTCTTGTAATTATTTATCCAATAATGGAAGTATAACTACATGGCATTATGGTTGCATCTTAAAGAAGAATATATTTTCACTCCTTTTGTGATGTAACAGTAACTTTTCAGTTCCTTTTACCCTGTATACCGATGCAGCCACTTACTTGGCTTGCACTGTACTGTGCTGATGTATTTTACTGTATTTTATTGTGTTTGAGTGTCTATGGTGTTTTTATTCTGTTTTTAATCTTGAATTTGCTGTAAGTCGCCCCGATCCATCTGGGAGTGGCGACTCACAAATTTGAATAAATAAATAATAATAAGGTTGTGGGTCACTAAATGGTGGAAGACGAATGTCATATGGTTCAAGAGCTGATTTGTGACTCGCTTTGTGCTGCTGTCACGTGACATTTTGGGGCACTGAGAAGATGATAAGGTGGAGAAGAATGTGTTGTTCATAGCAAGCCAGCAACTTGCTGGCTCCTTTCATCCCAAACATAATTTCATGTGTTTGAAGGAGCATCAAAGTACACTATGACCCTTTTAATAATGGGGAATGTGATCTGAACTTACTGTGGAAACAGGAAACCATGCATAATAGCAATCCCTATTGAATTAAATGACTACAGCCAAATATTACCATACAGTCACCTTGACTCAATCCTCCAGGATGATTACATACTCCAGATGGACATAGGACCATCTGGAGAACCTAGAAAATTCCCAGAGAGGACATATTTTGTTGGATGTTGATAGGTAAAACTGCAGTTCCGAATCCCAGATGTATGAAGTGGATGGCCCACAAGTTCTCTTCCAACTCAATGATTCTATGATTCTAAATAATTCATTTCTGTTTGGAAAATGGGAGAATTACTTTTATAAATTTATAGAAAAAAATCAATATGCTCCTACTTGGACCGTTAGAATGGTAACTGCAATTGAAGTCGTCAAAATGGAAATGGCATATTTACCTCTGTGTAGACCAAGGAATTTCATGAGGTCTTAGTTGTTATCTGGTTGAGTGACAAGCAACACCTGCCGATATTCCTTTTTTAACATAATCACTAAAGGTTCAGTCTCATGACCATAACTAACTACAATTAATTACTTTCCAAATGTAGACGGCCAGGTTCTCATCACTCTTTTCTCCACCTTTAGGGAGATTTCAGCAAGGCAACTCAAAGCAGTTGCTGTCCATTCTATTTTAGTGGATTTATTTATTTATTTATTTCAACTATTTGTACCCCACTCTTCTCAACCCCCGGAGGGGGACTCAGGGCAGCTTACAACTGGCAATGACTCAATGTCCCCACATACAACATAATAAATACAATAATTACATACAGATAAAAACATTAAATCAATTCAAATTAAAATATGTTTTAAAAATATAACTGGCTGGTTGGCCTTCACTAAACTGAATTCTGTGACCAGTGACTGAATCAGAAACTTGTCCATAGTCCATTTTCCCTAGCATTGTCATCATTGTCATTATCATTATCAGCATGCTACCCAAAAGCCTGGTCCCACAACCATGTTTTCAATTTCTTCTGAAGGAAAGGAGGGATGTAGATAACCTAATTTCACTGGCGAGTGAGTTCCACAGGTGGGGGGCCACCACCCTGTCCCTCGTCCCCACCAAGTACATTTGTAACAGAGGCAGGGTTGGGAGCAGGGCCTCCCCAGAAGATCTTAAACTCCAAGGTGGGACATAGGGAGAGAGACATTCGGACAAATTAGACCTCCAGTAGAGGCTCATTCACAGAATTGTACTGCTATGGTTCTGCTCTAATTGAAATGGTTCCATCCTCAGATTTTAAGTTTAAGGAGTTGCATTTAGAGTTCTCAGGCAGAGAGCTCTAATTACAGAAACAGAACACCAAAGCATGGGAGAATGACATATAAAGAGAACAATAGTGTGAATAAGTCTCGAGTATTAGGACAGTCGAAATTTTACCATTTTACTATAGCTCTACTATGCTATTTGCAAGTTTTGTCTTATTTTAGGAATGCATAATCCCTGACTTCTGATTAGCTTGGTTCTCTTTAATATAAGTCTACTGCAATATTACCTTTGTTTCTCTTCCATGTCTTCATACTGATGCTTCTAACATAATTTCCACACTCAGCTCAAAACCTTGCTGGTACATCACATTAGTGGCTATACGTCTTTCAGAGTTTGTGGTGACAAAAGCCAGGTATAATTGCCTGACTTCAAACAAATTATTTTCTGGATGCACTATTTTCTCCACAGCTGTCATGGCTACAACATTTTCTCTCCTGCCACCACCACTAAAACTGGTGTACTTAACCTCTCTCTCTCTTGGCATTACTTCGCAAACAAAGATTCTTAGGAAGGACTCATCCCACGCTTTTTACAAGCGCGTTGATGACTAAAAAGGCCAATCTGAGATAGGCAAGTTCAGTTGCAGAAAGCACAGCAGAAAGTCTCCTTGGGTGATGTTGTTTCCAAGTTGCGGTTCTTTCTGCGTTGTTGTTTCTCTTCGAGACCCATTCAGCGTGTCTTCTCAAAAGAGGCCGCAGCATTGTGGATAGTGCATCATGACTCCCGATGTGAGGCCAAGGTAGACCATTGTTGGTGATCAATCTAGCCGAGCCTGAGATGTTGTTTCAGGGAGTACTTATATCTCTTTTTTGGGGCACCTCTCTTGCGCTGACCCGTGGCGAGTTCACCATAGAGTAGTATCTTTGGGAGTACTTAATACCGGCATGGTATAACAACTACTCTATTCTGGGTTATGAGATCATAGATTACCATGAAGCAGGAATGTAAATCTTTATGTTCTCCATCCTTATAGTATTGCATTATACATTATTGTTTCATATTTATCCAACATGATTAAAACTCAAAGATTCTTGGAAATCTTCTCAATTGCTATTTGTGCTTCAGAAAGTCATTTGGAAATTAAGTTGTGCAGAAATACATTTCTTCTGGTGTTTCCTGTATGGAAGTGTATTATTATGTGCAAAATGAAGATGTTGTCTTCCTCATCCAAACTGCTCTTTTCAATTTCTGAAGTTTTTGAAAGAGAAGACTTTGTCTCTGGTTCCATCAGGTCTTCACAATAACCCAGTCACTGCCCACTGCAAGGCACCACCATTGTAGAGAACAGCTTTACCCACTGGTTTTTCAAAAAACACAATATTGAAGAATTGAATGGTTTTCACTTGTGCAATATGGTGTTTATTTGTTATATGAAATGGCTCAATAAACACATCATCCTCCACACCCCCGTGCACTTGTTGTTATAGCTACACACCACATTTTGTCTTGCGGAGAGTGACAATGATAGAGAAAACTATCACATTTGCACAGACTATGGACTGTATGCGAGCCTTGATTTCCTTCAAGGGGATTTATTTTTAGAAAACAGTCTCAGTCATTCTCCACACACTTTAAGATCCAGGCTAGTTTTAATCAGACTATTTTTGTTTAAATAGAGAGTTCATCCCTCCCAAGGATACAACTTTATCAAGAAGAGGTGTCGTTTAAAGAAACAGCAGTATAAATATTTCATCTTCCTGCAGGTTTCCCAAGTCTCCAGAGGCCTGATTCTGCAATCATGTATGTGTGTATCTTAAGTTTAAAGCAGTAAGTAGTCCATCTGGAACACGAGTCCAGGATCAGAGCCAAAGCCTTAAATATCTAACTAAGCCACAGTTTGGCAGAGAGGTTCTTTTTCCCCCAGCAAGGTAATACATCATATTGGTGCACTTCCAAGGCAATACAGAAAGGAAGAGAAAAAGAAAAAGAGCAATTCCTGACTAAGCACTGAATGCCAGCATGTATTTTCGTGTAACTAAGCTGGGTGTGCTACCTCACAATTATTTTATTTAAAACTAAGTGGAGCATCTCAAACTTTCAATGTCTGTGTTTCAGCAACATTGCCATTTGTTGAGCTGGCAATTACCTTTGGCTCACCAAAAGGCCCCCAGATTATGAAGATTAAGACTCCTTCTAGGCCCCTCCTACACTGCCATATATAATCCAGATAATCTGCTTTCAACTGGATTATATGGCAGTGTGGACTCATATAATCCAGTTCAAAGCAGATAATGTGGATTGTCTGCTTTAATAATCTGGATTATATGGCGATGTAGAAGGGTCCTTAGGAAATAGGCATAATGTGTCATGTTATGTAGCTTTCCTAGAACAATATGGAAGGATAGAGTCACATTCAAATAAGAATTGCACCAGATTCTGAGGTGGTAGAAAGAGACTCACTTCCATTAAGAATCTAAAGGTCAGTTGGAGCTGGGTATTTTAGGACCCTGGGGAAATAAGTCCATGCTCTGGTGTGCCTCTTTCTGTATTTATGTGGTTATATGGGCTCCTATATTTGAAAATTTCACTCTTACACAAAATGATGACAGATTTTATTTTGTATTTGCAATGTTTTCACATCCTTTGAAATAGTACCTACCCTTATGGGCAATTTATCTAAGTGTTTTTTGCTTTTCTCGGGAATGAGGAATGTTATAAAAGTCATAAAAGTGCCTTTTCTGACCTTTCCACTTTTATCCTTCCTTTAACTGTATGATATTACGGCTGTCTGTCAAAAATACTGTACAAATTGCATTACTACAGTCTTTGAATCTTAAGACACAAGGTATTCACAGTAGGCTTGTTCTGGGAGATGTTGCCAATAACCATGTGGAAAAGTAAAATACTATCCTCAAAGATGGTAGTAAAAAGAGAACACTACAGTTGGAGAATATGAGCAGAAAATCAAGCACTGGCAATTTGATATGTTTTTTTTTAGATAGAAAGAAAAAAATATAACCTTAGCATTAGAGGTCATTACAGTGAATCACTGAGTCACTGGTTCCAAAGTATTTTGATTTCCACACAAATACTCCTCATTAATGCTTCCAATATGTCTAGAAGGAGCTCTGAAAAGAATTGGCTGACTCTATTTCAAAGATGCAAAGGTTCCTGGGAGAAGACCAGGAAATCTTTCTGTTTAAGGAAAAATTCAAAGGACATGCAAATAAGTGTAAATCCATAGATTTTCTGGTGCATCATTTCCATGTCCTTTGCAGAGGGATGTAGATCTAGGAATTATTACTTTTTCTGTTACTAGAAAAAATGGTGTAATGCACAAGGTGCTAAAATCTGAGCAGCAATGGAAATCTTCTGATACTATTGGCCTCAAATTGAGGATATAAATGATCAGAAGGACATTTTCATATGTGGAAATGGGTAACTGCAACACTTCCACTTCAAGTTAGCAAGTATGTTTTGTTGGAGAGAATTTTCACAATTGTAAATTTTACAGAAATTGTATACAGCATGCAAATTGTACAAATTGCATACTTAATCATGAATATTACCACCTCATTGTATGAATTTATAACTTTAAGAATTGTACATCAACATACTTTAATTGCATAGTTTCCCCTCCCAAACCATAGAGACCTTGTCAGAAAAAGGACACATTGTATTACTCTCAAGCCCAAGTGAAGAAATCTTGTGGAGGCTAATGAACTCCTATACACTTTCTCACTGTGTCAATTCAATACAGTGAGTCCCTTGAGAAAAAAAGGTAATTTAATAAGATATTTTCACCTCTGTACTGCAAACAGAGAGCAAGCATGATAGTGGTTTGAATGCTGAACATTTATTTTAAGGCCTCCATCATTCAAACTCTTGGAAACAACCTACCAAAATGAAATTAGCTTACAAAACTCAAACTCTGGTCTCTCCCTTTGCCCCCTTTTTTGCTCAAAATTGGAAGTCTGTTTTTACACACCCACCTTCAGAACAAGAGGATGCAAGTATTAATCAAATATTCCAAGCCATTTAAGTATCAATCTCTGTATATGATCAATCAATCAATCAATTTATTAATGATCTGACCAATGGTAATATGGTAACCAATGGTAACCAACAGAAACAATATTTATCAAACATCTATGCAAAACACTGTAAAAGCCAACAATTTAAAAGCAGGATGCAAGTGGGATAAAACAAAACATGCAAAACAGTACGTGATCAGTTCATGTTATTTTTGCTGGCCAAGGCCAAGTTGACATCTCTCTCACACACACACTTTACCTGCAGTTCCTACTGGACTATGAGGTGATGGGATAGCATCCTTCAGCACATCTGAAACTCCAGACTAGTTTATGGTGTTCAGAACAGGCCTCCAATAGAGAGGAACATCTGGAGACCTGAAAGAACATCCTGGAAGCTACCACTGCTGCTTGGAGCCGCAGGTTCATTGCATAATGGTAGGGCTGACCACAGACTAAAGAGTAAGCAGGACAATATTAATATATTAAGATAATTGTTAATCTATTAAAAATAAAATTGCATATATATAGAAACAAGGACACTTTATACAATTAAATTACAGAATTTCATTGCATAATAGTCACCATCACATAATAGTCACACTCTCCTTTTTGGATCAAAGTTTTGGTATTTTAGGATTCCTTGCATAATGGTCATGCAGTTTATGGGTGTTGTTCTTATGCAATGGGTTCACTCGCATGATCACCTCTTAGATTCAAGCTACAGAGGGCTGCCGTGAACAAGCTCAGAGAAGAGCTTGGAAAGAAGAGGTGCATGGATGAGTAAGCCTCTACCCACTGGCACACTTCTCCCTTCAGAGCTACCTAGTGCTGTCTTATCAAGGCAACCTTCTATAGCTCCAAGGGAAGAGCCTTCACCCACCTGCACACCTGCCAGCAAGAGCTATGGCTTGTAGCTCTTGCCACCTGATGCACAGGTGACTTTGCAGCTATGGGATACTGGCAGTCAAGGGAATAGTTGCAAAAAAAATCCCTCCCATAAGAGTTACACCTCCCTTTTTTCTCAGTAAAAAGGGAGAAAGTGCAACTAATATGCTATGAAATACAGTAATTACAAATTGTTTATTTTATGGCACATTGCTACAGTCAATTCATTGTTTTACTGGTTCTCTTGTCTGATCCTGGATGCATGACATTTTGAAAATCCCATTTGTCATCCACCCAACCAAAAAACCTTCCAATTTTTCCTCCTTATTGCATTTTTTAATGATTCTCATATGAATCTCAGCAGAAGTTTCAGAATTAAACACTTTGAACTTAATTTTCTGTCACTGATGAGAATCCTTTTGCATCGTCTGGTAAAGAACATAGAAGAAGCACTTTACTCCCAAGAACAATACTCCCTTCTAAACTGTTTTTACCATTAACAATTAAAATGTGGGAACAACATTTGTAATATGATTCACTTTTCATAATAACCTGTCCTCAAAAAAGCAGGTTTGTAATTATTCCTTATTGTAATTTAAATAAAGGTAAACTGACCATAATATGTTCATACACACACATCTCAGTGAATGTTTAGTTTTGTTTGTTTTGTTTGTTAAAAAAACAAAGAAAACAGTATTTTATTTTTACAATTCAATTTCAGCAACTTGGGTTGTTCCCATAGATGTATCATTGAACAAAGAGTATTTTGTCAAAAAGTGTTTTGTCTCAGAGGAAAAAGACCTTTGAAATATTGTTAAAGGTCTTTGTTTTCTTTTCTTTTCTTGATCTTTTGTTCAAACGGCTTTCAAATGATGCTACATTTTTCTGAAGTCCTCCACATTTTATAGATACAAAGAGATGTTTCATGGCAATACTATGGATTGTTAATTATTTTTTAGACATGGAATTTATTAAACACTGAGCCTGGGGATGAAATGAAAATTTAGCAAGTGCTGTTACCTATGCCACTTTTATTGTTGTGTAACATTGCGGAGAGTTTTTGCATAGAAAACAGTAATGTTGCATAGCAAAACATGCATCTATTTCTGTGCAAGATGACTGAATTATGAAGACGCTGTAAGAGAGACAGCTGATAATGAATGAATGACTTTAAAGAACAAAAATACCGATGTGAAGTTGATTAGAGGTTAGATTCCCCCCACCCACCTCCTACTACCCATTCCTTTCCTCCCCTTACCTCCCCCCAATCCAATACACTTCACTATCCAACATGTTGGAGAGTGGAGCAATTTTGTCTCCTCCCCCTGGAGAAGAGATTGGTTGATTTTGCAGAATGTACTGGAAGGGAGGAGGGGCTGGCATAGTGTGCTGCCAGCCCCTTTTACCTCATTCTGCTCTGGAGCATCGCCCACCACTCCCACCCATGGATAGTATAATAATGATCGCTCAAATGGTTTCACATTTGGGGTCGGATAGGAATTCGCCCACGAGGGTTTTGCCTATCCTATACTGTCTATTTGGGGCTTAGATGGAATGGTCGGCTAGTAAACTAGCTAAGCGTAAATAGTTTAGTTATTCAAAGGTTTGTATACACTTAAGGCACCCTTAAGGGGTGTGGGACATTATGCAAACACTCACCTAGACGGTTAATTTTAGAGGTGAGGTGATGATGAATGTTCCAGGAGCGGGAGAGTCTAGTCTCAAAAGTTGAGAGATTTCTCCTGATGTTTCCCTTACGGGTTGCCCGGGTTGAAATATACAGGGGACCCAGTTAGTATGCCTGAATAGCTATGGGGTAGACTTTAGGAGACGCTACCTCAGCTTAAACACACCAAGTTAAAACTGACACCAACAAATTAGTTGAGTTACAAGTTAAATAGGTAACTATTTTAATAAAAGTTGCCCAAAAATTTGAAACCATATATTTTGTGTCTGTCTCGTTATTTCGGGGGGTTGGCAGACAATTACCCATCCCTATTTTCCTCAGACTATCCAATTTCCCCCCCTTCTTTTGAAACCTATATCTGTAATAAAACCTTAATAAAAAAAGATTTTGTCATGCAATAGGAATCTTGCATAACACATAAACACACACACACACACACACATATATATATATGCCTTCTAAGTCTTTTGTGTGTGTCTACACCTATAATTTAAATCTTGTGCAATTTCATTTCCATATGAAAAGCTACCTTTCAGGGAAGGTAGCATAGTTTTCAGGAGAAGCTATGTGATTTCAAGAAAATTACATTGTTTTCTAGGAAAGCTGTGAAGATTCAGATGAATACTTGCAAAGTTTACAGTTACAGTTCTTTTTGGAGGGGGGATACAGAGTGTTTCTAGTTACAAGACAAATCTCTTCCATTGTTCTCAATATCTGCTGAGAATAATCAACATTTAACAATCCCTCACTGAGACTACCAACGTCAAATCCTGATTGACCCAATAAATCCCATTGGACCAACCTTTGAGTAAATGGATTAAATCAGATGACATAAATCTAATTACCTAACCCAGTGGAACTATCTAATGTCTAGGAATGGTTTTGCTAAAATTCAGATTTTGGGTAAATGTACAACTGATTAAGGGGGAAAATGGTCCTATAGCCCTGTAGCTCATTTACAGAATTAATAACTTTATTAATAATGCCATCTATTTGTATTATATGACACCTTTCTTCATGAGTGAAACACAAAAACTTATAAAGCTAAATCAAGGGAATAATTTAGTTTTATTTCAAAAAGCTTATGTTGCTTTACATCCTGAAATAATGGATGAACTCAGGGTGCTTGTGTTTTGCAGAGGGAGAAGAAAAAGTAGTAGTGAGTGTGTGGAAAACAGAATTAACTGACTTCTAAAAGGCTGGATTTACACTACCACATAATTCAGCTTGAATTTGTTTTATTTAGTAAGTGTAGACAAATATAATGCAACTCAATACAGTTAAACTCTATTGTGTGAGTCTACACACCGACTATATAATGCAGCTTCAGACTGCATTAAATGGTAGTATAGATCTAGCCAGTAAATTATTGAATGTTGTTTATGAAACGGCAGTGGAAGTTCCCAAATATTTCCAAGTTTGGCACTGATACCCACAATTATATAGTCCCTAAACCACTTTTATCTGAGAAAATTCAGCCTCAGGATAAAAAAAATACTGTCAACTTCTTTCACAAATGATATTTGGAAATGGAGCAATGAAATATTAATTTCACAATAAGTGTATGAGCAAAGATGCCCTTATTTTCCTATCTGAATTGAAGGAAACAAGGGAAGCTTTCAATTAAGGCTTCATAGGGTATGAAAAGTTAGTCTCACAGTCGCTTTCATATACCAGCATCATGTTGTGAGTCAAGGAGAATGCAACAAAAAAAGAGGTGCTAGAATTCTCCAAGGTGAATTTGAAACACTGTTAGATACTAAAGAAAATGAGTATTTCTTAGACATAAATCAAGACGAATACAATAAAGGCTAGACATTTGTGTTCTAGTATTTTCTTTCCTTCAGAATAGGAACACCCTAGAGTGCATTCTATCTTCGGAATGCTGCATGAATTAAAATAATCTAACATACATGACACCTGAAAGTGGTATATTATTCAGAAAAGTTGTTACAAAAAAGATTCAGAAGTATATATAGAATAGTCCTTTCAGAGCAATGAGAGAAAATCTCATCAGGACAATAGTGTTAGAAACCCACTCCCTCTATTCCTGTAGGTCGGGTCATTTAATAGGACTTCGTCCCATTTGTAATTATGGATCTTCCAAGAGAGAAATGGTATAAGAACATTACATATCAATATTATCTGGGTATATACAAACATTCCCTTACCAATTAACTACAGCATCTTCCATACACCAGACAGAGATAATCTTTGTCAAGTAGCAGAATTACCCATGCCATATGTATTTTTTTAAAAAAAAGCATTTCACTCCACATGTTGTTGAAGACTTTCATGACCAGAATCAGTGGGTTGCTGTTAGTTTTCTGGACTGTATGGCCATGTTCCAGAAGCATTCTCTCTTGATGTTTCACCCACATCTAGGAGCCCCCAATGGTGCAATGGGTTAAATCCTTGTTCCGGCAGGACTGAAGATCGACAAGTCGGAGGTTTGAAGACAGGGGGAGCATGTATGAGCTCCCTCTGTCAGCTCCAACTCCCCATGCAGTGGCATGAGAGAAGCCTCCCACAAGGATGGTAGAGGATCAAAACACCCAGGCATACCCTGGACAACATCCTTGCAGATATATTCCCAACTTTGATATAGTTGTTATTATATATAGATTTGATATACAACAAACAATATCACTATGCTGGCTTTTGTATTCAATCACATGTCGGGCATTTCCCAAGTGTCTAGGACTGTGTGATGTATTGGTGAATAATGCGTACAGATAATTATTATTTGATACATAACAAGATTAGTACACAGCAAACAAGGTCGCTATGCTGGCTCTTGTTGTTATTGTTGTTGTTCTTCCTCTTATCTGCCTCTTCTCATGGCTCCAGACAGGTTACAAATTTTTTTTAATGCATAAACTTTGTAAAAATACACATAATACATTTGTATTTGTATAAAAGATACATATTAAAACTTGTTTCTATAAAATACATATTTAAATACACAAAGTGTATATTAAACAAAGGTCATGAGTTTGAAATTCATGCTTAAAAACTGGCTGGGTAGGTCCTACAGTTTAAACTACACAGACAAAGGTAGCTTATACCAATATATGTGTTATTAGCATAACTAGCTTCTTCTTGATAAAGCATTTGTGTCAATATTCAGCAACATACATATCAGACAGAAATCCCTGAATGCTACGATCCAACAAAATAGTAGAAAGTATAAATCACATTCATGTTTTATATGTTTAGTTTTCCTAGAAGGGTTAAAAACCAGTGTGAACTATATTATTTCAATAGTAAAACAGCGACATACAAAAAAACACCCTCTTTTGTTTAGCATTCATCTTATTGCCATATCTGTACATTTTTCTGCACAAATGATATATTGATGGAGGGAGAAAACTTCCTTTCATTTATCAAGTGAGTCCTGTCCTATGAAGAAACAGACATATTCATACATTGTTTCCAATCCTCACTGATCTGAAAGCACCTGTCCTTCTAAGAAAATTGAACATAAGACAACAGAGACAATTGCTTAACACAGCAAAAACAAATACCATGAAGGGTTTCTCCTACCATTATGTAGAGTGAAGTGGCCACTTCATGACCCAGAATTTTAAATGTCATTAAAGGGTAATAATTATTATTAACTTTATTGCAGTTGTATGTGTGTATGTTTGTTTCATTTATATCCCACCTTTCTCCCAGTATAGGACCAAAGTGGTCCAGAACAATGTAAAACAAAAATACAGCTAAAACAATGGCAATATGAAATTTCTGAATGATTTAATAATAAATACAATAACAACAAAAATTGTATTTTTACTTACTTCCTTTATGGCTTGAGGCAGGGTATAATACAGTTAAACCCCCAGATAAAACACAGTACCATAAAATATATACAAAAAATACATAATGCAAATATTAAGACACAATGCTAATGTAAATTTAAGATTCACAGATCAAAATTGACTGGGCAGGCCTGCTGGAAGAGAAAGGTCTTTAGTTGTGTTTTAAATTTGAGAGCTTATTTAACTGTCAGAGCTCTTGTGGCAGGTCATTCCACAGTCTTGAGGCAGTTGATGAAAAGGTCCTCAGGGTGACGGATGTCAGTTGTGTCGGTTGGTGAAGGGATGATGGAACATATAATCCCATATATCCACAGTTAGCAGAGTAAAAACAGCTAAAGGTGTCTGATGGGTTATTGGTAAAATAGAAGCAAAAAGAACAAAGTTTGCCTTTATATAAAAAACACAAACTTTTATTTACAAAATATAGCTTTCAATAGCTTTCAATAAACAAAAAAGCAATACCATGCTCTTTCAAATAGTTTATGTAGAAATTGAAAAAACAAATCAAATAATGCAGTTCTTCTTCAATATCCTTCTACACAGTCTTTAGCAAAAGCATCAGTGTTACCATCTCAGCATTGTTGCAGCTCACGAATGCACTTTTTCAGATTACAGCATTCCAGCATTTCAGAAATACAGGATATCATTTACTCCAGGCTTCAGCTTTCAGCTTTCAGCTTACAAGCATTCAAATGCATTTCTTCAGTCTAAAATATTCCAGCATACCAGCATCACAGCAGTATATCAGCCAGGAACCTTCAGTTAGCACAATAGCCAACATAGACATCTAGAATCTGCAAAAGCCTTCTTCAGCATACACACATACAGTATGCACGATACTCCCAATGTACTTCTCCTCTCCAGCACAGCCACACCGCACAGCAGCACCAATCTCAAACTGTAACATAGAAGCTTTTATGCAAACACAGCTGCCACACCTTACTTGATTCAAGAAACACTCAGCTGCATCTATTCATTCTTAACACAAAAGCCTTACTCCTAACATAAACTCAGAGAAACAGTTACACATAACTCAAACAATTGTTTAAAATCTTTACAGTCTGACAAGTTGGGTTCTGGCTGGTTGAAATAGATGCACTCTAAAGGATCTCAGTGTCTAGTGTGGATTATACAGGAAAAGCCCATCTTGTAGGTAACCTGGACCCAAATCATGTAGAGCTTGAAAGTTGTACTTTAAAAAAAGAAGAAGTTTGAAACAGTCAACAAGGCAGTTAAAACATAATGAGAATGAAAAATATGCAGCAAACTCTAATGTAAACATTCTTGTCCAACAGTTAGCCATTTACTTGTATTTTAACAATGTTTATATTGTGCAGACATAATTGACAGAAACACTCCACTATAGGGCATATTCCTAACCTGAATTGTAAAGCTCCCAATCACTCCTTAAATCTTGTAAAAACAGCCAGATTGTCTAGGTAGGCAAAGTCATATTTTGTTGTTACCTAAGGGTACCTCTACACTGTAGAATTAATGCAGTTTGAAATGACTTTAACTGTCAAATCTATGGAATATAGTTTTACAAGAGCCTTTTCTGGTGCATCACCTTTGGTGCTTCAGCAAACTAAAAATCCCATGAATCCATAGCATGGAGCCATGACAATTAAAGTGGCATCAAAATGCATTAATTATACAGTGTAGATGTACCCTTAGTTATATAGCTTGAAAAGCATTTGGCATAAAGCATCTTTATATAACTTCATAAGTTCTCTCCATTTGAAATTGCAAGTTTTCCCAATGCTCCACTTCCCAGAAATCTCAGACAGCATGGCCAAAGGAAAGAAGTTACAGGAGTTGTAGCCAATAACAGTGGTGACAAACTGCTACGAATTCAAAATCAAATTTTTGGCCCCAGGAACAAACACTGCCATAATTACCAGAAAATGATTGTCTCAGAAGTTTCCCATGTTCTGTTTGGAACAGTGGGGCCAGCTCAGGGTGTAGCCATGTGGTGATGCTTCCCCACATGTGATAGGGAAATGTCACTGCCAGCAAAGAGGGATGCAGGGTGCTGGGATTGCCCTGTTGCCCCACCGATTCACCATGAAGGCTAGTTAATCACCTCATGGGACCTCATCAATGTAATGAGGTCCTAAAATATATATTTCTGTCCCAAACTTCAAAGAAAAAAAATACCCACTGGTGAAGGGGAAGGAAAAAAGTGTATGACTGAGGAGTCTGGAGCTCAAAAGTAGTCATGGGAGCCTTGATCTAATATTCAAGTGAAGTGTTCACTTAAAGCGGCTTTTGAAACCCAAAAGCAAAAGGGCTATTAAAGAAAAGCAATGGATTCATGTGATTCCTAGAAAGATAAACAAGTCTGTAACTCATTAAGGAAATGGTATACAAACCAGAATGCAACCCCTGGCAGTTTCTCAGCCAATTTTATGCAGTGAAGGTACCTGGAACGGAACCCAGTCCATAAACCACAGGTAGCTATGAAAGACATAGGAAGTAGCCTTGGCATGCCCCTGCTTTTCAACCTCCCACTGTGTATAAATTATCTGTAATGAGAATGAGTTTTAAACATATTGGGAAATTATGCAAATGATGCCAAAAGGAAGTATAATACCTAGATTTCCTGTATTTTAAAATTATTTTATATCCATGTGGCAGTGTTATTACATTATTTGATTCTTAATTGCCAGGGCTCTATTTATTTCTTTGCATTTGTTGCTATTGCTTATCACAAAAGTGTAGGTGGTTTATGAGCTGTTGTGATACATTTTAAGTGGGATCTTAAAACCTTACACAAACTTAAGTAATGTGCCACACTTTAAAAAATGTTAATATATAAATATCTCATGGATCTATGAGGTAATTCACTGTAACAGCCATTATGTGGTTACACAACGGTTGTTTAATAATTTGGAAAATGAAGATAGTGAAATTGAAAATGTTTCCTCTTGTTGCTTAGCTGAATTTAGCTGGAGGGTTTTTGTGTCTATCTGGCTGGTTCTGCTACAACTTGGCAAACCTGATTAGCTACCCCACAACATAAGCTTTTCGAGAAAGCAGATTGATGAAGTCATTACATTTCCATCATGATACTTCTCAATGTAGTGGAGTACAAGAATTCTGTGAAGAGGAAAGCCAGATGGAAAGTTCCTACAAAATGGAGAAAGCTTAGCTGAGATTGAAAAAGGATTTATGAAGGTAGGAACTGACATTTCAACATTAGAAATTCTGGGAGCTCTAAGGATGGATGTGGATATCCAGTAGCAGTTTATATGGTGTGGCCTTGCATGTTAGCATGCTACACTATGCACTGATGTTAAGACAGATTTGATGAAACTAAGAGTATAAAAAATCCATTACATTAAGAGAAACAGATATTTTCATTCATTCATTCACTTTATTACTGGATTAGTCGCCCTCCACCGAGGTGCTCTGAGCGACTTACAGCACAGCAAACATTATAACAATACAACAACCGGTAAAATTTACAAGTTAAAAGCATTTATAAAAAGCCAGGTTTTCAGTGCTTGCATAAAGGAGCGGATGTCCATTATGGCTCTGATGTATGGTGGCAGTGAATTCTACAGGATTGGGGCAGAGGTTGAGAAAGCCCTATGTCTTGTGGATTCCAATTGCACCTCTCTGGGACCTGGTGTATAGAAGAGATTTTCTTGAGCGGGTCATGGAGACCATTGATGCTGGTAAGGAAAAAGGTGGTCCCTAAGGTAAAGAGGTCCCTGACTGTGCAGAGCTTTAAATGTCAGTAACAGTACTTTGTAAGAGATCTGATGTTCAATTGGTAGCCAGTGTAGGCACTGTAGGATCGGTGTTATGTACGATCTCATGGATATTCCCGAGAGAAGTCTGGCCGCTGCATTTTGCACAACCCAAATCTTCTGAGTCATCGACAGAGGAAGGCTGTTGCACTATAGACTCGGGGGCCCTCAGTAAACCACTTGACACTTGGCAATGGTAAAATGCTTTATTTAGAATAAATGGTGAAAGGAAAGAGTCTAAAGAATATAGCTTATTGATGTTCTCTAACAGCAATAGATAGCAGCAAAATTGTCTCTGAGGAAGCAAGAATAAAGATATAATCCTCTGGCAATCAGGAACAAAGCAAGAGTCTGGTGTGCCCAAATGGGCTAATCCAAAAGGGTCTCGAAACAAGGCTTGACACTTAGTCTTTGGTAGCAGGAAGGCCCAAGGCCCAGGCAGGAACTTGAATGCATGGAAACCGTAGCGTAGAATCCAACGTTGACGACGGATAGGGACCCATTGCTAGGGCCCAACTTATATAGGAGTCAAAGGCTTTGATCGTCCGACGTCTACTGCATCGGATATCACTTCCCATAACATGATCCAGCTGTGGCCCTTCTATCCTTGTTACATCGGTTTGGAATGTTTTGCCAATTAACGTGGGCAGATGGTATTGGGGAGTTAACATCTCTCAGTTCTGCTAGGCACTGTTTATCATTCCCTGGCCGAGGTGAATCTCTGGTAACAGTGACCTTGGACAACGGATGAACCTGCCTTTGCTGGTTAGGCTGGTCAGGCCTAACAGGCCTCTTTGAAACATTGGTTCTGCTTTGGGATTTAACATGATAGAAGCTTTGCAGAGGGCCTAAGTTGGGTTGAGGATCATGCAGGGGTGTGACAAAGGCTGACATACAATGCATTGTAGTAATCCAATCTCGTGGTGACAGCTGCGTGGATAACTGTTGCCAGAGCCTCAGCTGGGAGGTAGGATGCTAATTTCTTTGCCTGGCGAAGATGGAAGAAGGCTTGCTTACTTATAGTGGTGATCTGGGCCTCCATTGTCAGTGATGAATCCAACACAACTCCAAGGCTCTTGACGGTGGTTGACGGAACTAAAGGCTCCCCATCGAAGGTGTGCAATGGCCAAGTCAATTCCGATGGTCTTCTGGGCCATAGAATTTCAGTCGTCGCTGGATTTACCTTTAACCTACTCACACATAGCCAACATGTCACAGCCTCCAGGCACCAGGAGAATTTTTCAGGTATTGAAGTTGCCCCAAGCTCAAAATGTAGGAGTAGCTGGGTGTCATCAGTGTATTGATAGCACTCCAAACCGAATCTCTGCACCAGTCGGGCAAATGGCCAAACATAGACGTTAAACAGTACAGGAGAGAGGATAGCACCCCACAATGAAGGGGGGACTTCTCAGAGACTTGGCCCATCCACTTCACTCATTGCTTTCGATCTTGAAGGAAAGAGTCAAACCGCTTGAGGGCTGAGCCTCGGACTCCAGATGTAGCAAGGTGATGGATCATGAAAAGAAGTCCAGTGTTCATTCTATTAACATTTTTAATGCAGTTCAGTTTCATAAATACTAAGAAATACAAAGCAATACATGTTATCAGGAGAAACCTATTACCTGAATATCTTTTGGAAGTAAAATTCTGCCAGGAGTTTAAATTCAATACATTCTTCCCTTGCTCTGCTAACAGTTTCATCTTCCAGAAATGGGATGTATTGACAAGGAACCACCTAACCTGGACTTGATCTTTTCCAACACAAAATGAGTTGATGACATGTAACTTCTAAGTGGCAATGTTTAAATAAGTAGGATGTCCTAACAAGGACATATTTTCAATATGTTATTTTGCGCTGTTTATTTTATTTTATTACTCTATGTATTTTATTGTCATGTAATTTTGTGTTGCTTTGTATTTTATTTTGTTGTATTGTATTTTCGGGTTTGGCCTCATGTGAGCCGCCCCGAGTCCCCTTTGGGGAGATGGAGGCAGGGTATAAATAAAGATGATGATGATGATGATGATTATTATTATTATTATTATTAAAACTGGGGAGGGTTGGATGTGCATGGTGAACTTAAAGAAAGCTGTTTTCAGTAATCTTTAGGAAATACCAAATGAGATTACATGGACATATTCAAAGGGAATATGACCATGTGGTCATCTAGTCATTCATCATGGATGCCAGTTTTTATAACTTTTGAGAAATTGCAAAGAATTTTGGTGAGAAAGAAATTTAGGAGGTTTCTAAAGAAATTGGGGTGGTTGTACAACTTTCAGATGGAGATAATCTGTTTGAATAAATATTTGATATAATATTCCTTGGTAGACTGAGATGGAACAGAACACTTGGCATAAAGTATCTTTATATAGCTTCATAGGTCATCTCCAATAGAAATGATGAGCCTTCCCAATGTTCCTGGAAATATAGACTGAGATCTGTACTCAGCTGTGAAAGACTAGCTACATTTCCATAGTAACATCTTTTTTGTATTATACTGTGTGTTGATTTTATTGCGTTGTTTTAGGCTCTTTTTGTCATATGTAAGTTGCCCCGAGTCCCTTCAGGGAGGGGTAAAAAAATAAAGTTATTGTTATATTATTATTATTTTCTGATGCTTACCTTTTAAACCAACAACTGAGGAATATTCTAGGTCAGGGGTAGCTCGGGAGCTACTAGTAGATCTTTGGCCCTCTTCCAGGTGATCTTCAGGCCTCACCAGCCGGATGGGGCGCTCCTGCCATGCGAGCGCACACCCTGCGTGCACACGCGCTCCTGCTGCTGGCTTCCGCTCTCGCGGTGCTTCTTTCACCTGCGGGGCATTGCAGGAAGAAGGAAGCATGAGACGGGGCCTCTGGAGGGAGCGCCCTGCCTCTCTCTCATCCAGAAGCAGCTGTGCACCCTCCATTGCCGGCGAGACAGGCAGGGCGGAGTGCTCCCTCTGGATGCCCTGCCTCGTGCTTTCTCCTTCCTGCAATGCCTCGCAGGTGGAAGAAGTGCTGCACGGGTGGAAAACAGCAGCAGGAGCATGTGTGGTAGCAAGAGCGCGTGGCGGCGGGACCGTGTGGCGGCGGGAGCGCGTGGCGGCGGGAGCAGGTAGATCTTTTGGACTTGGTTGCTTTAAGAGTAGCTCGCTTGCTGAAAAAGTGTGAGCACCCCTGTTCTAGGTAAGGGAAAGCAGAGCAGTGAGTGGTGATGTTTCAGCCCTTTTCCCAATAGTGGGGCTATTAGAAGAGGCCTGGACACATCCTTGTTCAACACTCCCTTTTTCAACACCTCAGAAACTCATCTATTGAGGGGCCAATGGCTTAAAATGTATGCATTGGGGAAGCTTTTGGTCATTTTGATTATGCAACAACTGAGAAAGTAAACTAATATAATTATAATTTCATATGAGGCTTGACAATGTGTGATTACTGAATGGTAGCTGTAATTTGATCTGTAAGGAGCTCTGAATATGAATGAAGAGCATTCTGAATATGAATTTCCCTTTATAATTTACAAATCATATTTGGATCCTTTCTTCTTTCCTTTCCCTTCTCTTCCTCCCTCCTTTCATATTTTACTTGGAAGCACAATTTTATATAAGGAACTTGTAATACATCTTGTATTATATTTCTCAGGACCTTATCTACCTTTTTGACAACTCGGGCTCTGCTTATCCAGATTTGCTCCAAGGTTCTTTTATATTTTGAGTCCACACCATAATGTGAATTAGTTGAAGAACTGCTACTTAATTTTCCAGTAGTTTATGTGTACAGTAGTCATATCTTAAGTGTAATTAACACTGTACAGCTCCCATTAGTATTTTTAAGCACTTCAAGTATAGCATAATGGCTAAAGATAAAGTTGTCATTAAAGGACCATTGCTATTTATTATACTCATAAAAGAGTCACTTTGCTACTGGATATATATATATATAAGATTCCATTTGGGAAAGTAGTAACTGATAGCAGCATTAGTTATTGCACCCTAGAGAGTCAAGGACTGTGTTAAATTGATCCAATTCTTATTCCCTCCAAAAGTCAATACGGAAACGTAAAAGCAGGTGACAAATCATTGCATTCACAGCATAATTCTGATTACCAGCTTTTTTTTACCCATCAGTTGTTTTCCCAAATGCTCAACATTGCATTGTGCTGTCAGTATTTTGATTTAATTGCATGAATATTTCATAGTTTAATTTTGAATTATTCTTTCAATTTTGCTCTATTCCTTTAAAAGCAATTAAAAGTAACAGTTCTTTGATAACCTCATCAGTTAAGCTGGAAAAGTGTATGCATTCCTTGATTTCACAAAAGATTTCTCCTTGCATTTCAGAGCTGGATTCTAAGTGCTGCTGCACTGAAAAAGGAACATTTCAGATGTTGGGTATAATTTATTTATTTTATTTATTTACTATATTTCTCTACCGCCCCTCTCAGCCCGAAGGCGACTTGAGGCGCTTTACACATGGCAATCAATGCCCACAATATAAAATACAATTAAAAACAGTTATATACTAACAGATTAAAACAATAAAATTGGCAATTAAAATAAAAAATACAGTTCCCAGCATCTCATCATTAAAATCATTTTCCATAATAATACCATGTAACTTGATTTTTGTTCCTGGGTTATAAATGCCATGTATTAATTGGTTCTATTATAAAAACATGGCAAAAGTTTATTAAACTGCAAAAACTTTGCTTTTGCTGGACACCCTGCAGCACATTTGCTATAGTTTTTCAATGAATATCTCTTACGATCCCATCACAGTTACCAATTTAAATGTTCTGAGATGCTTGCCAGCCAATTGAAGGATGAATGGGCATGCAGCCCATCACATGACATCCCTCAACTTCCAGTAGAGGTCCCACTCCCAACCGTCCTGGGATGCCTTCTTGTCAACACGAGAAGGCTCTGTGTTGTGCTGGCTCCAATGGCACTCCAAGTGGCCAGCTTCTGGTCAAAGGACATTTAACATAATGCCAAGTTTTTAAAACTTTGTGATTTTAAATACATGTTATCTGTACCCTCCATGTAATTGTGCTCCATGCAATCATGCCGGCCACATGAGCTTGGAGGTGTCTACGGACAATGCTGGCTCTTTGGTTTAGAAATGGAGATTAGCACCAACCCTCAGAGTCGGACACGACTGGATTAATGTCAGGGGAAAACCTTTACCTTTACTAACTGTATCCTCAACTCACTTCTGAACTACTAAATAAAATAAAAGCGCACTTCTACCCTGATTGGGCAACGCTTTCCCCATATGATGGGGGAAGTGTTGCCATGCCGGAGCAGCACACAGGGCAACAGAGTAATCCCGCGCATCTGTTATTTCACTATACTTGCTGGCAAAATGGCACTGGGGAGAGGGGCTATTGTGATAAGATCAACATAGTTTGTGGTAGCCATAAAAATGAAGTTTCTAGAGTATAATAACTACTTTCATAGTAAGTACTGCACAGTTAAACAGAAAATAACACTTTCAAACCAGGAACAGATTTTTTCCAAATTTTGTTACAAAGTATAATTACTACTATAATATATTGACTAAATCAGTAATAGGGTGGGCAAGGATGTAATTTAGTGTAAATGTTTGGCATTTTCATTCAATTGGTTTTTTAATGACAGTCTTACAAAAATCCTCATGGTTTCTCCATTAAAAGAATAGATGGAATGAGAGGGATTTTTTTTTTAAAAAAGACTGAAATTGAAAAATGTATCCATGTCTAGCCTATATAAAATTGCTACCTATGCAGATGCATCCATACCATTGCAATGTTCCTAAAACGTGTGGTGTTAACAGAGACACCATCATCCAATTGTCAATAGCATCCTTGCACTACATTGAGAAAAAGGGCCAATAGTTTACTTGCACTGGATGTTATTATTTCTGGCAAATTCAAGAACTTCCTGCATCCCTTGGGAAACTCTCTGGAGCAGAAGATGGTGCTACAAAAGACTGCAGTGGGATAAAAGGAGGAAGAAAGTCAAAATTCAACTAATATATATGTATAGAAGTAGAGTGCTTGGTCCACCACTATAACTTGACCAAAATGGGACAAAAATAAGAGCAGAAATGCACTGAATATCTCAACATTAAAACCATTGGTCAGGGCTTGAATTCACATTCTACCCTGTGTTTGATTATTACCAAGCCAGGAAAATAAAGAACAGAATCAAAATAGAATGGTAGTCTGTTAATTTCCCCACAAAGGCAGTATGGTTGCTCTCAGCTACAGCCTTCACTTCACCTCATATATCTTGTCTTTCTTTTTCTGCTGTTTTCCTAACCATATCAGCTTCTATAAATTGAGTATTATACCAAATATTTACAGCAAATTTCTATTTTAATAGATGAGAGCCAAATGAAATAGAGTAGATCTGTCTGCTGTGCCATTCATGAGTTGTCACTTGTATCCTGTCTTCCATTGAAAGATTTTTCTGACTTAGTGGTCACATTCAATTCCAATGTGTTCATCAGAGATGTTCCATACATCAAAAAACTATGTGACAATAAATATGTAGAATTACTATGTAATTGTGGTTCCCCACCCCCCAATCCTTAACTATGAACTAATAACTTTGGTGACATTTATTTTAGTCAAAACTCAACCATTGGAACTAAACATACACCCTTTTGATAGCAGTAAACAATTATCACTGAAATGAGATAACAGTTTAATGGTTTTGAATGATTTATATCCTACATAAATTTTTTATGACAAAGAATTGAAAGACGAGGTTATGAATGTATAATGGGAAGTCAACAGAATGTGTCACCTTTGGATTAGTTTCTAAGGAAACAGGCCTTGCAATTAGAGTTTTCATAATGGTCAAGGGCTCATAAAACTATCAAAGACATCCTCAGTAATTAAAAAATCCTAAGGTGTAATAATTTGCTTCCCTGAACTTATTGCCAATTATGCTTACCGGAGGTCAATCTGCATAATGGGAACTCAAAGAGTTTTTACATTCTAGTGAATCAGGGCCAATGTTTTCAAGCAGAAGCCTGAAGAGTAGCACTAAATAAAGGGTGTGTTCCATTGTTACTATGATGTTTCCTCTGTGATGGCAAAGAAAATGTGAGAAAATATCATTCTGAGTACCATCCCCAATGCAGTAATGACAAAATGAACACAAGTACCATGCACACTGATGGCATTATATAAATACATTATGATAATGATGGTGGAGTGGTGGCAGTCATGACTGAAGTTCCATCTATACCTAATTCACAGATTTTCTTTGATTCATTAAAGACGGTTTCATATAAAATGGTCCATCGAACAATGCCTTTATAAAGGTCTATAATGCATACATATCAAATAGTATGAACAGTTCTGATAATTGTATCTCTAAAGGGGGCATTGTCAAGCAGGAAACGTTGCAGAAAAGAGCAACCAAAAGGACCAAAAGAGCCAGGGTACCTCTATAAGGGAGCATTGAATCACAACAACAAAGGCATTTAGTCTGATTTAGCAAGACTCTCTGTTGATTGCATTCTTTTGTTACAAAGACCTAGATTTAAACATGTTCAGCTAATCCACAATTGAATAAGATAATGGATAGCCAAAATATCATCCGGGCAGAAGTATGGGAGCCCTTTCTAGCTCCCTTTCAGATTAAAAAAAAAGCAAATCAATCACAAAATATTATTATGGAACTTAAAGTGTCCCAGTACTATAATAACTGATTTATGAAATGCAGTAAGAAAAGTACAAAGATACTGAACCAGAGCTGATGGTTCTGGTACATATATTTCTGTAAACATCCAAAGGTAAAAACACAATACCAGTTTCACATTGTCTTAGAACTTGGTTATATATTCTTGTCGAAACAGATGGTCCTCTATGGATGTCCGTTTTATAGCACTCACACAATCTTAATAAAACACTGTTCATTAAACAGATTTAGATTAAGTTTATTATCTGCTGTTCACTTGTTTCTGCTGTCTGACTCAGGCACAGTTTTTTGCAAGTCTGTACCTGATGATTATGGTATTATTAGCATTAGCATTGTTACTAACTCAAGTTATACCCCACCCGTCATTCAAACAACTCAGAGGATCTGACAGATAAATGTAAATTTGGGAAGGATAGTGTTCTGACTTTAAAATCCCTTTCACACTACATAATTACTAGACCTGGTTGATCAAAAAAATTGTTCAAAACTCGCTCCGGATGTAGGGGGCTCTGGCACTTTGGATCTGATAGACTTCTGAAACCTTTTGAAAAAAATTCAAAATTTATTCGTAAAAATTCCAAAATTTCGGAATGGCGTTGTTAATGGTGGATATGTACATTTAACCTAGTTTGGACGCTCCTCTGTGGCACCTGAGGCCATGTTTTCCATGGGGAGGGGCAGCAGTGCCTCCTTTCAGCGTACCCAGTTCGGATGTGGATTTCTTCCCTCCGCGTGAGAACTGGGGAAAGAACTGGGCTGAAAGCCGGACCTTGGCAAAGCACAACTTCTCTGATGGCCAAGGGGGCACTGCAAAGAGGGGGTGCTGGAAGGAGGCACTGCTGCCCCTCCCTGTGGAAAACAGAGGAGCGCCTTGGGCACCTGGGGCCAAAGCACCATGGAGGAGTAGAAGCAGACCCCCCCCAGACTTCCTCCCTCCCTTGGATACTTGCTTCCTACACTCTACAAAACATTGTCCTGTCAAAGGGGGAGCCAACAGGACCCAGGATGGCTTTCCCCAAGTCCTCTGAGCCTTCTGCCAATGCCACAAGGAAAAACCTGACTCTGCTGGAGATTGGGGCGCTGTGTTCGGCTTCACCAGCCACTTGCTCCAGAGGAAAAGCAAGATGAGAACTGGGAAGAGGCGGTGGGCTAGGGGAAAGAAAGTTGGGGCTGCCATGGGAAGCTCTGGAATTTCTTTCTCCCACATTGACTTGGGAGAAAGAAAGAAGAGGAGAGAAGATGGAGATAGGCCATTTTTGCCAATTCCTTTCCAAAAATGGCGGCGGCGGCAGCTTCAAAATGGCAAATTCACTTCCGGGTTGCTTACATCACTTCAAAACCACTTCAAAAGTGAATTTATTCCGAATTCATTCCAATGTTAGAAGCATTCCGATGAACTTTACCAGGGCTAATAATTACATCACTATGATTCTGCTCTGCCATGGGTCTATTCCATACTATACTGGGATTTGTAGTTCAGGAAGGGACATTTAGAATTATAGAATTATAGCACTATAATTATGTGAAAAGTCGCATGACTGGCCAAGATACAAGCATGTTTATTTCAACCAATTATGCCATTACGCTGCTTAATGAAATTAATTTGTTACACAAACATAGTAATCTTGTATGCTCGGCATCCTGTATTAATCTTGTTGATAACTTTTACTAACATCTATTTTATTTTATTTTTCTTTTGAGAACACAGGTATGTTAATATGTGCCTCTTGTGCCATAACAATATGAATTGAGGGGTCAAGCTTGAAAGCTACTGGAAAAATAACACACAATATCTTAATAGTGTTTTAGTTCCAAGGCTAATTGCAATTAGCTTATTATTTATTTGACAGTTGCTATTGCCATTCTATAGCAATCATTTAATTTTTCTGATTCCCTTTGGCTATTTACTAATAATTTTTCCCAGTGCTGAGTACAATATAATATAAACTGAAAGGTTAACAGAACATAAATCTACAAAACAAAAAGCAAGAGATAGAGAACAGATATACAAGCTTCACCTTTAAAATCATGAACTGCAATGTGTAATGCTATAACGAAGAAGCAACATTGTTGACACAATACACAACCATGTTAGAAAACATCTACCATGTGAAACAGGGCACTGGACACAATATCCCCCACATAATAGAGGATTTCACAAGAATTAGTGTACTGGGGTGCCCACCATACAAAGGAAAATGTAAAAGTGGAGATATTTTCCCATGAGGGTGTAGGATACCCATGACTTTCAGCTGCCATCTATTCTGGTTTACCAGTACTCTTCGCTTTTGAGCTTTTTGTGCAAGATCACAGCCATGATAATACTAGTAATAATAATAATAATAATAATTTTATTATTATACTATGCCACCATCTCCCCACAGGGACTCAGGGCAGCTTACATATGGGACAGAAAGTCCAGCAGACAAAAAAACCAATCCATTTAAAACACATAATGACCATTTTACAATGGCCATGTTAATTGCTCCATTTGTGCATGATGGTTTTGATGGTACAGCTGCATGACAATCCCTTGTGTAAATGCAACCATTGCATTATGATGCAATTCTAAACTGTTAAATCATAAGCTGATTAATGGTGTTGTAAATTCCCAATAGGATGCCAGCCAGGACACCATCTTATAAAATAATTTTTTGGACTAAACTAGCTGGTTCAACCTCTTCTTTGTCACCCACTGATTCAAAACAGTAATTCATAGCATTTATAGCAGCAGCAAAATGTGCAAGTTTGGACAATGTTTAAATTTAGATGCTGGAGGGCTTTGAGGGGATTTAGTGTGGTGTTTTGACACCCAGAATTTGCCTGCTTCATTAAAGATAATATAACAGTATCTTAATTCATTTACATACAGTTTACACTCCAGTCTTCTGTTCTATGTACTGCAAATGAAATCCATGCTAACTTCAGGTGGAAAGTACCTCTCTTTTTTAACTGTTCATATTATTACTTCAGTAGTGCTTTTTCTACTCTCCCACTGTTCCTCTCTGCTGTGTGTCCAAACTGGTGGAATGAATCTAATGACTACCTTGTTTTGTTTTGGATTGCTTTGTAAAAAAAAAAAGAGTATAGGTTGAGCATCCCTTATTTGGAATTCCAAAATCCAAAACCTCCAGTACTCAAAATTGTCCACATGAGTTTGTCTTCCAACCCCCCGAAATAACGAGAAAGACACAATATATATGGTTTCAAATTTTGGGCAACTTTTATTAAATAGTTACCTATTTAACTTATAACTCAACTAACTTTTGGTGTCAGTTCAACTTGGTGTGTGTAAGCCAAGGTAGCGTCTTCTAAAGTCTACCCCTCAGCTCTTCAGGCGCACTACCTGGGTCCCCTGTAGCTTTCAACCCGGGCAACCCGTAAGGGAAACATCAGGAGAAATCTCTCTCAACTTTTGAGACTAGACTCTCCCCATTCCTGGGACATTCACCATCACCTCACCCCTAAAATTAACCTCTAGGTGAGTGTTTTTCGAATGCCCCACACCCTTAAGGGGTACCTTAAATGTATACAAACCTTTGGAAAACTAAACTATTTACGCTTAGCTATGTTATTAGCCGACCATTCCATATAAGCCCCTAATAGACAGTATAGGACAGGCAAAACCCTGTGGGCGAATTCCTATCCGACCCCCAAATGTGAAACCATTTGAGCGATCATTATTATACTATCCATGGGCGGGAGTGGTGGGTGATGGCTTCCAGCAGAATGAGGGAGAAAGGGCTGGCACCACGCTATGCCAGCCCCACCTCCTTTCCAGCACCTTCTGCGAAATCAACCAATTTCTTTCCGAGGGGAGGAGACAAAATGCTCCACCCCCCAACTCGTTGGAGGGTGAATTGTAATCTAACATGGTGACACATTTGCTTTCTGATGATCCAATGTACACAAACATGATTTCATTCAGATAAGTATTAAAATAAATGTATAAAATTAACATATAAATATATCTGAAATATGAATTTGGGTTGTAGTCTTTAATCTTAGATATCTCATTTTTCATGTATATCCAAACGAATATATAATATATATATATATATATATATAGAGAGAGAGAGAGAGAGAGAGAGAGAAAGTTTTATATATACAGTGTGTGTATATATATATGTGTATGTATGTATATGTGTGTATACACTAGACTTGTTTGAGCCAAAAAATGGTTCAAAATTCATTTTGGATGTAGGGGGCACTGGCGCTTCGGATCTGATAGACTTCCGAAATCTTTTGAAAAAAATTCAAAATTTATTCGGAAAAATTCCAAAATTTTGGAATGGCTTCTGATCTAAAGTCAATTCCGATTTTCACAGAAAAAAAGTTCAAAACTTTTCAAAATTTCTGAGACTTCCAAATCCTTCATTAATGGTTTCAAAGTGTTATTTCCTGTTTCATTGGGTGGTCTTTACTTTGAAAGTAGTTGTTTTACTTCAGAAGGGGAGGGGGAAGCAAAGGGAAGAAATCCATCCACTCTAGTTAAAACCACTGGGAAAGGAAAGGAATCCATCCACACTGGTTTAAACTGACATTTTTCCTGCTGTTTTCTCCCTTCCCTTCTCCTCTTTCCTTATCTCTCTTCCTTTCTCCTTTCCTTTTCTCCTCCAAATCCCAGCCTATTCAGGAAAACATCGGGGGGGGGGGGGGTTTACTAGGTTCCCCAAGTATGTTGTTCCCTTGCAAAGCGGTGGCGTGGCACCTTTCCCACCCAAGCAGTCTGCCCTTGCCCCTCTGCCTTCACGTCCCCGGCTCGTGATGAGCCCACGAGGCATGCACGGCCCTTTTTAAAGGACAATGGCTGCCGTGCTGAAACCCCCCACTCCCAAGGTGGTTTCCCCTCATTTGCTGGAGGCAAGCATCCCAGCATGCAAGCAGCTGCTTGCCTCCAAAGGCCGATTCATTTCAGATTCACTTCCTGGATCAGAAAAAAAGACTGCGACAGTGGCTTCAAAATGGCAAGGATACTTCCGGGTCCCCAAATTGCTTCAAAATCGCTTCAAAAAGGGATTTATTCCTATTTTAATCCAAATAACGAAGATTCTGACTGAACCTACCCATGCCTAGTACACACACACACATCCAAAATCGACAAGAGTTCTAGAACAAACCAAGGATTTTAAATAAGGGATACATAACTGTTACAGCACAGACCAGCTGAAATAGTTGCACTGCTTCCTCAATCTTTCATACTGTATCAGTCCTGACAATAGTGCATTAAAATGACATTTTGTTGCCTGTTTCTATATTATATATATGGTTTCTCTTTGGAAAGTTAAACTATATTCCAACTTATCTATATGAATATATTGTTTCCACATTATATACACTTTAGTAGGCTCATCCCTATAAGGATCCAAATATAGGTTTTTTTTCTAAATCATTCACATGACACCTTTTCTATTCTTTGTTATTGCTTTTCCTGAAGCAGGCTGATGAGATTATAAAGGGAAAAATACCACCCTATTTCAATAAATTATTCAGCTTGGTAAAATTCTCTAGAAGCCTTTGCAATATTTTCAGCTCTTTTCTGCTAAAGATTCTGGTAAATTATTTAAATCCTTAGAAGCAGAAGTTTAAGACTCACAGTTGTGTTATTTCTGGAGTTTCTTTTCAACGTGAACATGGACGAGATTACAATTAAAATTTAAAACAGAATGAAGTTACCTGTTCCTTTGATCTTTTGAGACTATGAACACTAACAGTCTCATCCACTGGGAGGTACTGCCAAATAGGTGCATATAACTTCATGAAGAAAGTATTCAGAAACATATAAGCTAATACTTGTCTGACATTGAAAAAACCCCACACTTTAAAAATTATTACCTGCATTGGGAGATGAGGGGTCTTGTGAGAACTTGCCATTTTCAGGTTTGAGCACAGGATCAAAAAATATTCACACTTAAGCCGAAATGATTTAAATCTGATTTTGAGGGACAATTGTATAGTTGTAAAGAGGCTGCTGGGGAGTATTTGAATATCGTGGAACTCCTCCCTTCCACTTTATCTGTACAGATGGACAACAGGACAACTATAGTTGGATGGACATGAAAGCCTACCATGAGAGCCCTTCTCCTTATGGAGGTAAAAAGTTCTATTACTATCATTATGCCATTATTGTGTCTCTCCCTTCATTGCTGTAATAGTGCTATGGACTCATAGGTAATCTATTCGGGTGAACAGGTGGAATTCTTGAATCCATTGCATCCAAAGACTCCTTTTTCCAGAATAGTATTCCTAACAAATTAAAATGGAGTATTGTCAGATTGTAACTGCTTGCCTCCCACTGAAACATATGGAAGGACCACTGCAGGGACAACAGAATTAAGAATGTGTCTATACTAGAGGATAAATCTGGGGTCAGTCCAGAGCAGAAATGCCCCCCCCCCAAGGAACCACATACACCCATCTGAAACTGTTGTGGCAGTGGGTTGAAGTCCACAAGGTTCACTAAAGCTCAGATCATGTCATTACCTCCTAGTCTGTGTCGCTTATACTACTCTCTGCTGGCTTCAAGACTCCATGTGAGCTCCTGGCTGTCATGGGCACCCCACGATGATGTCAGCAGAGACACTCAATTTGAGGATCTTCTTCCTTGGTATATGGTCACCTCTGCTGATGTTAGTATGAGGTATCCACAATGGTCATGAGCTCACACAGAGTTATTCAGTCAACTGGGAGTGGCAAGAACAGCAACTTGGGCATGACTAATTCCCTTTTCCCTATGCTGATGATTACATAGATGCACTTCATTGATAGCAAACTGGTTCAAACAGAATTTAGTCCAGTTGTCCACACTGCCCTAAATCTACATGAATACTCTAGAACAGGAGTTCCCAAACTTTTTCAGTCACTGAGCCATTTTTGAAGCAAAAGTTTCTCATGTTTAATGTTTAGTTTTATCTACCTGTTCTCTGAGGTATATTACACACAATACGTATATGAATAGAAAAAATATATAATAAGAAAAAAAGAAAAAAAAGAACTGGAGACAATATTATTCATTATTTAAATTTATAAAAATAATATAACAACTAGTTAAGATATCTGAAAAATGTTACAATGTTACATGTACACCCGAAGTTAATGTGAACAATGTGCCTGCTTCTTATGGCAGAGTTTCTCAGAGTTTAGTAGAGATTCCTTGAAATCTCCCTCCTCACCATGTCTTCCTTTAATACCCAGAGCACCCTCATAATTATTGTTCCCCTGGCTAACAAAGGTCCAGCTCAGTTTTCTTCCAACTCTCCTCTCTCCTTTTCTTTTTTGTCTGCCATTCAAACACATTCACTGCCTGACTGAGTTGCTCCTCTTGCTGACTCTTCATCCCAGCTCTGCTCCTTTGATTCCTGCTGGCAGTTTCTGATCTCAGAGCACTTGGCTTTTCTCTTTTTGCACAGTGACATGCTCCTGCCAACCAATCTGCTCCAAGGGACAGCCCCAGAGTGGTTGCCCATTGGATGTGCCACATGTCCAGCAGCCTGCATCGTAGAAATAGGGAAATGGGAGGGGAAGAAAAGGAGGAAGAGGGAAGCAGTGTGGCACTGCTGTGTACCCTTATGCTAGCCCAGGAAGCAGGAGGAGGAGAAAAGAGGAGGAAAGAAGTATGGCAGCACCCAATGCAGAGCCTTTACAATCACTCACGGAGCCCCAAGGGCTCAGGGAGCCCACTTTGGGAACCCCTACTTTAGAAGTTTTTTTAACTTTTACTAATATGGGGCTAAAGTGTATTAGCCCAGTTTAACCTGTAAGGAACATTGTGGGGACAGGCAAGAGCCAACTTAGTGTGAGTGAGTTGTTATGCCAATGTAGATGAGCCATAAGAAAGGCAAATGCAGTACTGCAAACTTATAGTACTTTAGCCTTGATGATTCTCTGTTATATACCAAACTGTCATACTTTAACAAATATCACTTAAACTTCTTGAAATATATTCCTGCTTCAACTAATTTTCATGATACTTCTACAGACATGTATTCAGCTGTGCTTTCAAAATGATTAACTCTTTTACACTTTGCATATTTCCTATCCTTATAAAAAGTTTTCTTACATAAATTAACTGTGCAATATAATCCACATGATTAAATTCATTTAATCCACTTGATTTAATCCATATGACTTTGGGTCTGTTGTCATTTTATATCATCATTCACACAAACAAATGCTTGCAATTCTTGCAGAGACGGCACATCATATTCAGTCATTCATTTCACACTTGGTCAGAAAACTTGGCTAGAGCATTTTGTGGATATATAGTGAGAGCCAACATGGCATATTGGTTTGAAAATTTGGCAACAATCCTGGAAGTCAGGGTTCAAATTCCCACTCTGCCATGGAAACCATTTAGTTACTTTGGCTGTGCCTCTCTTAGAATAAAACAAAAGCCCCCCCCCAACAAGAAGAATATTCACTCGTACACTTTCTCCCTGAGAAAAGGATATCTCCAATTAAAGTTTCAGCAATAACTGTATCCTACTGGCCCCATAAAGAACTAGCCCAGAGGTTATTTTATAATTTCTAACTCTCCAAGCAGTCATTGGAATGAACTGATGCTATCATTATCTCTGAACAAAACCAGCAATGGGGGCTTGCGCATGTAGCATGCAGCATCATTAGTTTCCCTTAAATTTGGGAGTTGCTATTTTTATTTCAATTGTCTTCAGTGTTTTATAGCCAAGGTGGCAAATAGTAAGCCTAGGTAAAATGGATTTTGTGTACATTACTGCCTTCCAGTTTTACTGTTTTGTATTTTAAATTTGAATTTATCTATGTACTGCCAGGGAGTTCAGCTTACTGGGTAGACTTAAATCTAAGAACCAAACAAATCAGTAAAGGTGCCTATAGATCTTTCTCAATCCACTCCTCAGGATGGGCAGAGGTTTCTCATACATTTACATACATTTTGAGGGAAAGGCATCCACTAATCCCTTGAGCCATCTTGAGCCTTACACTCAATATATTCCAGATGTCTATTACGAGTACCAGAAATATGATGAAAAGACCAAGGGAGAGTCTGAAGAGGGAATTCATAACCCTTAATGCATTTGCTCAATATGAAGGAGCTCAAGGTCAGCAGATATGCCTATCCAACAATCATAGCTTGTTGCATCTTCTCTCTTTTTTCCTTCTTTGTCTTATATTTTAAAATCTAATACTTGAATCAAAGGACAATGAAGGCCTCACTTCCTTTGGAAGCTTGTTTCACAATCAAGACACTGCTTTGGTTTGTGTACTCAACAATTTATCCTTTTCAGGGTGAGACACATAACAGACATTCTTTGTTTGGTTGTTTTATTTTATTTTGCTGAGGATCTCACATTTAGAGTAGAATTTTCACAAAGAGTATTATATTCTCTCATGTGTGAAAATGAACAAAATGAGGATTTACACCCTTCATTCAGCAAAAATGTACAAGATTCCACCTTTATGTTTATAATCAAAAGCAAGATCCACTTTACTCATACTTTATGAAGAAGTAGTTTCAGCTTTTAAAATGATGTTAGACATGAATTTTTATAATGTAAGTATTTGTTCTCAATGTTTGTAGGCTTCCTCTGGTTTTGAAAGTGTTATGGAGTAATGTGCCACTTACAGATATTTTCATTTTATTTATGTATAAATCTCAGTGAATGAGAAGACACTTTAATACAGAGCTCAATGGTATTTAATTCAAATGTGTATATTAATTCTATTGGTTAGCAATTCCTATAGAAAGTATTTTTAACTTATACATCTTTTGGGCAAGTCCAAACACTCCCAGATCTTCTTCAGAGAATTGTTCAGTGCATGAAATGAGGGAGTCATTGTTGGCATATATTTCCTATCTATTAGAAAATACAATCAATTGAATCAGGAATGTGTGCTACTATTACTTAGTTTTAGTCAGAACACTGCAGTGCCATTGTCCTCTACACCCGTTCCCCTTTTTGCCAATCTTTTCAACTGCTGCATGACAGAAAACCCATTGAACCTGACAGAAAATGTCTGTTGACTTTGGTGAGCTTTGGAACAGGAAAGATGACACAACTGGATTCTTTATATTAACAGAAAATCAATGTTAATTCCCACAGGACAGAGTCATTGGTGTGGAAAGCTATTAAGTATACTAGTTGCTCAAAGGCATCAAAGTCTTGGAGAGGTATTTAGGAGAAACATTTAAACCTAGTAATGCTGAGCTGATCAATCTCTTAATGGTTCCAGTTCATGTGTATATAGCACTATTACTGGAAAGATCAGTTCAGTTAGTGGTCACATTGAAAGTGGGATTTTTAGCCTTGCTGATGTATGTGAAAGGGAATATAACCTATATTTACAGACTAAATGACAGGACATAGATTTAAATATAGTAGTAAAAGTTTAAATGGTGGTGAAAATGTCTATAAAGTTACCATAAAGATAGTGACCCTAACATGCTTTCTTTCTTCCAAGTGTACTTAGATCCAAGCACTAAAATAATTGTGTAACTCTGACTGATGGATGAGATAATGCATAGGGTACAGAAACAAATTAAATGAAGAAGCTTAACTAATTGGAAACAGTGCAAAATGTTGACTAGGATATACAACTTTGAATGTGTTGCCTCATATATATATTAGTTATCTGGAACAGAGGCAGTGAATAATGAGGTGGAAATGATAAATATGAAGACAAGATAGTATGAGAAATGTGAAAAGAGCTTAATAAAGTGAATAGGTAGCAAAGAAAGATGGCATCCCAACGTTGATAAATAGCATCAAAATGGGGAGGAAAACAACACTGGAGCAGAAAACAATTCATACTACTTACGTTACATATTTAACATTTTAGGTTCTAATTTGTTTAATTTGTTTGCTGCAGTTGCATATTTTGACAGATCATATTTTTGTTTTCAGAGCAGATTTTTGTGGCATTAATTGTGTAGCTCTATGATTTTGCCAAATGCAACTAGCAATTTATAGATCTGACCCAAAATTATATCTTTTTTTTTGAAATATATTTATTAGGGTTTTTCCATAAACAGTAAAAGTAGGGGAACAGTTTCAGGTAAAGGACAGTAGGAGAAATAGAGAAAGGAGAGGCTGAGAGTGGTGCTGGGGAGGGGGGAGAGGAGGGGGCTGTCGGGGTGGGAGGGGAATGCAGGGGGGGACTTTGGGGTGGGGAGAGATATAAGGAGGGAGAGGAGTTGGTTTCCGGTATCGCCGTATAGTCCCGTTTGTTCAATTCTTGTAAGAGGAAAGGGGGAGGGGAGGGGGGCAGAGGTGTGATTGACCTTAAAGGGGGCTGTTGACTCTTAGAAGTTCAGATTTAACCGATCTTTGGAAGTCCCATTCTTTTGTTTCTCTTCTGGCACCGTCTGTGCGTTTCCTGCTTGCTGGGTGCCTGTGGGCTTAAGGGGGGCCCCTCTTGGATTTACCTGGTTGGGGGATTCATGATGCCTGTTGTTTGGTGAGGATAGCCATGTCCATAGTGCGTTCCTTGTCTTTTAGTGTAGTTATGACTGTTCCATTCATCTTTCTTGGTCTCCTTCCTAACCATATTCTTTAGGGGATTCTAGACCTCCTTCGTCCGCTTCTATGTCTTCCCAACTCGGAGGCTTATATTTTGTGGGCCTCCCTAGAGAGTAAGGCTGGCTTTCCTTTGGAGTTTTCTTTCTTCCTTGTTGAGTTGTCTTCCTCCGGCGTCTCATTCTATTGGTCTGTCCCCCACTCCCTTTAACTTTGCTCCTAATTGCCCCGAACATAGCTTTTGGCTGGTAGATCAACCTCCTGGTTCTTGTCTCTCTTCCTTTTTAAGGGTAGAGACTTTAGAATCTTCAATAATCACTCTGGAAACTCCCAGAGTATCTTCCCCACTTCTTTTTCTTTTTGAATAAATTCCTCTTTCCCCTAATGCTTCGTGCCCTCCTCCACTCTCTTCTCCAGGTCTTTCTGTGTTGCTGTATTTTTCCCTGCAACCTGGGGAGTTTCCTTTCCATCCTCGTAGATGAATGTTAGTATTAGCTTTATGGGGGTCTCTTCTTTGTTTGAGTCTAGTCTTGTGCATTGCGGCTGGTCCTGTAGCTGTGCGGTTTGCTTTTCTTGCCAGGTCATCATTGAGTCGATCTTCTGCATGCACCTATCTTGTGCTTCTCCTAATTTCCTTAGTTCTTTCATAATGTCCTTTAGAGTTACCTTCTCCTCCTCTGGTCTCCCTCCCTGCAGTCTCTCTTGTTCCATTACCTCTGGGCTTGATTCGTTGGATGCTGGCATGTTTTGTTGACAATTATTCTCTTCGGCGGAAAGATTTACCGTATTCTGCCCTTTGGCAGCTACTATCACCGCTTAGGTGGGTTGTGCTATTTGGCCTTCTTGACCTCCTCTTCTCTTCCCCACCTCCCCACTTTGTGTTCCTTTCTGTTGTATGGAGGTTTTATATTCTCTCTTGTTGGCCCGTCTGGTCTGCTGTTCCTATTTTTCTCCTTCCTCGCCGCACTTCCGCTGGCGTCCTACCTCCAATTTGTTCCCTACGGCTTGTTGTCTTCCTTCCTGTTTGCTTCGCCTTTTTTTTTCCCTTGAGGCGGGAGAGCCCTCTCCAAATATGGCTGCCTTCTTCCTCAGGTTGGTGTCTTCCTTCCCTACCCTTCTTGCGCCGCCATCTTGGCTCTCGTAGCTTTCCCTTTTCCACTTTCTGGAGCTTTTCGGGGGTGTTTTGGGGGTCCCGCGGGCGATCTCCCTCTCTCTTTCCTTCTTTTCTTGACCTCCTTTCCTTCCCCAATGCCCCCCCCCCCATGCTGCTGTGTCTTTCAGACCTTTGGGGCTTATTGGAGCTGCTGCAGCTGTCTCCCGTTCTGCAGCCACCCGCTCTCCCTTATGTGGCTTCTCTTCTCCGGGGCCCTGCTTTGTTCCCTGGTTTCTGGGGCTAGCTTCCCCCCCCCCTTGGTCAGTCCTCTTCCTTACCCTTTCGAGACGAGCTGGGCTGGCAGTGAGTACAGGATTGATCCTGTGTCCCGTTCCTCGATCCGCTGGCCGGATTAAGGTCCCGCCGGGCCCTCTCAATCTCCCCCTCTTGAGGAGGGGGGGATTTCTGGAGCCAGCAGCAAGGTCCCCCGGTTTCGCTGCCTCTTGGCTGCTTTTTGCAGCCTGAGGTGGGGGCGCAATTCGCCCCCTGGATCGCGGTAACAATTGGCGGGGTGAGGAGCACTCACAACGCCCAACCTGCCGCCATTTTTGCTCGCCGCTCTCTCCAAAATTATACCTTTTAACAGGCTATGAAAGTTTCCTGAAGGAGCAATGCATTTGCAAGGATGGAATGTGAATCAGGGATTAGCGAATGGTCTTATTTCTAGCAATTGTTTTGCATGTGTAGGGATTGAGGCTTAATCCTTGGTATCAATGACCTTGTCACGCAGCCACCGGTGTCGTTCCACTTCATCAGGGGATATGGGGAATCCGGCACCTCACGCCTCACATCATCTGAATCCAGGTGAGAGTGATCAGATGGGGGAAGTGTGAACATGCATGGTGCACATGGCTTCTCCCCATGGATTCTATAGCAACACAGGAGTCTGCCATGTTGTTCTGGTGATGTCATGTGCTGGCTCCGGCCGCCTTCACCCATGGAGCCACACCGGCCTCACTTGATAAGAGCCAGCCAGATCCACTGGGCTAAAATAGGTGCATGCCACCGACTTTAGCCCTTTGTGATGAGGTCGTAGTAGGTAAAGATATACTCAGTTGGCAATGTCCATTTTATAGCTGTTTCAAAACCAGCCATTTAATGTCAGCTGTATGAGGAGGGAGTATGCCAAGAGATCTAAAAAGGGGAAAGAGCCAGAGCATCAACCCTTTATCTCCCCACCCTCAAATTGGGCCTTGAATAGTCATGTTTCATGAATATTAAAGCATTCAAAATCAATACCACATAAATGGCTTTTTCCATTTAAGACTTCCATCAATAGAGTGGACAGCAGTCAACAATGTATAGAAAACCAGATGTTCTAAAGAATCAATTTGTCAGTACATGGAAATTTGATGGTGATGATGATGAAGATGATGAAGATAAGTTTATTTTTATATCCCACCACCATCTCCCCAAAGGGACTCTGGTCATCTTACAAGTGGGATCAAGCCCAACACAACAGAGTTTATCACTAAAAACACATTTAAAAACATAATAAACATATAGCAATCTAATTAACAATTTAAAAAACTACAGAATATAAAAACAACCATGAAATTGTGGGACTTCCTGTCAGGTAAGAATGTGCAAGACTCAGTGAAATGGTTTTGGAAAAAGGGTCATTTTATAAATTATTTCTCCTTGACTTCTTGGGTCAATTACATGAACTTTGATTGCCTCTGGGAAACCTCTGTGAGATACTATGGAAAGTTGTCATTCAGAGCAGACTATACAAGATTAGATAGACAGAACTGGTGTGAGAAGGATTGTAAGAGCTAACACCACACCTATTTCCTTTTTCACATTTTGCTACAATAGAACTGAAAAGCAGTTGTAAGCATTATGAAGTGAATGCAGTTTCAGAACACTGTGCAGTTGAAAGGTCTCTCTTATCATCATTTTCAATGGTGTGAAACTTTGTAGTGAAGATGGAACATCTCCTTTTCATCTTCTGCTAGCAATACAGGGAAGTTTAGAATGAGCTCATAGAACTGTGGTACATATCTCTGGTCTCTTCTACCTGTTTACATAAATAAACACTGGAATACATTCTATATGTTAAAATGGGAATTGTGCAGTTGGAATGGAGTGGAGAGATACAGCTGTGAGGTGCCTCAAGGTGAGTAACTTTGAAATGCTGGATTTCTCTTTGGATGTTTGAGAGCAGATAGCAGATCAGCTGCTATTTAGGAGTACCCAATAGCCTTCACTTATACTTGTTTTATATATTTGCTGATGGAACAAATATTAAATGTTTTAGGTCTTCTCTGTCTCTTATATACACCTTATATAATCTTCAGCATCAGATCCAAAATTATAGAATTGGAAAGGTAAGTTGTAGGAGCAAATTTTCACTCCCACCCACAGTGAGCCAGGCAACACTCCTTCCCCACAAATCAGCTGAAAATAGGTTGAAAAGAAGAACTGCAAACCAGTTCTGGTCTCAAGTTCAGTTGTTTTCAACAGGGGTGGGATGGGGTGGAGTGTGGGGAAGCTATCATGGAGTTTCTTATCAAGATTGCTTCAGGCTTAGCAAGTGTGACTTGCTCAAAGTCAGCCAATGTGTTCTGGTCCAACACTCTAAACCAGTGTTTTTCAACCTTTTTTGAGCCGCGGCACATTTTTTACATTTACAAAATCCTGGGGCACACCACCAAACAAAATGACACAAAATGACACTCTAACACAGTAATGCATATAGTTAATATGTTTTTAAATGTATTTATACACTCAGTGTGAAACCTGGGCCTGTTTCGATGAACACAACATTGATATCCTGGCAGGAATGGCAGAAAGACACACACAAAGGTCTTGCTCAACAGCTGTCAGTCATGGGAAAACTTTGGCCCTCTTGGTGCTTTGGACTTCAACTCCCACCATTCCTAACAGCCTGAGGCTCTTTCCTGTTTAAGTGGCTGAGGGGGGGGAGGAAAAGGGCCTGAGGCTGCTAGGAATGGTGGGAGTTGGAGTCCAAAACACCTGGAAGGTCCAAGTTTGCCCATGCCAGCTTTCGATTCCATCACCACATCTATCTTCAGCCTCTGGCGGTTTGAATATATGTGATTATCTACGTGATTTTTTACCTTGTTGCTATGATTATGGTGCTGCTTCTTTAAATTGTCCGCAAACTGACTGTGTTATTGTGTGGATTCTGGAACTGACATTGGATAACATCGTGAAGATACACTTTGTTTTTTGCACTCACTTCCGTGATTTCATCAAATATCGCGAGTTTTCCATAGAAGAGCACTCCGTGAACTCGCTACTTCCTGGTTTGCAACTCTTCCGCTCTCTGTGGCGACCACGCTGAACTACCTTATATAAGACTTTTGCTTTTCTCCAGAAAGATTGGGTACTTTGAATGTGTTTTTTGCGTATGATTATGCATGATTAATTGTGCATTTTGTACTGTGACATAGCAGTGCTCCTTTAATAAGTAAGGGTATTGGAGGTTCCAATTTCCCACAGCACACCTGATGATCGCTCACGGCACACTAGTGTGCCCCGGCACACTGGTTGGGAAATAATGGTTGGAAAACTACTGTACTTCACTGGTACGCCAAATTGTTTAAGGAAAATCTAAATATAGTAAAGATCTTCTTGATGGCAATCATTTTTATGTGATCCCTAAGTTACTGTGTATTCTAGTTAGTCACAAAAATATGCATATCCACTTCATTGGATTTGTCAAGAAAATATCTGGAACACTACACTATAAAAATATCATTTACTATTCATTCTCATAATACTACTTCAGAGTAGTGACATATTAATTTTATTCTACACTTACATCTTTGTACCCATCAAAAACAATAATTTATATTCCAGAATACTCAGACCATTCTGGTTCCATAGATTTATTTTAATAGGAAACAAATTTTAAAATTCAGATTCAAATCTGAGCACTCTTACATTTGATTAAAAAAAGGACATTGCATGTTTATTTACAGACAGCTAAAATATTATGATATACAGTATATTTGGTAAAAATTCCAGAAAAAGAACTATGTGATAAACTTAACCAAGTTGAGGGGGGTTTTTTATTTTAAAAAATTACATGTGTTCTGAATGGTATTAGGTATTCATTTATTTCTGAAAGCTAATGTATGAATCAGGGTGTGTCCATAGATACTGCCATAGATACCTCAAATTATTCCCTTCATGTGCTGCTATGATGGAAAAAAGTGCCTCCAGAAAGTTATAGCTGTCCACTTCAGTACCAAGGTCACAAGGTATTGTTCTTTATATAAATGTTTCCTTAGTATTACAGAGATGATATTTTCAATAGCTGAGTAAGACCTGACTTCCAGGCAAATGTGTTTGGAACTGAATGTTTGTTTGCTGCAAATTAAGAAGAAAATTTGAATATTTAGCCAACACAGCTATTTGATCTAGGGTCCTTCTAGACTGCCAAATAAGATCCAGATTATCTGCTTTGAACTGGAATATATGGCAGTGTAGACTAATATAATCCTGTTCAAACCAGATAATGTGGATTATTTGATCTGATAATTATATGGCAGTGTAGAAGGGGCCTTAGTGTCATGCACTGTTTATTTTAGGAACCTGGATGTCAACTCAATCTTATAAGGAACTGAAACATCAGTTCCTGGAACATCGACTCAATCTTATAAGGATTTATAACGGAAGGTTCTTCCAAGGACATGAAACAGTGATGAGATTGTGATTTTAGCCAAACTGGGGCATGGCTTGGATCATGGAAACACTAATTATAGGAAATCTTAGAATCATAAAATCATGGTGTTGTACGAGACCACAAGGACTAACCAGTCAAACTCCTGCCATGCAGGAATATGCAATCTAGGCATTCCTGGCAGATGGACATAGTTTCTGTTTAAAAGCTTCTGAAGAAGAAGACTCCACTATATTCCAATGCAGTGTATTGCAATGTTGAACAGTTTAGCTTCCCATTGTTTCCCAGTGCCTAAAAGAAGTTATTGAAACTGAAATTTCTGCTCTGGGTAGTGAGCAGCAGCCTTCCTTGTCCTGTGCTTTCAAGACCTTTCCAAAACACAAGGCCTGGATCATTTGAACCAATTGAATAGTTATAATATGGCTTTTCAATTAGTTATGCTGGCTAGACCTCCTGCAAATTGCATTGAAATAACAACTGGAGTTCTGTGTGGACTTTGGTTACAATAGAGTTAGACTACTCTGTGAAGGACACCAAAATGCAATCTATAGACATTTATTTAAGATAATTCTAAATGGAATATATAATTATAAGGCAGGCTTAGAAGCAATATCATTGTTAATGTCAATTGATTGCCCAGTTTCTATGTTTATCCATAAATGAATCACAATAAGCGCACTAGTCAATAACATAGCTTATTATCTGTGATACCTATAATTACCCTTATACTAGTACAAATGCTTTGGCTTAACAAATGCATATTAAGAAAATGTGCTAACAGGACATCTTATTATCACCCTAATTTTTGCTGTGCAGGTTTATTAGCAAAGCATGCAACTCATCTGAACTGCTATAACAGCAGCAGCATCCCAAGGGCTTTTTCATATCAAGGTTAATTTACAGTGATTAGCATAAGCAGTACAGATGTTGCTATGGGGATAGGAAACTCATATCTACCATGATGGACATTATATGACTGCTGTAGTTCCGGTATGATTGGATTATTTGTTTTACTGTCATGTGAAACATATCACATAGTAATGGTGGGAGTCTCTTAATACCATTTCATATTTGCCTAATCAATCACCAGTTTTGGTTTGACATATTAAAAGGGCTATGAATAGTGCATTTGCAGAATGCTTCTTTTCTGTTGATGCTGTGTAAATTGTTATATCTGTTTAATCAAATATGTGGGCTGTTTCACTTTTTAAAAAGCCTGTCAAATGCTATTTACTAGGAACTAGATCCAACACTCTTCTCATGTAAGCAGTAGTAATGTCTTCTCCCACTCCCTGTGTCTTTCTGTTATATTGAAAATGCTCTCTAGAGCAGGGGTTCTCAGGCATGCTTGCAAGCCTCTGAAGTCTAGTGTGTCTCAAAGGAAGTCTAGTTAGCCCTGGCAGCCCTTAGGGGGTTCTTAGGAGTGAAGTCATTTCAGTCATATTTATAATGGTGTTTTTCCCTTTCTGACATTTCTTTTCTCAGCTGTCTTAACATTTTCATCATTAACATGCACCGATAGATAACAATTCCACCTTTCTTTCTAGCCTACTTGGATCTTTAATCAAGAATATATGTTGTTACTTGTCTGTCTGTGTAAACCAGTGGTTCTTAACCTATGGGCCACGGACCACCAGTAGGTCGCGAGGAGGAAAATCTGGTTTTGTGAGCCTCCTTCCTCTTTATTTATTTTATTTTATTTCCGCTCCTTTTGCACCGCCTGCCACTCCTTCTCTGTTGCTGATTATGGCTTATGTTATGTATTAGAAACTAGATCTGATGTGGTCTATCTAGTGCACTTTTCTGAACCAGCACCCCAAACTATGTCTAAAGTTGACCAAAAACTGATTTGTAACCCTTTTGGTACTAATGTTGGAGAGTGGTCCCTCATCAAAGTAGTCTCTGGTCAAGTAGTTCTTGGTCAAAGTGGGCCCTGGTCAAAGTGGTGCCTGGTCAAGTAGCCCCTGTTCAAAAAAAGGTTGGGAACCAATTGCATAAACAGTTTTCAAGATAGAAATGAATTTAAGAAGATTGGATTGAAATCAATTGAACTTGGGTGAACTCTGTTCATGATCTTCCTAGGCTCAAGTTTTACTTTGCACTCAAGTCTATGTGCAGAATACATTTATGCAACCTGTATTGTGTAAAACTTGAATGACAAGACAGCCTGCATGTATCTACTGCTTTAAACATCTACTGCTTTAAAGGAAGATTTTTGAGGTCCCAGAGAGTAGGACAATGCGCTGTGATGCTTCCAGTCCTCTCCTAGCAGTGAGATATGCAGAAGAAAGGACTCCCCTATAATGGAAGCACCATCCTATAATGCTGTGCTCACCAACACTTCATACATCCTTTTATTGTTGAGGTGCACTGCTGAGGTGCACTGCTGAAGATAGTACTAGGAAGTCTATCTATAAGGATGGAGTTCTGTTGTAGTAGTTACATTTTCTAGTGCAGGATCTAATTTGACTATTTTCTTCATAACTCTCAAAATGAAGCATGTAATGGTCAATGGCCACTCTCTATTAAAGAAGTGCAGGTTTATGAAGAACCCACTTTCTTAGTTTCACAATATTTAAATTAAATATAAATGTATGCTTTGTTTTGTTTTGCTTTGCTTTCTGCCCCAGGTACTATTTGCTTTTGCAAAGTAATTATACCATCAGCTTATTGAGAATTCCTAGCAATTGAGCACAGTAGGCTTAACAACCACAGGGAATTGTCTGAGGATGTATTGCTCCCCTGAGTCTTCAATATTACCCATTAGGAATTCTACCTGCTATAATTAGCAGCAATTTTTCCCCCTGCACACCCTCTCAAAGTGTCAACAGGGAAAATACATCTTCACCTTGTTGCTTCTGCGATGCAGGGTAAAAAATCTCATTGAAACAGGAAAGACTGATCCTATAGCATAGTTGGAAAGGGGTTTTTTTTAAAAAAAAAATAACAGTGATTTTCTGAAATGATCCATAATAATATTGATACAATTATGCTCTGGTCCAGATACATAATAATAAAGCAACCATGCTAAAAACAAAAACATTATAATGTATACAGCAGTGGCAAAAGCATCATGGATATGGTCCTCTACACAAAAATGTGTCAACAAAGTAAATTTGATGTAAATATCCAGTATTATATTTAGATTTTTTATTTATTTGAAATTTAAGTTTAATTATGACACAACTTCTTTTTCACTCTAAGTGCTGTGCATTTCCAATATAAGTCAAAATAAGGTTGTTATATTCTTTTAAATCATATATTAATTCCATGTAGTAGTTCAGTGTTCCCAAACAAAAAGTTCTCAACAAATGTGACATCATGAAAAAAAATTGTGCATTTCCTGATCAGGTTCAGGCAGAATTATCTGCAGAGAGAATATTTACCTGGATATACATGGCACACATGGTGCCAGAATTAAATGTTTGACAGGGATAGGGTGCTATTTAATGGCCTTTGCCTCTCATTTGCTTCTTTGAATCTTTACATTCCTTCCTATTCTTTCACCCTCGGTATAGTATGAGACTTGCTTTGGGACTGGGTAGGCCTTTTTTCCACTTTGACTTGGGTGTTTTGCCTATCTCACACTGTGTCTATGGAACTTAGACAATTGACTTTGTGTGGTGTCATTAAATAGACTTTAACCTGACAGGTAGTGGTGGGAGAAGTCTTTGGTGATCCCCTTTAGCACCCTTTAGGACTCTTAAACTTCCTTTCATAGGAATCCGAGTATCCTAGGACTTTGGAAAGAGACTGCCCATCTAGTTAAACTGGGACCTGCAATAACACTTATAGAGTTCTATGTTTTGGATGAGAGCCTCCTGGGTAAATTTCCAGTTATTTATTTATTAGTAACCCACTCACGACACAGTCTCTGCGGTTAAATGCTTTATTTAGAATAATGGATATAGTAAAGGCAAAGTAGATATCAAACTAGAAGCAATAAAGTATCAAGAATCAGTCTTTGACTGCAAGGCAAATCTCTAGGAGTAACAAGGACATGGTCTTTGAAAGCTGCAAGGATAAAGTCTCTAGATGCCACAAGGGCTAATCCACAGGCCCGATAGCCTGGCTAGGAAGCAAGGTCTCCACGGCTAGGCGAACCCTCTTGGTCCCCTCAGTGGAGCAAGACAAGGTAAATCAAAAGTTGGTACGAGATAAGGACTGAAGACTCGCTTGGGCCTTTATAGGTCTGTCTCTGCCTAACTCCGCAATGTGCTGACTTCTCCTGAGCCTTCTCACGAGAACAGAAAGGGAGTCCTTCATTTCTCTCCTATCTGCAGATTTCTGGAATTCCACCTCGTTAACTCGGACAGCTGTGGAAAAGGGAGGCTTCAGGCTGATTTGACTCCAGGTGCTATTATCTCTATGGGAAAGGGCTGCGCGGCGTTTCTCTTGGAACCGCTGGGGCCCTGTTGAGGGAAGCGGCGGATCCTGGCTAACCATCCTCTCTGCCTTCTTGCTAGAGACATGGTGTTGGTTTGGTTCGCTGGAAGCAAGCTGTGGTGTGACAGGTCAGTAGAGATCTTATGCAGCTGACTCCCAGCCAGCTGCACCATATTCCCAGTGCTGGTCAACCAAGAAACAACCTAAATATTTAAATTGTCCTTGAGATGCATTCACCATACCATTCTAAAGTCTTGACTCTGCAGTCTTTTATTTTTCCCTTAATTTCAAATGGGTCAAATCACTCTCAAGCTTTGTTAATTTTTTTAGATGATAAAAATGTAGTACCACCTACTACATTCAACATAGGGGAAAATAACTGTAATTTCACATATACACTGATATGTGATGGTACTGAGAAGAGACTCAACAGTGGCCTGAAAAGCTCACTGAAAATTCAACTCGGTGTGCAGTGCAATGATGAAACAGGAGGATTTAGTGTCAGAAATTATTAGAAAAGAGATTGACAATAAAATTCTATTATATAACTCTTTTGTGCCTTCACATTTAGAACACTGTGTTCTGCCCTGCTGTCCCCAGTTCATAAAAGAAACCACAGAACTATAAAGGCTACATAAAGGGCAACTGAAATGATCAGAGCTGGAGCACTTTCCTTCCACAAAAAGGTGAGATGCTAGACAGGCACATTTTCATTTAGGGGGGGAAAAGGATGATCGGGAGGGCTTGACAGAAGTTAATAAAATTATGAACAAGGATTTAGTCTTGCAATAATAGAAGATTAAATCACCCAATGAAGTTGAGTTGTGGCAACTTCAGTGCAGCAAAAGAATATGGCTAGTAGTATAGAAAATATGGGTGACAATGATGTCAGTGATAATGAGGGTATCATTTCTGAACAGCGCATGGAAAATGACTATCTTGCTCCCAACAATTTGATCAATACAGGAACGCCATCGCTAATTTCAGCATCGGCTCATTATAGTAACCTGTGACATTCAGCATTGTAGGATAGAGTTCTAAAGTCACAGAATTATAAAGCCGGTAAAGCACATTTGGTCCACTTAGTGCAAAACTTACTTTTGGATTACAATTCCTAAAATCTTGCAGCCAGAAAAGAGTGCTGGGAAAAGCTCTTAAAAGTAACATTTCCACTTCCTCGAGTCTGAGAGTTCCAATCCCATATCCTCCAATATTTAGCAGATGAAACACTGGGACGTGTGTCCACACACATCAGAGAATGGTCAAGAGAGCAAAGTTGTTATTGAGGGGGGAAAGACAAGAGAGATGAAACCACAGCAGATTACTTTTGCCCAAATCCATTGGGATGGGCAAGATATTGGTCTGTCATTTCCTCCCCTCCCCAATTATTTAAGTACAAACTACCTTTGCTTTTTGAATGGTGTTTGCAGAATTTGTAGTAACCTGTAAGCAAAGGGGAAAAATAGGATTAAAGGAGATAAAACAGCTGAAAAGTGGGAAAGCAGAGGATTAATTAAGTTTGTCTCCACCAAATTAGAATAGTTTGAGGGTATGATGACCTTGTGATCAAAGCTTCTGATCAATCATATTGCACTATCTGGTTAAGTGACATTTATTTATTTATTTATTTATTATTTATACTTCAAATTTCTAGACCGCCACTCCCCGAGGGCTTGGAGCGGTTTACAGTAACTGAAGATCAAAACACAATATATGTAGACAAGATTAACACACAAAAGAATACAATACAATTTCACTACACAACAATTTACCATTAAACATAGTGATGCAGAACAGCAGCACTATGCTCTTTCCACGTTAACTCTAACGAGTCTTCCACAATAGGGTCTAAGGGAGGGATTTGTTATAGCTAGGAGGGAATTTCTCTCCCTAGCTTCAGTGGCATCAGGGTATTTTGAATCTTTTTAGCTTTAGTTGTGGGGCTATGGGAGCCTTATCTGGCCCTGCTCCCAAAGCCCAAATCACAGAAAGTCCTAGATTTGTATTTCCTATACTTGCTCCTCCTCAGTACACCGTCAGGATTGGTTCTAGGGCTGTCCTTGTTTCCATTGCTCACACCAGAGTTTATGGGGCAGCCAGGTGTCCTTGGCGGCCCACTGGGTTGCCTCTTTTCAGTGAGAGAGACTTCGTCTCCTTAGGAACACCAGTCTCTTGGACATTTGTTAGCTCCGGGCTCTCCATGGGCAGGCAGGAAGTCAGATGTTTCTTCGGTTTTTTCTTCTAGCTTCTCTTCTGGCTCCTGCGCCTTTGTCCCTTCCAGTCCAGGTCCAAGGAGGAGGAAGAGAATTGTCTCCCCTCAGCATCCCCAAGGCTATCCACCATTTTGCTCAGCCCCCGTGCTCCAGACTCACTGCCATCAAGAGGCCACGATGTCAGGGATGGGGCCTCTGAGCACAGGCCAGGATCTCTGTGATATCCAACAATGCCTGGTCTATCCAGGGACACCCCGCCGGCACAAGGCGGCTGGGCTGGCCGGCGCTTCTCTCTACCGGCCATGAACATCCAGCCACTGCATCAGGACCCCAATCAGGATTGGGCGCAATGGAGGGGCAACACACCTCACAAAGATCCGCCACAGGGGCTGAGAATCTGGGTCCAACCGTGGGCTCTCTGTCCTCCCCAACATCCAGGCCCAGTTCTCGTTCCATATTAGCCTCCTTGGCCATCCTCCTGGCGATATCGTTCGAGGGAACTGTGAGTAGTTCATCTGAGCCTCCTGACTTCTCTTTGGTGGGTTTCTTGGCTGGAAAGTCCCAAGATTGATCCCAACACAATTCTGGGGGTTCCTGCCGGAGAGGGTCTGGAGTGGACACTCTGGGATCTGCTTTAAGATCATGAGATTGAGAGATGTTCAGTCTCATTAGTAGCTCACCAAAGTTTTTAAGACAGAGTGCCAGTCGTTGGTATTATCTGTATAAATATTCCACAGTGGATTGATCCAGCCCTACAGAGTGCGGCACTGGCTCAGGCCCATTCAGGCATCTGTGTGTAGTCGTCATGACCGGACTCTTCCAACTCGGAGGTGCCTGGTCCTTCATTTTCATAGACCTTAGAATTTTAGCAGTTGTGGCGGTCACAGGTCATAGGACCCAGCGCCTCTCTGACAAACCTCTCTCTGGCATCAACACCCATCCTGGCATCGCCTTGAGTCGGGCATCCGGTAGCAATGTTGTGTCGTTCTTTAACCTCTTGGGCAGTTGAGGATCACTATCAACTGCATTCCCCAGTTGAGGATCTGACTCAACTGCTCCTAGGTTATTGCTGTCTTTCTGGCAAGTCCAATTGGCAAGATCTGGCAGGCTCGGTCGGAACATTCTTGAAAGCTGCTCCCCTACCGGCGCCATCTTGCTATGTTGCTAATGACAACATTTCTTTGTACTTAAGAGACAATGAGAGAAGATGATGGACTGTTCCCATCAATGTCTGATCATAGCCTTCCAGTTAAATTTCACTGCTGAAGAGAATAAAGCTAATGGGCATAAAATATACATCTCAAAGCCAATACTTAATTCTTCACTTCCAAAATCTCATGCCACTATTCTTTGTTAGGCTGCCAACTATAGGCTAAAGATTTGNTTTATTCTCAGCCCTCAAAGCAANACCACAACCGT